>JAKGSA010000313.1:0-19522 GCA_033558755.1 Philaethria dido | reverse complement strand
TTATTCGTATTTCTTTATATGTACATAGATATGTATGCAATTTTATACAAGTTTGTGAGTCACGTAAAAACCATTAAAGGATTTTGTGATTTTTGCATTATAGACTTTTACGTCGCCTTCACTTTTTGACTATTTAGAAATAGATAGTGTTCGTGTCGGTCTTGAAGACAGAGAAAGTTTAGGTAATGAAGTGTATGATAGTAAGCGCGGTGATTATGGATTCATTCACAACTGGGGGCAATAATTATATATAAACTATTTTCATTTCCTCACTCATGATGATGGTATGACCGCACGATGTAGAGTTCCACCAAACAATACTCAATGTGTTGAAATCCTATGGAATGCAGAGAACGAGTGTCTTGACACTATGTTCTCTTCTCATGTAATATTCTTTTCCTATAGTATTCGAGGCAAAGTGCCATAAAACATTAGTTTTCGCGGTCTTTTTGTACAAGATGTTATTTACGAGCGCTACGTCTACTATTATTCTACACTTATGGATCATCATAAGACCATAGTATTTCATTATGTCCTTATATATTTTTTTTAAATTGTTCAAAAAGTGTATAAATTTCAACTTCAGCCTCTTTCCATAAAATTCAGTTTTTGAATTTCAAATTCATTGTTTTAATTTTCAATTTCATCCATTTTAATATTTTTCATTCAAAAGAATGAATTTAAAACTCAGATAAATTTGATTCGTAATTCAATGAATTTTCAGTAACTTATATGCTACTTTAGTAATTTCAATTAGAAACATACGTATATTTATAGCTAGCTTCTTGGCTTATGTCGCGGAAACGAATTAGGGGTTGCCGTTGCAAAGGGCGCCAATATCGTGTAAAGTGTGAGAGGAATTTTAAAAGGTTAATGACGTCTTCTTTACTGTTTGGAAGCTGTGTTCGTTTTACTACCAATTATGGAGAATTGTATCTAAAAACGGAATGGAAATCTTAAGAGAACGGAGTGACTCAACACTAAGTTCTCAGTTTAACACTAAGTTCAGGTCTCTGAATGAGTACGGAAGTTGAAGTATATATATATATATATATATATATATATATATATATATATATATATTGTAATTTTTAAGAGGCGCTATAACTTAAAAGCATAGTTATAACAAAAATGAAATAAAACTACATGACAGATTGACTGACGGACTATCCTTATCGTTAGTGGATATATAATTTATCTACACCTCTTAGAATACGAATTTTTGATGAATGTTAATCCATGATTCTCTTTTTTCAAAGGCGCTTTTTGTTGGGCGCTAAAACTTAAAATATAGTCTAAGTTAAAAGAAAAGATATTAAAATGAATGATTGACTGAATCAGAAAATGCTTTGGCAAAACCATACTTTTACAGTAGGAAATTCCGATTACTATTAATATTCTTCAAGTATCTATATATAAATACCTGAAGCAAAAACTTTGGATCCCTTTTTAAGAAAATTGCGCAGACGGAGGAGCCTGAAATTTGGCACATAGTTTATGTAGAGAAGGAGTGCAAAATGCTAATATTTTTTTAAATAATGCATAAAAAATATATTAAATTAACTATTACACATATAAAATAAATATTACACACTATCACGATTTGATATACAGGTTTATATAAAGTGACACATACATTGCTAAAGACAACGCGTTATTAACGCGTCAACGGGGACACGAGTACATAAAAATATGAACCTATATTTTTATACTGAAAACCATAAAACGTGTGGCAGCATGCCAGTGTAGGTTGTTCTGTGTCTAGTGGCCGATATTATAATGATTTTCTTATATAGGAACGCGACAAGACGAAATCAAATCTCATGTGTAGAAACATCTCACTGATTACAATACAATACAAATATTCTTTATTGCACACAAATAAACAAATAACATAGAAGTACTCGTAGTAATAGCGTACAATAAGGCGGCCTTATCGCTTAAAGCGATCTCTTCCAGGCAACCTTTGGATATTGGATTTGTATAAAGTAGTGGAAGGCGGTGCACTAATCATTTACATTAAAAAAAATAAATTACAATTAAATATATGTTAATTAAAAATACAAACTAAATACATAATTATATACATACTTACATACATTCATATATACATACATACATATATACATACATACATATATATATACATACATACATATATACATACATACATACATACATACATAAATAGACATTATATAGATTATATGTCTCAAAAGAAAATAAATAAATAAACAAAGGCCCAAAATTAAATATTTAAATAATGATTCTTAAGTAGCTTTTTAAAATTATTATATTATTATATTATTACTGATTATCGCTTTTAAAATAAAAAACAGATATTTGTAGATATTTTTTTTGCGTTACGCTTTATTCCACATAGCAGGGTAGACAGAGTGTCCATGGATAATTGGGACAGTTCCCGTGGGTATCGGCCAGTGGCGGTAGAGGAGGAGCACCGTTAGGTTTTAGTGGGTATAGGATCAGCCTCTTTACAACCGGTTTGGAGTCCCATATAACCCGTCCGGCGGGCGGGTATCCGTAACGAATTTCCTCACGTTAAAAAAAAAGAGAGAACATAGTGTTAAGACACTCCGTTTGCCACTTTCAGGTCGAATTCGAGATATACGAGCTAAGTGGTGAAACTCAACGACTGTCTGCCTGAAATCGGAACATTATATGTTGAGTGCCGGAACTTAACACCGCGCTTTGCCTTACTAGGCCTGAGTAATGAAAACAATTGAAATGTAATAATTCTAGTACCTCAAGGAGGAATCGAACCCACAACCAATCGCGTTTATTGTCAGTCCCTGTCCATGATAGAGGCAGAGGGAATCTGAGAACCTAGTGTTAAGACACTCCATTCTCTTTTAACATTTTCGTTCCCTACATTCCACCGAATTTATGCAATGCGTGCTGAGTGGCGAAACTCAACGTCGTTTTACGCTTTGCTTTGTTACTAGAGTGAGGAAACTAAAATACAAAATAGTATTATTTTTTTTAACTTCACACTGTATCTCGCATATAGTGGGGTAGGCAGAGGGAACCAGAGAATCTAGTGTTAAGACACTCCGTTCTCTTTCAACATTTCCATTTCTCACTTTCCGCCAAATTGAGGCATTACGTGTTGAGTGGCAGAACTCAATGCCGCGCTTTGCCTTGTTACCAAACCCAAGAAATGAAAATACTAAATTTTACATTTCCTGGAGTGGGAATCGAACCCACAACCTGACGCGTTTACAGTCAGACGCTGTCACTGCGCCACGATGGCCTCAATTATATGACAATACAATTCAAATAGTAAATCAATTTCGCTATAACAGAAAGGGAAACGAAATCTCCAAATTTATTGTTTCGCAGAGGCGCATGTCACCATGTTTAGATGTGATCGTGACGCACGCCGTGGGCGCGGCTGTAGCAACCACGAGTAGACTTTAGACAAACTATATTTTTATATAGGTATATATTTTTAAACACACAATTCGAGTATTTTCAGAAGAAAAGAGAGTAGCGGAGAAAGACAAGCGAAGATGATTTTAAGGCAGTTTTGCGTTAAGCTGTGTAATTAGAGAGACTGCGTGTTGAGTTGACGGTTAGATAGTGAAAATTGTTAAATCAGTTAAAATCAGTATTAAGATTAATTTATATATGAAACGTATATAAATTGAGGTATAAAGAATTATCATTATAAATGACGCTACCGTAGTGCAGTACTACAGTACTACGGAAGAATGATCATACTTTAATTATTTTTAAAGAGAATGACAAGACACTCCGTTCTGTACTTTCCGTCTGAAATCCAAGACATTATGTAGAGTGGTGGGACTCATTACTGCGCTTGATCTTGCCAGTGCAGGGATAATAAAATAATTTAAATACTAGATAATAAAAACTAAAACAAATCGAACCGACAACCAATGCCTTTACAGTCACGACATATTACATACAAAATTAAAAATAAATCCCTATTCACTATGACTATAGTCTATGCTATGCGAATCAGACTATTTATACGCTAGCAACACCAAATCGTATAGATTTAAATTATTCTGTGGATAGGTCAGTTAGTGGTCTTTATGTGACAATAAAATATATAACAGAATGGTGTGAAATCTTTTTAAATAAGCGTCTGAGTTTTAAAGTATTTTTAAATCTTTCAAAACTTGTAGTTTCAACGGGATATATCTATCAGTAGTTTGTGTATTGTTTAGTCTAGTTTTATTTTAATAATGATTATTTTTTGGGGCTATCATGGTCATTGGACTGATTCTGAACCCACAAGGGTTCGATTTCCATTTGGAGCAATTATTGTATTTAGATCTTATGAGAATGGAGGAATGAAAATATTCATTCCTCCATTCTCATAAGACAAAATGTGGCACTGAGTTCTGCCATCTAATGCCTCAATTCAGCGGAAGTGGGAAATGGAGTGTCTTAACACTAGGTTCTCAGGTTCCCTCTGCCTACCCTGCTATATGCGGGATACAGCGTGAAGCTAAAACAAAACACGCAAATTCTCAAATTCGGGCGTAAACTGGATAACGGAGTGTCTTAACAATAGGTTCTATATGAATCTTGCTATGAGAGATAAAGCGTGAAGTTACTTTTTTAAACTTTTTATCACATAATGTCATTGTGACAGTATTGACAATATCATAAATTTTTAGATTATGAATGGCAAAAATTAAGACTTAGCATGTTGAGTGGCGGAACTCCATGTCTCGTTTTGTCTTACTGGAGCCGTGAAACAAAAATAATTAAATGATAATTATTCCCCAGAGTGGAAATCGAATTCATAACCAATCGCGTTTTGAGTGAAACGCTATCCCATTATGACACCAATGCCTAGAATTAGAACCTAAATTTCTCATTTAAACAATAGATTATTTTGGTAACAAGGCAAAGCGCGGCGTTGAGTTCCGCCCCTCAGCACGCAATGCCTCAATTCGGCGGAGAGTGGGGAATGGAGTGTCTTGAGACTAGGGTCCTTCTGCCTACCCTGCTATATGCGGGATACAGCGTGAAGCTATGTACGTATAACGTTACACGTTATTCAAATCCAATTTATAATATCATATTTATTTTACGAATATAATTAGTTAGAAATTAAATTCCAAGTATTTCCTTTACAAACCAAACAAATACCTAACGTAATCTGATAATAGTCCGTGAAAACTAAAAAAAAGAAATGTTCTTTAAATAAATAGTAAAATCACGACATACCTGTACGTGCACTGTCTAAAAATATAGACTGACAAAAATTTTAAGTGTTCCGTTACAGACAGTTTTACATGGTGCAGAAAATAGAATGCACATTTTATTGTGTTTTAGTACTTTTTATATAAAAAACGAATCTTATGTTTAAAAAGCAGTATGTAGTTTCTTAGGTTTTTTTTAAGCTTCACGCTGTATCCCGCACGTAACGAGGTAGGCAGAGTAAACCTGAGAACCTAGTGTTAAGACACTCTGTCCTCTTTAATATTTTCGTTTCCCACTTTTCCGCCGAATTGAGGAATTGCGTGCTGAGTGGCGGAACTCAACGCCGCGCTTTGCCTTGTTACCAGAACAAGAAAATGAAAATACTAAATGTAATTTAATATTTTCATTTCCTCGAATAGAAATCGAATCCAAAACTGTAAACCTGTCTCGTTTACAGTTGGACTCTTTCCCCTTTGCGACACGACAGGCCTAGCTTTAATTCTATGTGATATTATTATTTCTCTTTTTGATAGCAGGCACTAAAAGCGAAGACATACATTAAATATTACATCTATTACCACATACATACACAGCTTTACGCTAAATCCCGCATATAGCAGGGTAGACAGAGGGAACCTAATGTTAAGACACTCTGTTCCCCACTTTCCTCTGAATTGAGGCATTGCGTGCTAAGTTAGTTAACTAGGTATTTTAAATTTCTAGAAATTCTTTTAGTAAGAGAACTTAGGGCTTCTGAATCTTCACGTCTTTTTTTCTGTATTTCAAGTCAGATATAACGCCTGTCGTGGCGCAGTGGCACAAGCGTGCGATTGTTAACGTGATAGATTGTGGGTTCGATTTCCACTCCAGAAGTTGGAATTTTTCATTTCCTGGGTTTGTTAACAAGGCAAAGCGTGGCGTTGATTTACGCCACTCAACACGCAATATCTCAATTCGGCGAAAAGTGGGGAACGGAATTGTTGAAAGAGAACGGAGTGTCTTAACACTAGGTTCTCAGATTCCCTCTGCCTACCCTGCTATATGCGGGATACAGCGTGAAGTTAAAATTCCTAGGCTTCTACTATTACCACTTGTTTGAGATACGCTTTTGTATAAAGTGACATCCAGTTACTATGCCAACGCGTAATTTACCGGCTACTAGTTCCATTTCCACATACCCAAATATACTTTTAGAAACTCATACAACTTATTAAAAATAAAAGCAATTCTAAATTATACTATCTATGCAATGTTAAAAAAATGGATCCCCTATTAAAAATATATTTGTTAATGAACTTAATAAATTTTATTCATCTATATATTATCTCGCGATAACAACTACGTTAGGGCAAGTGAATAACGCTTAAGATAAATTGGCTTAATAACCATAGGCCTAAGTTTCTTATCTAAATAGTAAGAAAAAAAATAAAAATCGTCTGAAACAATGCGTTTTATGGTGGTCATACATCAAAAACGCTATAAAGCAGACGCAAGTGAAATTAATTTATTTTATCATTTAATATGACATGACTATCAAATTCTGAGCTTAATTGTATAATATTAAGTAAACATTTATAAACGCGCGGTTATGTGTTCTGTGTACAGTTTTAGGAAACGGAAATGGTACGGTATAAAGTTTGAACTTGTAACGACAACTAATCAAGATAACTTTGTAAGATGTAGTTTTAAAGCTTTTTTATAGTACATTATTTAAATTTTGGTTGCTGGTTAGTTTATATGTTCCATATTTATTTAGATTATTTTCCTTACTTATTAATCTACGCCTACCCTGCTTTATGCGGGATACAGCGTGAAGCTATGTATGTATATGTATGTACTAATCTATGCATGAGGCCAACGTGGTGCAGTGGAAAAGCGATTGGTTTTGGTTGGGTTGGGTTCGATTCCCAATTATAAGAATGCCTTTATTTAAATGTCTTATCTCTCCGCTCTGGTAAGACAAAATACGGCGTTCAGTTCCGTTACTTAACACGCAATGTATCAAATTCGGGAGTAACGTGGATAGAAGAGTGGTGAAGAGACATCATGACCATTTCAATTCCCAGTATAGTTGTGTTGGAATATCAATTGATTTCATAGTTGGTCAACTGATTTGTTAAATTATCAAGTTGTTTTATAGATTATCAATTGATTATTATACAAAAACTAATCTTTAAAAAAACGCCTGTCTTGGCGCAGACGCCACGTGCGACTGTAAACGCGACAGGTTGTGGGTTCGATTGCCACTCCAGGAAATGTAAAAGTTTAGTATTTTAATTTCCTGGGTATGGTAACAAGGCAAAGCGCGGCGTTGAGCTCCGCTACTCAGCACGAATTGCCTCAAATCGGCGGAAAGTGGGGAAACGAAATTGTTGAAAGAGAACGGAGTGTCTTAACAATAAATGCCTACCCTGCTATGTGCGGGATACTGCGAGAAGCTAAAAAAAAGAAAAAAGTGTGTTACTAGATTCATTCTTTCTGCTTTGCAAAAAGGACATGCTTGATAAAGTATAGCGTGGAGCAGTGGAACAGCATCTGTTTTTATACATAACGTTTATGGCATCTATTTCCTCTTGCGGAATGATTAGTGAAAAAAAGTGCAGAACTGGGTCTTTTCACCATAGTTGCGCTCTGCCTAAAGTAGACTATGAAGGAAAAATTACTTATTATATATTAGCTTATATATAATAAGTAATTTGAATGAATAAATAAATAATTTCAAGATGAAAAATATATCTCGTGTAATGAGCTCTTTGATTTTCGCGATTATTACATATATTAAATGAAACTATTATAACCGGATTAATCGCGTATATTTTAGTATTCGGAAATATATTTTTGGAAACCCGACGTTTCGAACACTTTACAGTAGTCCGTGGTCACAGGTAGACTCAGTATATATGCTCAGTATATACGCGATTAATCCGGTTAAAATGGTTTCATTTAATATATATCTCGTAACTAGGTCTTTCGTAGCACAGTTCTTTAGTCTTATATGTTGAAATCGTTTTAAATTTAAGAGTTTAAAAACTTTTTTTAACGATAATCATAATTCTGTTGGATAGTTTATTATGACGGAATATCAGAACGCATTAAAATATGAAATAAAGATGCGACATCATATCTAACTGACGGCCTATAAAAGATCAAACGTTTGCAGTAGGCGGGTATATTTTGTATTTAGGCTAATTAATAAAAAAAATGGGAGACGTTATTGAGGCACAGTGAGAAGTGCTAGAATAAACGTGGTTACAGGTTCAATATCTGCTTGGTGAAATATTAATATTATAATATATTAATATGTTTCGGCTCTCTGGTTAGATATAGCGCAGCATTAGTACTCACATAGCCACACAATGTCTCTAATACCAAATATATAGAATAGATAGATAAATATATAATAGAAGTTTAAACAATTGAGCTAAAACTAACAGTTTTTTCTTAATCCTGATTATTTCAACAAAGAATGAACAATGGGTCACAATAGCGTGGAAGAAGTCATTAAAATTTTCTTATGCTGGTGGGTATGTACAGAGGAAATATATAACTAATAACTGAACCAATTCTTCAAATTTAGGAAGAAAATACAAATAAAGTAAGCAATACGTCACATATCTAAGAACGCTTGGAGTATCAATACCTATCTAACGTCACCTTAGTTTTATGAATCGGTCCAGGGGTTTGGAAGATATGAGGTAATAAAGATTACAAACATACATAATAGCCGCAAACATCATAACCCTCCTCTGACAGTCGGGTAAAAATCATTTGATCTGTACAAAAAAACATTTAACTTAGGCTAATTGCAGAACGGAAAGCGAAAGGGGAGTATCTTAGCACTAAATTTAGCACTTAGACATATATAGATTAGTACTTAAATTCCCCGATTCAGTGCATAAATAATAAAAAAAATCACTACATTCTCCGTACCTATTCAAACAGTAAATAATCCTCAATAATTAACTCAAAAAAAAGCTAACATTATCACAAAAATTTTATGTAACATATATGTCTTGTATGACTAATTGATAGCGCCGAGTCGCCACGCGAAGTTATTCTCGTTCGACGTTGCGTAGGGAAATTCCGTTTGGCCCATTCACAGATAAAGCTTGCCGCCCACCGTTGGTACATACATATTCATAAGATCACGTGTGTATACCACGTGATGCTATGAGAATAGGTGCGATATAAAATTTTATGTCTAACATAGTATCACGTGTGTAATGTCACGAGATATCGGTATATAAAGTATTTAGTTTCTACGTCGAATATGTGTTAAAAATATATTTATTACTAAATGGAGTAATAAAATATTTTTCTTTTTTTTAACTTCACGCTGTATCCCGCATATAGCAGGGTAGGCAGAGGGAACCTGAGAACCTAGAGCTAAGACACTCCGACTCGCGACAGGTTGTGGTTTCGATTTCCACTCCAGGAAATGTAAAAGTTTAGTATTTTCATTTCCTGGGTTTGGTAACAAGGCAAAGTGCGGCGTTGAGTTCCGTCACTCAGCACGCAATGCATCAACTCGGCGAGTATAATATACAGAAAAACCCAAATCACGTTTCACAATTGATTAGTAAATATTTCGTATGTTAATATAAATATTATAGTCCGATAACGTGTTGCCATGCGAAAAGTTGTTACTACGCTAATATTACGTTAATATTTTAATTTGATTCTCGTCTACACCTTTTCCTCATACAGACGAAGGTTAAAAACATTAAGTTTACATACAAATGTGCTTAGTTTTAATATTATATGTCGAATACATACAAAATGAAAATCTTGTATATATATATCTTTTAATCAAATGTAACGCTTGTCGTGGTACAGAGGCACTAGCGTGTGACTGTAAACGCGACAGGTTGTGGTTTCGATTTCCACTCCAGGAAATGTAAAAGTTTAGTATTTTCATTTCCTGGGTTTGGTAATAAGGCAAAGCGCGACGTTTAGTTCCGCCACTGAGCACGCATTGCCTCAATTCGGCGGAAACGTGTCGAGTGTCTTAGCACTAGGTTCTCAGGTTCCCTCTGTCTACCCTGCTATATGCGGAATACAACGTGAAGTTAAAATGAAAATAATAATAATTTACCATTTTATCGTCTTTGCTTAGTACTATCGTTTCCGGTTGTGGCTGGCGTTAAAGTAGTAAGAGAAAAAAGTAGCTTCACGCTTTTTGGATGAACATAGACAGAAAGTGCCAAGACACTCCATTCTCCACTTTCCGCCCATAATCAAGACATACCATGTTAAGTGGCAGAGCCAACGCCGCGAGAACTAGCCGAGTTGTGAAAATAATTTAAATTTAATTATTGCCCCCAGTGGGGACTGGATTGACATATAATGAACGGGAAATAATCTTCTCCATGAAAGCAACCTAATCTAAAACTTTTATCTATAGCCATATATGTCTAAATTGTCAAATTATTTGTATTAAGTGTAATTTTTATTGAAACTGATTGAAATTTTTAACTGCTTGCGTTGCGTTATTATCACGTCTTTTTTTGAGTTTATTTACCCTATTGATTATTGATAGTTGACTTTATTAAATTGATTTTCGATTAAATTGGTTATTTTGTTATGGTGAAGGTTATGGTTGGTCGATACGAAATGGGTACCTTCAAAAAGCGCGCCTACTCCCACCTCAAAGGTCGGCAACGCACCTGTAGCTCCTCTGGTGTTACACGGGGCCGTGGGCGGCGGGGATCACTTACCATCAGGTGACCCGAACGCTCGTTTGCCTTGT
Source organism: Philaethria dido (assembly GCA_033558755.1). Taxonomy (NCBI): domain Eukaryota; kingdom Metazoa; phylum Arthropoda; class Insecta; order Lepidoptera; family Nymphalidae; genus Philaethria; species Philaethria dido. The sequence goes on along the minus strand of JAKGSA010000313.1, from coordinate 8,574 downwards.
CCTTTCCATAAAAAAAAAAAAATTCTAACTAGCTCTATCACCGACTTCGTTTGCGTGTATTATAAAAATCAACATACCGTTTTTTCCTGTTTTCGTAGGAATTTTGGAGAATACTCTCTTAGTTCACCCCTATACTCTTCAAGGATATTATATCCCAAATTTTAGCTTTCTATGGCCAGTAGTTTCACATGTACTTTGTCTGTCAGTTCTTCAGTAACAGAAGTATTTAATATATTTTGAGTACTGAATATTGGAGAGTACATATAATATCTGGATTTAAGGTGCATTCTAACTCCGAAAATTGGGTATTTCTAATATTTACCGTCTCGAGCGAAACGCTACAGTATTTCGTACTCTGGCCAGATTCAGTTAACAACTGCTTTAATACCCGTTCCCTTTGAGGACGGAGTCCCCAGTCCGCGTAATTTTCGTAAAAAGAGGTAACAAGTTTTTGCTTCACGTATTTATATATAAGTATATAAAACATTGTCAAGCTATAATATGTAAAGCATGGTCAGTCAATCAGTAGACAAACGAATGGCAGTGTTTGCGATGAAAATAAAATTGTAATTTGGAACTCTGCCGATCTTATATAACTTTAGTATATGTTTGAGCTAGGTCTAGGTTTTTATTGGGTCTAATAAATTTCTCTTCGCATTTTAAATTTCGCTCGGAAATGTAGTGACATTCACATTGAACACGTTCTTTGGATTTTTTTATATAAAAATACTTTGAATGCTTATATAAGCGTTATTACATCGTATTCCTCTCGGAAGAATGTTGTAAACTATTTCTGTAACTCCGGTCTGGTAAGATATAGTGCGGCGTTGAGTTCCGCCACTTTACACGCAATGTCTTGAGATTGGGCGGAAAGCAGCGCACGGAATGTTTTTGTCCAGTTTCTCTAAGACTAGCCTGCTATGCGGGATAAAACGTGAACCTTACCATAGACAAACGTATCTTCATTATATATATATTAAGTATCTTCATTATACCTTCCTATATCTGTATTATTATAACAAAGCTAATTAATGCCTTTGTTTATTATGTCCTGCTCTCTACTGGTGCCTCACGCCTTTGGTTCTGGGTACTATACTAATTCAGGGCTCTAATTTCAAAGGCGGTAAAGTCCATCTTTGACTAACAAACGGGGCAGTCCATCACATTTTTTAAGCAGCATCATCTCCTATATAGCAGGGTAGACAGAGGGAACCTGAGAACTGACGTGTTAAGACACTCCGTTCTCTTTCAACAACTCCGTTTCCCACTTTTCTCTGGGGAACCTCTGAATTACTCGTATTACTAGCAATACTCGTGTCAGTTGGTTTTGAATCTATTACAGGTTAGGTAACCCATAAAAATACAAAAAGAAATGTTTATTTAAAAAATCATAATAGTCTGTGAATGGAAAAGATTGTACCTAGACTTTCTGCGCCTGCTTGACAAACTCATGTGATGTATAAAGCTTCGAAAAGAACATGTGAAAATATAAAAAACTCGTTGACATATATTTATTTTATCGTCATAATATGTATCTCCACTCTTATTAAATCAACTTATAATTTGTAAGGCAAAGTGCAGCACTTATTTATTTTCTTTAAAATTATTTCTTAAAGCTTTATGCTTTTTCACGCATAGCAGAGTAGTTAGAAAGAACCTAATATCCAAACACTTCGTTCACCAATTTCCGCCTGAAGACAAGACATTTTATGTTAAGTGACGTAACTTAACGCCGTGCTTTGTCTTACCAGAACAGAGAAAAAATAATTTAATTATAATTACTCCCCCGAATGGAATCAAACCCGCAAACAATTACACTTATAATCAAACGCTGTCCCATTATCTTACGATGATTTTAATATTTATTTCAACTCTTATTAAATCAACATACAATTTATAAAGCAAAGTGCAGCAATTATTTATATTCTTAAAGATAAGGGAAATTTTAAATACGATGTACATATCAGAGGCGAGAGGTGAAAATATTAGTTAGGCAAGCCGGTAAATTTAAAGCTGATGTATTTAGGGTAGTCGGTACATATATTTAGGGGGAGCCGGAATTTTTTAGAGAAGCTGGTATATTTTGGGAAGCCGGTGTAGAAAGTGAATTAGTTTTATTTTATTTTAACTTCACGTTGTATCCCGCATATAACAGGGTAGGCCGAGGGAACCTGAGAACCTAGTGTTAAGACACTCCGTTCTCTTTCAACAATTCCGTCCCCCACTTTCCGCCAGATTGAGGCATTGCGTGATTAGTTATTTCACTATCAAATTTTGGTGATGACCTTTTTTTTAGATGTTTAAGATGTGACCTTCTTTTTTTGCAATTTTATATTTGGATATAAAATTGCAAAAAAGAAGATTTTATATCTGGCGACCTTTTTTTTTAGGTTGCCTGCTTTAAAAAGTTAGACAAGCCGGTGGAAATCATATTTTATGGACACCTCGCCAGTGGTACATATCATATGCTTAAAGAATAAATAAACCACTATCAGTCTACTTCCGTTCCCCTCCTGAAGTATATTGCTCTAGCCTTTACTATACATCGCCAATCTAATCACGAAGGCCATATTAAAATAGATTCTTTTTTATTTAAATATTCTATGATACTACAGACACTTAGTTCGTATCCTGTTTTCCTTATTATTTCTAACCGACTTTAAAACACGAGGTTGTCGATTCAACTGTATGGCTGTTTTTTTTTTATGGATAATGGATTGCAAACGAGCAGAAGGACCACCTGATGGTAAGTGGTTATCTTCGCCCATGGACATCTACAACGCTAGAGATATTGTAGACGCGTTGCCGACCTAGAGAATACAGATGGAAGGGGGGAGAATGTAGTAGTCCGCTATCGGAACCACCACATTATGGGAAAAGGGTGGGTGGCAAAGGGGAAAACCTGGCTTACATGCCTTCGAACCGGAACACATCATTATATATTTTGCGGTTCGTCTTTGACACGATAGTGGTCGCGAGCCAGACGGAGGATGAACCTCTTACCACCAAACTACTGGGATACCCGCCTCTTACAGGACGCTACCCAGCGGCGGTTCTCGATGCGACTGTATTTTTTTTGTGTATCATCGCAACTTTTTACTGGGTAAACCAATTTTGATGATTCTTTTTCATAGGATAGCTAGTGCTTTCGGTGTGGTCCCATTTAAATCTAGTTAAGATCTGACCAGTAGTTTTTGAGTTATGCGTAATAATCTTACCTTTTAGAGCCACTCAGCACGCAATGCCTCAATTTGGCGGAAAGTGGGGAACGGAGTGTTTTAACACTAGGTTCCCTCTGCCTACCCTGCTATATACGGGATACAGCGTGAAGCTATGTATGTATGTATATTCATTTCTTTGCTCTAGTAAGACATAACGCGGCGTTGAGTTCCGCCACTCAACACGTAATATCTTGATTTCGGACGAGAATATAGAACACAGTGTTAACATTATTTTTTTTTAACTAGGTAGTGATATGTGGGAAAAGGCGTGAAGCCGCAAATTCATAATAAAGTGGATATTATTAAACATTTCCTCGTAGGCTCAGACCAGAAATACTTTCACGGTTGGTGCCTCATTTTTATAGATAGACGTAGACCGTTATAAGCGAACAGGATCACTGCTGAATTCTAATAATGATGAAATAGAAAGGAATGTTATGTTTTTTAATATATAAGGTAACCGACTTCAAAAAAAGAAGGAGGTTCTTATTTAGGTATTTTTTCTTCTGGGTGAACCAATTTTGATATTGTTTTTCATATGATAGCTAGAGTTTTTGATGTGGTCCCATTTAGGTTTTGAATTATTTGTAATAATTTTATTTTTTTGTATGTCACATATTATTTATCTTTATCTTTTTCTTTACTAAGAGTAACTTATAAGAGCTTAACTTAACTTGATAGAGCGACCAATTTAGCTTTTTAAACTAGATTACTTATCGTGGCCACGTTACATAATATATTTATAAATTGCAGCTTATTTGTCAGATACATTACTGTAAAGTTTTATTTAGATCTGTTTAGTAGTTTTTACCTAAAAGACAAACAAACATCCATCCATACACTCAAACTTTGTCATTTATAATAATAGATTAACTAGAAACATTTTTTTTTCCCGAATGCCGAATTGAGGCATCGCGTGCTGAGCGGCGAAACTCAACGCCGCGCTTTGCCTTGTTACCAGAGCGCGGAAATGAAAATACTAAATATTATTTAAATTTTAAATTTCCGGAGTGGAAATCGAACCCACTACCTGTTGCGTTTACAGTTGCTCGCTTGTGCTACGACAGGTCTCTAGAAACATTCGTAAGCTATAATCGAATCCGCTAACACCATAAAATTAAAGCATTCCATTCTATAACATAATATACAAGTTCTATAATCAACAAGCTCATACATAATACAAAAATACCCACAAACCCAGTGACCCGCTACAAAGAATCGCGACTCCTAATTGCGGAAGACGCGACAATTTATTGACGGCCACTCGCGTGATCGCGTTTTATAGTGCGTCCATTTCTTTTGAATTAAAGTCGGGATATATTTCTTATATTTTTTTTAATCTTTTTTTGTAGGTCTGTCCTCTACGTTTAGGGCATGTATAAAGAGGTTATTAACTGTGGTCGAGACGAAAGAAGTATGTAGGGACCGTAGCGTTTGACGCTCTGTTCTTTCTGATTACCCTGTTAGGGATAAAGCGTGAAGCTACCTAAGTTATTTTTTAACTTCACGCTGTATCCCGCACATAGCAGGGTAGGCAAAGGGATTGAGATTCTAGTGTTAAGGCCCTCCGTTCTTTTAAGATTTTGATTCTCAACTCTCCGCTGAATTGAGGCATATATTTCTTGTATTAATTTTTAATATATAACTTTTATCTCTCTTTTTTCTCTTTATCTATCCAGATAGGGGTAAATTGTAAAGCGAAGTTCAATTAATGTACTACTGATTTAATATATGCTATGTTCTTTTTTGGAATAGACAAGGGAATTGCCAAAACCGGAAGTCAGGACAGCAAAACTTAGCTATTTTTATCAATACAATGATTGTCATCTTATTTTTTTATTACTCGCATAGCAAGGTAGTTAGTAAGAACCTACTATATTGAAATTGGTCAACGGACACTCTATTTTACACTTTCCACCTAAAACCGAGATCGCATTAGGTGGCGGAATACAACGCCGTGGATTATCTTACCAGAACAGCAAATAAAAATATAATAATTCCCCGAAGACCACGACAGCTTATATATTATGACGAAATAGAAAAAATAAAGTGATATTAAAAAAAAATCTTACAAAATGTCTGTCATACAAAATCGAACTTCCGACCAAAGTATTTTTCAATTTAAGAAACGATATTACTACCGTGTCATTATACGCGATACACATTAGCATAAGCATCGTGGCGCAACAGATAATAGCTCGACCTGTCGCGACAAAGGTACGCAACTCCTAATTATCAAAGACAGTATTACTAACACCATATGTTATTATTTTGTAGGACAAATTAATTATTACATTTATTACATTTGAAGTCTTTAAAAATTATGGCAAAACGTTTTAAAATTTAATCTAATAAAGATTACGTGGCGTTAAGTTCCGCTACTCACCACGCAGTGTCGATTTCGAAGGGAGAGTAAAGAACGGAGTGTTTTGCCACTAGATTTACTCTGACTGTACTACTATGCGAGAAAAAAACGTGAAGCTTATCTTTATTGTGTATAGTGAATCTTGAATTTATGGAACAAATATCACCGGAAAAAGAAAAACCCCGTTCGTCCATCCCTGGGCACAATGATTTCATATATTGCATACATATGTTTTTTTTTTTAATTTCACCTATACAGCAGGGTAGGCAAAAGGAACATGAGAACCTAGTGTTAAGACACTCCGTTCCCCACTTTTCGCCGAATTGAAGCATTGCTGAGTGTCGGAAGTCAATGCCGCGCTTTCGTCTTGTTACCAAGCCCAGTAATGATACATATGTTAAAATTTCATTTAATCTAGGCTATAAAGCTCGACTAAGTATAGAGAAAACTTGTAATTTACAATATTCAATACCAATCAATGGGCTACATATCAAAAATTCAATTAAAAGTGGTATAAGTTAAAATGTACACACGCACGGTATAATTAACATGGGGCTGCAATTGTATTTACTTTGCGCATTACTTAACGAGAGGGGTTTATTTTGTATTCGTTTTATATTGAAATTTCGGAAAAAGTTAAAGCTTATTATTTTAAAGGAGTCATTTAAATATAATCATTTCATCAATTGATAATCGAACCTACGAAGATCAAAGGAGAATAGAGGAAAATAATACGTCATATATTATGCGGAGAGAACATAATGTGTTATTCAACACTTTCCACTCAATAGAGACGGCGGAGTGAAACATCGTCAGATAAACCAGATGCTACAACCATCTGATTGGATTCGCACTCGCAAGATGATGATAAAAATAAAAACAATTTATGTTGAAACATATAAATTTAAAAATAAAGTTGCCGTCGTGGCGCAATTGAGCAGCATCTGACTGTATACGCGACTCGTTGTGAATTCGATTTCCACTTGGAGAATTATTATATTTAAATTATTTTTTTTCCACTGTGGTAAATAAAGCGCGGCGTTGTTTCTGCTATTTAACATGCAATTTCACCAATACAGTCGAAACGGAGAACAGAGTGTTTTGCCCCTAACTGAGAAGTCATGAAACTGTTTTTCTACCTTATATAAAATAATAAATATGTTAATATATTTTTCTTTTTATAATTTTCCCGGTTTTCGATAACGTATGGGCTCACTATAATAATGTGATAAATACGATATTAATGTCGGAAGAATGTTCAAGGTGAGCTTTGGTGTGTTTAAAACACAGATAGAATATGTTACGACTGAAACTGCGCACTTTATTATGCTAAAGCTTATATTATATTAAGATTTTATAGTCTAAAATGAATTTCGCGATAAATATATGTCTCTTAAAATGATTCAATATTTGATAAAAATAAATGTGACTGTTCCTGTCTAAAATTACCTTGTAACAGGCTTACTAGTTGTTTGTAAAAATAAATTGGTATTTATTGCTGAAAATAGAGACCTCCTTGTCCTTTGTAGTGAGGGAAACGTGTGCGGGAAACAAAAAATGTTACACCACATCTTGGAAGTTATATAGAAAATCCTTCATAGAATGACTTACTAGTTGCTAAATGTTTTAAATTATTTTTTTATAACAATTATTAATAGAACATAAAAAATATATTATATATACGAAGAATCACCAGAAGTAAATGGTTCTCACAGTCCAAAAGTACTGCAAAATATTATTATTATTATATAGGCATCTGTTTTCATTCTTCTATCGAACTAAGAGAAGTTTATTTTTTGCGGAAAAAAAACATGAAATTGATAGTCAAACAGAAAGAACCTAATGTCAAGATACTTCGATCTCTACTTTCTATCTAAGTACCTGACATTGCTTATTAAGTGGCATTCAACACCGCGCTTTTAACTAGAGTGGAGATATCCTTCGTCGTTTTGCTCGTTTCTGTTAGAATTTTTTTTTATGGATAACGGATGGCAAACGACCAGAAGGACCACCTGATGGTAAGTGGTTACCTTCGCCCATGAACATCTACAACACCAGAGATGTTGTAGATGCGTTACCGACCTAGAGGATACAGATGGAAGGGGGGGACAATGTAGTTGTCCGCTATCGGAACCACCACATTTTGGGATCTCTCTTAATACTTCTCTATATTCTCCAATATATATACTAAATTTTTGTTTTCTACTCCCAGTAATTTATGCCGTGCATTGTCTGTTACTCGTCGAGTTTTATATATGTATATAGTTAATTCGATGGGTACATTACACTAAGCCAGTAATTTTTTGGAAACAATTAAAATTTCCCACTCCCACTTTCCGCCGATTTGAGCCATTGTGTGCTGAGTGGCAAAACTCAACGGCGCGCTTTGCATTGCTACCAAACCCAGGAAATGAAAATACTAAACTTTTACTTTTTCTGGAGTGGGAATCGAACCCACACGTTTACTCGCACGATTGTGCCTCTGCGCCACGACAGGCGTTATAGGCCCATATTAGGCCATGAAAAATGCCAAAGAGTTTCTTCTCTTATTTATGTTTTGGTGATTTTATTTAAACTCATAAATATTAGCAATTATATCTACAGCTAAGGCGAAGATCTTCAGCTTAATTCCTTCTATAGGAGCAGATTCAAATCCGATAGGAAGAAAAACTTATGCTTCTAATCGAGTAACATGTGCCATTTGCGTCACGCCGGCAAAAATATGGTCACACATAAACACGTCGTTTGTTATCGTAGAAACGTTGATACAATTTCAATAAATTAAAAACTATTTGCGTCGAATTCGTTAATGTCTTCCTGGTGTGGCGGAGTGAGATTTTTACATGGTACGTTATGATTATGATATATTTGGCACATAATGTTATTAAGGTTCTTATATGAAAAATTTAATATATATATTGCTTTTTGAATTTACGTTTATTTCGATTTTTAGCTTTACGCTTTATTCCTAGCGGGGTACGGAGCTGA
>JAKGSA010000312.1:0-58659 GCA_033558755.1 Philaethria dido | reverse complement strand
TATTCGAAAGTAATTTACACTACATTCCTAAGAAGTCTAGACAGATGTTTGCCTAGACATCTTAAAAAAATTGACCTAACACGTATATATATACATATATCAATTAACATTACCTAACATAATCAAAAATACTCTAAAATTTCCTTGTATATTATGAAATACCTATTGATAAAATACTCGCCAATATAATAATTTATATTTTTTATACAAATAATATATATTTCACTAAATTATTCAACGCCTGTCGTGGCACAGAGACACAAGCGTACAACTGTAAACGCGACAGGTTGTGCGTTCGATTCCCACTCCAGGAAATGTAACTTTTAAATAATATTTAATATTTTCATTTCCTGGGTCTGGTAGCAAGGTAAAGCGCGGCGTTGAGTTCCGCCACTCAGCACATAATGCCTCAATCCGGCGGAAAGTGGGGAACGGAAATGTTTAAAGAAAACGGAGTGTCTTAGCACTAGGTTCTCAGGTTCCCTCTGCCTACCGTAAAAAAAACTATCATTTCGCCTAACTGACATTTCGTCCTTATTTATTAGGTTAATTTGGATAAGTGAGCCATTATTGTTATTCAATGGAGCCACAATTTTGTTTTCTTATGTAATTCGAGTTACTACATCCAAGTTATACAACATAAATTATAAAAAAACAGCGTCAAGTTTTTTCCCGCATAGTAATAATATAATAATTCCCTCGAGCGTGAATCGAATTTGAAACCACCTCTTTTACAGACATACGCTTTCACTAACGCTACAATAGACATAATATAACATAATACAAATCAAATTTAAATTACATATATATATATATACATATAAATACTTTATGGATATAAGATACAAACTATTTCATAACAATATGTATTCTGCATAAACCTTTCAAGCTTCTACTTCAAGAATATAGTTAAAAATCAGGATTCGTCTATAAGTATCTATTTTGCGATAACGACAAATTGACTCTTTTTATAAAGGTCCATACAATAAGAAAATGCTATAACATTACGTTTAGTGTAAATCTTGTAAGGGCCTAAATAGGGTCCAGGCCAGGGTCGCAAATGTTAAGATAGAGAACACATTATCGACGCTACGTGATCTGAAAATTTGATATTTTCAACAAGTTTCGTTTAAGTGGACATTTCTTTTCAGTCCCTTATGACTTTAGAATTATTAGATAAAAAAATATTGTAAACGTCATTATCTATATAAAAATACGTGAAGCAATAACTTTGGATCCCTTTTTACGGGAATTACGCGGACGGAGGAGCATGAAACTTGGCACACTTATAGTTTATATAGAGAAGGAGTGCAGAATGCTATTATTTTTTTTAAATAATGCATAAAAAGTATATTAAATTAATAAAATAAATGTTACACACACTACCATGGTTTAACATCCATGTTTATATAGACACTAAAACACAAAACAGTTTATATGAAAGAAAGTTATTTAATTTCCACACACAGAACATACGTATGTACAAATAATGTATGTTTTAGATACGTATAGGGAAATAATCGATTCGGACACCTGGTATGTGGCATTTAGTACTAAAATTACACAGTACTAACAGGTGGGCAAACCTAAATAGGAACTTCTAGATAAGCTTGCTAAAGCCTATTATGTCCACAAATTCTAAAAATAACGCCTGTCGTGGCGCAGAGGCACAAGCGTACGACTGTAAACGCGACAGGTTGTGGCTTCGATTCCCACTCCAGGAAATGTAAAAATTAGTAGTTTCATTTCTTGGGTTTGGTATCAAGGCAAAGCGCGGCGTTGAGTTCCGCCACTCAACACGCAATGCCTCAATTCGGCGGAAAGTGGGGAACGGAATTGTTGAAAGAGAATGGAGTGTCTTAACACTAGGTTCTCTGGTTACCTCTGCCTACCCTGCTATATGCGGGTTACAGCGTGAAGTTAAAAAAAAATCTAAAAATAAAATAACATTAAAGTAATTGTTCTATAATTCTGTTAGACAGCATTCGATAAGTGATCGAAGTAAGAGAAATAGCTCGTTAGCTGTTCAAACTCTCGTAAATGCGGACAATAGGGTCCTGAGCAAATCATTCCCACAGTTAATCTAGCAAAAGATCTTAGAAAATTGCAATTGGAAATGGAACTTTTAGAATCTATTCTGACAATGCATCGGCTACAATGCATTGATCACAATCGTTTAGAAAAAAACGCTAGATCCAGTCAATTGTAGGGAGAGCCGTACATCTGCCGCAGCCGGCGTACCGCTTACTTATGCGTGTTGGGACCATAGTATTGTTGTGTATCGGGACTTAGAAATTACTATTTAATAAGCTAGCATAGTAAAAAAGTTCACTATAAAATTAAAATCATTGATATATTATATGTTGCATGGGGAAATGCTAAATTTGACACATAATCTTAGACGACCAATTAATTAATTTAAAAAAATCATGCAATATTAAGCACTCGTTGCCTAAAATGCGTTATTAAAAAATATTTCATACTATAAACAATAAAATAAGCTTACCTCAAATTATCATTACATGTTAAAAGTAAAAATAAAAAAAAATACAAGAAGAATCGTCTAAAACCTTGCAAAATGATGGTCACCATACAAAACTTTAGACGTTACATCAAATCTAAACTATATCGAACCCAAGCCGTAATGTCTTGAGCAGCACGTGTTCTTTCCATAGCGCAATTTGATGGCAAAAAAAACAATGCACCCTTGTCTGAGGGAGGACAAAACGTGGATTATACCATACTATTATACCCAAACTTATGTCAATATGAAAAAAATGTTTGGACGTTTTCGATTTTCTACGTGATTTTAAAATATGTTTTCGTTAAGTATTAAATGCGTGAGATTGTGTACGACGAATATTATTTTTTTTAGTTTCACGCTTTAATCCGCATAGCAACGTAGGCGCAAAAAAATTAACTCAGTTCTCCACTTTCCTCCCGATTCGAGACATTGCGTATTGAGTCGCGGAACTTAATAATTTAAATATAATAAATATCATCAATCCCCAGAGTGAGAATCGAACCCACAACCTCTTAAGCTTCTAGATAATCGCCACAAGGTCTCAATAATTATATGTTGCTATTGTTGTAACTTATATAAGCGTATATAAAAGTTTAAATCCAAAAATTATATCATAAATGCGAAAGTTTTGAAGGAAGGATGGATGAATGTTAAATATATTTCACATAAAAACTACTGAACTGATCTAAATGAAACTTTTCATTTACATAGCTTATACATCAGTACACATAGAGCCTACAATTTAAAAAGACTTTGTAAACCTAAGTTGGCCATAATAATATAACAATAAATATTATAATTCAATTTTCGCCCGGCCTTTGCGTAAATCGCTTCGAAAATCTAAGACGAAATAGCCAAAAAGTAGCTTATTTAAAATCATTCTAGCCTCGTTCAATTTGAACATTGAAAGACAAAAAATCGTTTTCCTATACCTTTGTACTTAAATATATTTAACTAAACTTTGTTTTTCGTATCTATTCACAAAATTTTCCAAGAAAATCTAACACAATTTACAAGGTAAATACAGGCCTCTCGCGTTGAGGTTAAACCAAGTTTGCACTAAATGTTGGAAACACAACGTACTGTTTACACAATAAATACAATGAAATTTAAATAATTTTACGCAATTTATAAATTATAATATATATAGAAAAATTATCAATAATAATTTCTAAAATAAATGTAGTATTTCTTTGATTTTGATTGAAAAAATGATAATCCATTCCAATATCCGCCACGTTATATTACTAAACAGGTGGAAAATACTCTTAGAAGTCTCTTTTTTTTTTAAATACGAAGAAAACATAAAGAAAAAATCAAACTTAGCCACAAAAAAAAACAACGCATAATCTAGTTACTACCGTTTCCTATCAATCTTGAACCTAACTTACTTGGCTTTACGCGGTATCCTACCGATTTACTGAGTTATTCTTGGCTTCGCTATATCCCGCATATAGCTATGTAAGCAGAGGGAGCCAGAGAACTAGGAGTTAAGACACTCCGTTTTCTTAACATTTCCGTTCTCACTTAGAGGCATTGCGTGTTGAGTTTCGAAACTCAGCGCCGCGCTTTTATCTTGTTACGGCGAGCTGAAATACTAAATATTGTTTAATATTTTCATTTCCTGGCATAAAATCGAACCCCACAACCTGTCGTGATGACAGTCACGACGAGCTCACTACTAAGTTAATATTATACATATACTTTCTACCCACTCAACTCTCATATCCAGGGAAGCATTTTACATAATTTAAGCTAAAATTTTCACGCAACCAATCAGTCAATGACCGTTGCGTGTATCGGTACAATCTTAAAGTCGGTGCGATCTGACGGCGGGTTCGCGCCGAAATACGAAATAGTACGTGAAACGCTTGGGGCCTTCAAATTATGTTCACTTTGAATAATAACTTAAGCAAAAGAAGTTTTTAGCAATAAAGAAAATATTATTTATGTAATATTCAATTGTATAATGAACACCATAAAGATATTGGGGTGGCATTTGGTTTTGAAAACATATACTCTCTCACTGTGTATTACCTCAGTGAGAATTGAATCTATAACAATTGCATACAATAAATGTTTTAACTTCATAAAACATATTTATTATAATACTTATTACCTAGTGTCCCCGTTGACGCGTTAACAACGTGTTGTCTTTAACATGGCTGTATATGTCACTTTTGTATAAACATGGATGCCAAGCCACGGTAGTGTGTAACATTATTTATTCAATTTAATATACTTTTTTATGAATTATTTTTAAAAAATATTAGCATTCTGCATTCCTTCTCTATATAAACTATAAAGTGTGCCCAAGTTTCATGCTCCACCATCCACGTAATTTTCTTAAAAAGGGGTAAAAAGTTTTAGCTTCACGTATTTATATATAGATTAAACACGTTAAAAAATCTTATAGTATTGTGTCTATTAAGCCATCACTAGTGGGGCTTTTTGACTGTAAACACGATTGATTGTGGGTTCGATTTCCACTAGGAAAAGAGTAAATTAAAATTATTTTCCTCCCTGATAGGATTAAAACGCGGCGTTGAGTTCCGCCACTCATCCCTTAACGTCTTCTTTTGTTATATACAAAGTAGATAAAGTAAATAAATACAATTATATGCGTGAATATTACTAAGAACATCTAAAGATTATTTAGCGATCATAAAAAGATCTTTGTTTTCGGAACAGGCTGTGCTAAAATTATAAAATGTGTAATAATTGTAATTAAAATGAATATTTAATATTTATAATATTCATAAAAGTATTTAATATTTACAAAAGTTAAGGTCTTAATTAATTTGCATTTTATACTTATCTACAAGTTTTTACGGCTTTCAAAGAACTCGGAGTATCTTTCTCAACATGTATAACTAGTTGTTACTATAATAATAATTAGTAATAAATTAATTGATATTCCGTTTCCCTTTCCGTCGTATTTAGACATGCGTGGGGTGTGGCGGAACTCCAACGCCGCGCTTTGCGTGGTTAAGTGCCTGTAGGTTGTTAGGTTACCTCTGCCACTACCCTTCTATATGCGGAATACAGCGTGAAGCCAATTGATAATTTCTATTAAACATAAATATATTAAATATGTCATGTATGTATAAAAATGAAAGCCATCTTGACGCAGTGCGACGGCGTCCGACTGTAACGATTGATTTTGTGTTCGATCATCATTATTCAGAGGAATTGTTTACCCTTAAATTATTTTTTAACTTCACGCTATATCCCGCATATGGCAGGGTAGTAGAGGAATCAGAAAACCCTAGTGTTAAGACACTCCATTCTCTTTCAACAATTCCGCCGAATTGAGGCATTGCAGGTTGAGGGCGGAACTCAATGCCGCGCTTTACCTTGTTACCAAACCCAAGAAATGAAATTACTAAATTTTACATTTTTCTAGAGTAGCAATAATACGTAAGCTTACGATTGATTGTCGGTTCGATTTCCACTAGAGAAAAGGGTAAATTAAAATTATTTCCCTCCCCTGATAAGATTAAAACGCGGCGTTGAGTTCCGCCACTCATCATAACGTCTTCTTTATTTATATACAAAAAGTAGATAACAAAGTAAATAAATACAATTATATGCGTGAATATTACTAAGAACATCTAAAGATTATTTAGCGATCGCAAAAAGATCTTTGTTTTCGGGACAAGGCTGTGCTAAAATTATAAAATAATGTAATAATTGTAATTAAAATGAATATTTAATATTTATAATATTCATAAAGTATTTAATGTTACAAAAGTTAAGGTCTTAATTAATTTGCGACATACTTATTTACAAGTTTTTTACGGCTTTCAAAGAACTCAGCTATGGAGTATCTTTCTCAACATGTATAACTAGTTGTTACTATAATAATAATTAGTAATAAATTAATTGATAATTCCGTTTCCCACTTTCCATCGAATTGAGACATTGTGTGCTGATTGGCGGAACTCAACGCCGCGCTTTGTTGGTTAAGTGGAGAACGAAGTGTCTTAACACTAGGTTGTCAGGTTCCCTCTGCCTACCCTTCTATATGCGGGATACAGCGTGAAGCCAATTGATAATTTCTATTAAACATAAATTAAATTTATTTATCATGTCATTAAATATATCATGTATGTATAAAAATGAAGCCATCTTGACGCAGTGCGACAGCGTCCGACTGTAACGATTGAATTTGTGTTCAATCCCTATTCAGGGGAATTGTTACCCTTAAATTATTCACAGCTAATAAAAGATATTAACTAAATCTAAATGGGCCACATTAGAAGCACTAGTTATCATATAAAAAAAGGATTAACAAAATTGTTTCACCCAGTAAATTGAGAACCTCTTTTTCCTTAAAATCGGTTAAGAATATTAAATTTTCCATTAAACAGCCAATACTGAGAACTGAGCAACCTTTTATGAACTGAGACTATAAAAAAACAACATTGTATTATACTACTGTGACTAAATAGATCCGCATATAAATATCATCGAAATTACTTTGGCTTGTATATAAAGTGATAAAATTTTTGATTTCTTAGATATAAACGTGACGTAACCACGCTTAACAACCTCATCTCGTCACTTCATTTACATTATGCCAACATAATCCTGTTAGTTCAATAGTAAATTAATAATTATTACTTAAAATTTCTCAAGTATGAAATTGTTAGGAACTCATAATATTTATACATTGTCGGGCCTGTAGTGTTAAAATAACGCTAAAACTAAATTATAGGAAAATATGTCTTAATTTCTGTCGCCTGTCGTGGCGCAGAGGCACAAGCGTGCGACTGTAAGAGCGACAGGTTGTGGGTTCGATTCCTACTTCAGGAAATGGATTTTTTCATTTCCTGGGTTAGGTAACAAGGCAAAGCGCGGCGTTGAGTTCCGCCCCTCAGCACGCAATGCCTCAATCTGGCGGAAAGTGGGGAACGGATTTGTTGAAAGAGAACGCAGTGTCTTAACACTAGGTTCTCAGATTTCCTATGCCTACCCTGCGATATGCAGGATACAGCGTGAAGTTAAAGAAAAAAAGAAAAAAAAAAACAAAAAAAATGTCAAAAAAAATGGATCAAAATATTGGTTGTCGAAAACGAGAATTATTTTTTTCCCAAGTTCACTTATTATCCTGCAAAGTAGTCAAATAAAGCCTACTGTAAAAGTAAGTAGTACTGTCAAGACACTATTCTTCGGTAGATCGATAATTTTTATATAATTATTACCCCAAGCGTCAATCGAACCCATAACCGTGTTTACAAACACTGACCCACTGCGCCACGATGATCAATGAGATAAAAATGCGTTACAATTAAAAAAATACATACATAGATACATAGCTACACGCTGTATCCCGCATATAGCAGGGTAGGCAGAGTGAACCTAGTGTTAAGACACTCCGTTCCCCACTTTCCGCCGAATTGAGGCATTGCGTGCTGAATGGCGGAACTTAACGCCGCGCTTTGCCTTGTTAAGCCCAGGAAGTGAAAAATTCAATTTCCATAAAAAAATACAATACATATATTAAATGCAATATATATTTTTATTTATTTTAATAGCAAAATAAAAAGAAGAACTATTATAAATTAAATAATAAGTACATATGCGAATAAAATTCCTCCATAACGACATTATAAGTGATTTGCCACGTATAAGCGACAAGGTCGCTCAGTCGGCATAGTAACAATTAATGTGATATATTTAACATATAAACGAGAACCGGAAACGATCATACTAAATATACAGGGCTAGTATCTAACCGCTTTTATTGTATAAAGAAATATTTTAGAATTAATTTTAGATATGTTCGAATGAATATCGATATTAAATTCAATAAATATTTAAATTTAGCTAAATAATTAGGAATTCTTAACGCCTATCGTGGCGCAGAGGCACAAGCGTGCGACTGTAAACGCGACAGGTTGTGGGTTCGATTCACACTCCAGAAAATGTAAAAGTTTAGCATTTTCATTTCCTGGGTTTGATAACAAGGTAAAGAACGGCGTTGAGTTCCGCCACTCGGCACGCAGTGCCTCACTTCGACGGAAAGTGGGGAACGGAGTGTCTTAACACTATGTTCTCAAGTTCCTCTGCCTACCCTGCTATATACGGGATACAAAGAGAAGCTAAAAAAAAGTCATTGCTCCGCTCTAAGAATTAAGAAAAAATGCAGTGTTAAGTTGCGTTACCATAATAAAAACTGGAGAAAAGAAACTCAACCAAATCAAAAATCATGAAGAATAAATACCGTTTTTCTATACTTAAAATATTAATATTGGAGCGAAATCAACCGGAAATTGATATCATAATTATCGGTTGCTCAGTACCAATGGCATAATAAATATAAAAAAAAATATATAAAGCAGGTAAGTTAAAAGCTTTTCATTCATTCAAGCCCCAGTAACATTTTCAATCATATCTCGCTATAATAAACCACAAATATCCCCCAATTATTATCGCAGACGCAATTTAACGTATATTTTATTGCTCGACGAGCTTACAATACAGTTTAAGTGTTTGTTGCGAAGTATCGCGACCTTAGGGCTATAGCGAAGGAAAGATTACATTTGGTCCATAAAAACCCCATCATTTCCGGTCTAGACGCTCGCGTGGATACTAACGATGTACTCGCACATAAGAATTATTATGTTATTTACTTATAATATGACGCGGTGGATTCTTTTGTCGGCACCGAGGTGGTGTATGCGCGAATTAATGTGCCGAAACAGGCTTTAACTGATATCTTCTTGTTATTATTATAAAACTAAAATAAGTTATCCGAGAGCGCGTGTGGTCTAATTAACGTGACGCGAACGAGCATGCGATTTCATTACTTACTTACCTTTACGGTTGAAACATTGTTACAGGAAATCGGTTTATTAAGCCTAACTACGTATTTTTACAATAAGTATTGTAGTAATATTTGTAACTATGAGGTTATGTTTTCGTTTTAATTTTTACAATACAATTAGATTTGTGATCTATATTAAATTTAATTTACAAAAACATGAGAGATTGTAAATTTGGTTATTTTTTTTAGCTTCACGCTGTATCCCCCATATAGCAGGGTAGGCAGAGGGAACCTGAGAACCTAGTGTTAAGTCCGTTCCCCACTTTCCACCGAATTGAGGCATTGCGTGCTGAGTGGTTGACTTAACAGCTAATAAAGTTCATGGCAAAAATATACTTGTATCTTTAAACATTTACAAGACAACAAATAATGATTGACGAATCAAAACTCATGTATCCCAATAAACCCTGTACAGTTATTTAACTGTGTCATGGCACATATAAAAATAGTTGTCACACGAGTTGAAACAACAATACAATCGATACTTTAAAACATTTTTGCCATACGAAACACGGACACAATAAAATTAAACATTACAAGAACTATTAACAGCTCCATGGCTGCCTTATTCGGCTCAAGCTTAACCGGTATAAGCATTTATAGTTTCTTTCTTATACCGCAAATACCTTTTTTAATGTCGACATAAAAATTATTAGTAGCGTGCATGCAAGACGAAACCGAGGTATTTCAGTACGGTATGAATAATCGTGGATCAGATGTTCCGACGGCGGATTACTATGCGAACGTCTAGTATTGCGATTTAAATTAATGTTTAATCTTTGCTACGTATCGATAAAAACTAATTATAGTTACTGTAGTATATAATAGTATAAACAGGTTAAACTTAAACGTACATGACTTTGTTTGTTAATAAAATTCAGCAAAGACAGAATTATCTTTCATATGGATCGTCTTAGTTATGAATGCTATTTTGTAATCTTCAAAATTTTTACAAATATTTATTAAATTACTCGTATAAAATATACCATTATGAATTTTAATCGCTTTCCGTTCATTCAAATAATCTTTTTTTTGTTTTTTTTTTTTACTTCACGCTGTAATCCCGCATGTAGCGGGGTAGGCCAAGGGAACGAGAGAATCTAGTGTTAAGACACTCCATTCTCTTTCAACAATTCCGTTCCCCACTTTCCGCCGAATTGAGGCATTGCGTGTAATAATAATCTTATAATTTACATTATAGTAATATCAATGAAATTCTATTAAAGAATTAATCGAATCTAGTATTATTTTCTATAAAAAATCTAGACTGTGCAACCGAAAGGTAGTCAGAAACTTAAGACGTTGGAGAAACAATTGAAATCAAGAACACGGCACGCGACCGCAGTCAAACTAGTGAGAACAGCCAGCCGTTGAGCATAATTTAAAAATACAATCTGTCTTTGGAACTAATGTAGGCTGTAGGGTTCGTGAATACGAATGAAAATTCGGTTCCCAATACTGCATACAATACGCGGCCCCTTTTTTTAAAGACGTTATTGTGCAAATCTTGCTATTGTGCAAAGAAACCAAAAACCATCAGACAAAGCTGGCTAAAATCGCACCTGGCTGCGAATGTCGTAGATACAACAGCATAACCGCTGTAATAGGGAATGCTCCAAATAAAAACTGTCCCGCAATAAATAAGGGTATAATTGCTTCGTAACCTATCTGAAGGAAGGTAAGACGCTACAATGAGTTACGATATGTCAAATATCTAGGGTAGGGACTCATTTTTCAATACGCGGCGTATTGAAAATGCAAAATTCAATAATTCCTATTGTCTGTCTGGGACTTGAGTATTCGAGGGGGGTAACATCACGAAGGTCTCACAAATTGATCGTAAATTAAAAGAATAACTGAATTTTTGAACATACGCCTGCCATTACTGTGTGAAGTGATACATTTTATGAGATGATATAACCAAGTCGTAGTAGAACGATGCACACAATACACATAATGATGATTTATTTTACGATATGTTGAGTGTTATCACTTGAACTGGAGTTTTGGGAACATGTCTGTTCGTTAATCGCTTGTAGAATTTACATATGATTATTATGATTCACACAGAGACAGACATTAATACTATTGATTTATAACAAAAAGTTTAATCTCAATTTTCAACCAGATTTTAATTGTTATTATTTGTAGTTTTTTTTTTTTTTAACTTCAGCAGAGTAGGCAGAGTGATCCAGAGAACCTAGTGTTAAGACACTCCATTCTAAACTTAGAACTAAATATACAATACTACATTAAACTATCTATATTAGTAGCCTTCTCGATGCGTAGAATACGCGTAACCTTAGCAACGTCAACGTTAAGCATATGGAAATGTATGTAATATTTGTTTAATATATTTAAAACGCATTATTATGAAAAATATAAGCTTTCCGCACTTTTATTACATCAATCTAAACTATTTAAAATTTAAAACTCCTCCATCCACAAAATTAAAAAAAAAGTGACAAAAATCATTCACCCAACCCACCACCCAACAAATAGATAAAACATAAAACACAATTAAATACATATCTGTCTTTATTATAATACAAAGGCGATCTTTCGTATAATCTTAATCACCGCAATGTATGCGGCCACTCGACTTCCTTCCAAGTCCATATCTGTATATCCGGGGCAGTTAACCCTTAGGGCTTTGTTTGTAAATAAAAACAATTTAATATGTTAAACTGTACGTGGTACGTGAGTCACTGTTACATTGGGGCTGGGAACACAGCTGCGCTATGCTATATTTGATATTTACTGCCTATATATGCTGGTGTCAGAGCTTAAATTTTATATTATAAGCCGCAATTTCGTTTGCGCAAAGAATAAAACGAAAAAACTCGTTCTTTTCCGTTTTCGTAGGAATTTCACTAAATTATCTTTATTGATCCTTCTCTGTACTCCTTAACCCTTTCGCTGCCAGATATATGTGATGACGCGATTTTCTTACCAGAGCCCGGCGTCACAAATATGTGACGGGCGTTCATTATCAGTTTGTGACAATAGTTTGTCCCAGATCGTACCGTACATAGATGGGTTATGTTATAAAACAATAAAATAGATACAGGTTGTTAGAAGTCTGGTAAAATTGCTAATTTCACTTAGTTAGAACGTTATAAATACATCCCACAAAAATTAATGACAATTGATATAATATTAAAATAATTAAACGTCTGGGCTGTGATGGCGATTTGTCCTGAGGCCCTGGTAGCGAAAGGGTTAAGGAACGTACATGCCAAATTTCAGCTTTATAGACAGTGATTTCGCCTGTACGTTGTCTGTTAGTCACTCAATAACCCAAGCATTTTTTCATTTTTACTAATATAAAAAATATGATACAAATGTGTGACTATGAACGCGACAGGTTGCAGGTTCGATTCCCACGCCAGTAAGTAATATGTAGTAATTTCATTTCCTCGCTCTGGTACCAAGGCAAAGCGTGGCGTTGAGTTCCGCCACTCAGCACGCAATGCCTCAATCCGGCGGAATGTAATGACAATGCTAAAAAAGAACAGTATCTTCATACATGGTTCTTTGGTTCCTTCTGCTTACCCTACCATATACCGGATACAGCGTAAAACTAAAGAAAAAAATTCGACTAACCAGTCTATCACCATTCAAACATTCATATAAGAATTAAAAATAAAACTAATTTTAAGCAACGTAAAGTTTTTTGATCTAATACATACATAATAGCTTCACGCTGTATCCCGCATATAACAGGGTAGGCAGAGGGAACCTAGTGTTAAGACACTCCGTTCCCCACTTTTTGATATAATAATATCTTATAAGTACTTCAGTAATAATAAAGATGGCTAATAAGAAATAATCACAGCTATAGGCTACTTTAAAAGGACACTACGTTGTGTATTCAGTCTAGACTGATCGCAAACAGGGTCGACATTATGAAATTTTAGAACTAAGTCTATTTGAAGCAAACAACTTTGAAAGTTCTTTAGGCAAGTCTCAAAGTAGTTTTTAAGTATATTCTGCAAATATTTATAGATATATAATTTTGTAAAGTACTTATTAGCTATTATGCTATAATACAGGCGTGTGACTGAAAACGCGACAGGTTGTGAGTTCGATTCCTACTCCAGGAAATGAAATATTAAATTATATCTAGTATTTTTATTTCCTTGCTCTGGTAACAAGGCAAAGCGCGGCGTTGAATTCCGCCACTCAGCACGCAATGTCTCAATTCGGAAAGTGGGGAACGGAAATGTTAAAAGAGAGAACGAAATGTCTTAACATTAGGTTCTCTGGTTACCTCTGCCTAACCTGCTATGTGCAGAATACAGCGTGAAGCTAAAAAAAATGTATAGTATTCGTATTAGAATAATGTGAGAACTAACATTTTTAGAGAACGTATAAAAAATTGAATGTAACGGGACTCGAACCCACTCCTCTTGACTATAAAGCATTAAAATTCAAACGTATAGGTTGTCCATTAGGTATTATTAGTATTAGAGGTATAAGTAGTATTATTGCAACATATTATTTAAATTGGATAGTATAAATTATTTTGTATGTCTATTTTTCACTTATAAAATTTTGGTCATTAAAATATCGCAAATATCGTATGTATAAAGGAAATATATAAATAGAACTTAGTTTCATTAATCTGTTTTTAACTTTTAAAAAATCATTTTTTTTTACTTCACGCTGTATACCGCATATAGCAGGGTAGGCAGAGGGAACCTGAGAACCTAGTGTTAAGACACTCCGTTCTCTACTATTCAATTCTATTTTTTTTATTTAAATATTAACTATGACGCTATAAGCACTTGGTCCGTATCCTATTTTTCCTTATTGAATTCGGTTTTTATGTCTAATTCTATATTAATGGTCAACTTAACCTTAGGACTAAGGCTAGGTGATGTTTAAGCGAGTTCTTTTTTACACAAAAAAACAATACAAGCTCTATTATATCTTATAATTATGATTTATCACGTAAAAATTCAATTAGAAATCTTTCCTATAATAATATAAAACATTAATTACACAAAAATTATTAAATAATTAAGAATATAATTAATATTTTAACAAAAATAACCGACATCAAAGACAATACAATAAAAAGTACAATTACTTATTACGAATCACTCAAAAACTACTTTAAATATAAATGGGACCACATCAGAAATACTAGGTATCACATAGAAAAGAATCATTTAAATCGGTTCACCTATTAAAGAGTTATGCAATTTTATGTGACAACATACATACAATAACTCTTCCTTTCTTGAAGTCGATTAGAAATATACAACGTTAACTAAAACCCTTAGTAACAAAAACATCATATCATCTGTTAAACGCCTATTTCTATGCCATAGTATCGTCTATTAAAAAAATCGAAAAAGCAGGTACTTTTAGCTTCACGCTGTATCCCGCACATAGCAGAGCACGCAGAAGGAACCAGAGAACCAAGTGTTAAGACACTCCGTTCTCTTAACCTTTCCGTTCCCCACAAAAAAAGCAGTTAAAACTAGAATTAGGTGTAACACAAGGCTTTACCGATAACCATCTTTACGACACCTGCTTCCCGTGTTCACTTGGAAAGTGTTGTAAAAACAAGCTAATCAATGTATTTTGTATGCTCCTTTCATGTTTGATAAAAAATTTAATGTTCCTTCTTAGAATAATACATATTGTTATAAAAACTTTTTTTAGACGCCTGTCGTGGCGCAGAGGCACAAGCTTGCGACCGTAAACGCCGACAGGTTGTGGGCTCGATTCCCACTCCAGGAAATGTAAAATTTAGTATTTTCATTTCTTGGGTTTGGTAACAAGGAAAAATGCGGCGTTGAGTTCCGCCACTCAACACGCAATACCTCAATCTGGCGGAAAGTGGGGAACGAAAATGTTGAAAGAGAATCGAGTGTCTTAACACTAGGTTCTCTGGTTCCCTCTGCCTACCCCGCTATATGCGAGATACAGCGTGAAGTTAAAAAAAAAACTTTTTTTGTTTTTATGTTAATGAAAGTTTTTTCGTAATGTTTTTTTGGTTGAACGCTGAAACGATTAGTGTTTAAGTGATATTAAATAGTATGTATGTGTAGTTTTATTCGTGCCTAATTGAGTTCAAAATACTTTATTTATTACAGGGATTACTTTGGCTGTATGTTATAACGTTTTTAATACGAAAAAGAAAATAATTAATTTAGGTATTTTTAAAACATTTAGTTTAAGTAAAGTAATTTAGTTTAAGTCACATAAGTAAATATTTTTAGACGATACTTTAGACCCAATGTCTAATGCTAGCGTGAAATTTATCGTGTTTAGACATATATCAGCTATTTATGATACATACATACGTGTATTAGCACACATAACCATTTTATAACTAACAATAAAATAAAACCCCTAAGTAAATTATACGTTACAAAACTAATAAAAAATATTGTGCAATGCGCAATTTGCCGATAACGTGGTATGTTGCGACATCTATGAGTAACATTTGAACTTCTACCAAATCAACTCCGCTATTCGCCGCTAGATGTCAGTACAGATTAAATATATAAACATATTTCTTACTTACCAACGCCACCTAGTGGTGGAAAGCCGAACTAGTTCCTCACTGCTTAGCAATGACTACAACAACGCCATCTATTTAACACTGCATCCAAAGCGCACTTTTTCAAACCACAATTTTCCTCAAAATAATCTGCTAGCAACTAATACACAATTATTTTCACGTTTTAAAATTATTGTTTTTATATATATTATTATAATTCACTTTAAACATTTTCGATTCACAATTTATTTTACACTTGCACATGTGGTGTTGCATCATGAGTGCATTTATCTGAAACAAAAAACATTTATATTAATAAAATAAATAATAATTAAACGAAGTTCTTATTATATTAGGATTAAATTATTATTTCTATTATCATAAATATTTAAGTGACAATAATTATTAGGACACCATTCGAAATGGCCAAATTGTGTGCCACATGGTAAATTTTTTAATTTTAAAAATTAACTGTTTAAATTTCGCAATTATTACATACTGATAATTGACAAACATTATTAACTAAAATAATAGTATATTTTATAATAATTTTAAGCCATATTCATAAGATAAAATGATCATTTGTGACTGAAATCTATAATGCCGCAAGTTATTTTTGAGTAGAAAGTTTTAACACTCCATTTCTTTACCACTTTTTATCATTTATCACAAAACGAAAATTTCTTTTCAATATTTTACAACTATTGTTAAATTCTTTCTTATATTTATTAGTAAGGAAAATTAAAATATTAAACTTTAAGTACTAACCATACACAACAACGGCATAAAAATTTACCATGCACTGATAACCACATAAATTTTGTTAAAAAAGAAAATATTTATTTTTATAATAATTATAGAGTATCTATAGCCTTTTTTATGTATTATATTAAAAGCAAAATAATAATTTACAGTTACCAACTTTGAAAACATTTTACAAATAATTCCAGAAGATTTAACAATAGTAGAAAAACAATATGGGGACAGTTTATATCTCAAGAGTGTTTAGGTTATTTAAGAAATCAATGATAATATTTTAATACGTGACGAAATTATTATATGTTAAAAAACAGCATGTTCATTGACATCGTCTTTATAGCTGTCGTAATTTAATGTTTTCTTGTTTAATTTTATTTTATTTACTAGTGAAAGTTATATTTTACTCACCACAATCACATTATCCTGCTGTGGTGTATTCTCCTGCTTTATATTCATGGAGAAAAATTGAAAAGAAAATAACCAAAGTGCAGGTTTATGTTCAACCTAAATGTTCGCTTAAAAACGTGTTTTGGAGTTAAAAACCACTTTAGACGATTTTAGGATGATAGCACATATAAGAAACAATATTTTCTAAAATATATTTAAGTTTTTAAGTTCACGTTCACTACTGAAATTTCAGAAACTGACTGAAAATGCAAGCACGTGCACTTTGAAATGCACCTATAAGAACGTAAAAAATAATAACTTCAAAATTTAACACACGTGTAATTACAGTCAATTTAACACATTAGTCAATATACAGATATTATTAAGGGCCGTTTTACTAAAAACATAATAACCAATTCGAATATCAGCGGCTGAAAAAACTACACAAAGAAAACATATGATCGATCGAAATTGAATTGAAGTGCACATGGAATTGTCTCTGGTTGTTTCAGATAGCTGTCAAAGTTATGAATGAAACTGAATGAAGTTGAATGGCAACATGCCATAGACATGAGGTGTTTTTAAAGAAATAATTATTACTTGAATAATGACAAAAATAATGATAGAAAAATATAATAAATGTACTTACCACTTTGATGACATAGTGATAAAGATTACGAGGATGTTAGTGCTAGTTGCTAGATGATTATTTGTCAAAGTGATGAAAGTAGAGCCTGAAATGTTTAAAATTATTTATTATTAAATATATAAAAGACGTACTTAAATTCTCCATTCAAGTTTAATATAACTTACCGGCTCGTCCTCTACCCATAAGCTTTCAAATTCTTTTTCAAACTTATTCACAATATTTGCGTGTGAGGTAACTATGACACTTTCATGGTTTGAAACCATGGCTTGAGTCGACCAATTCAATGAACCTGACATGACGAAGCCTTTACATGGTTTTACTTTAGTTTGTTGTTTGACATTATGTTTTAAGAATTGCGCATGGATGTTAAGTTTCTCTGCATAAGATTTTAATATACTTTTTCTTTTTACAGCTTTAGGTCCATCTATGATGCAGAATTTATGATGCATTAAAATAGATTTTTTGTCTGTTTGTACCTGTATAAAACCTGTAATATTAAAATTAACAGTTAAAATTTTATTATTAAGGAGGAATGTGTATGTAATAAAATCATGTAAACTTACTGTACTCTTTTAATTTTTTTATTTGCGATGGAGGAGTGTTGGCCATATCGGTATCTACAATTATTCGTACTAAGACATGTCTCTGTCCCAATCTTATTATTTGCTCTGCAATTTCGTTACTTGTAATCAAATACATACACACATCTAGTGTTTCTCGGGCTGACTTTATATATTTAATTAATTTAAAACAATTCAATTCTCTACTTTCACATATGGTAACGTCTTTGTTTGGTGGGACTTTTATGGTATGGCGAACAACATCATCGGAAAATAAAATTACATCATTTATCTCACGATTTCTGATATTTAATAAATCACTACACGCGTCGTCACTTACAACATCGGGTTGAGAACTTTTGAAGTTAAAAAAGTATTTACACAACTTCTTCGCCACTTGAGAAGCAACAACTACGGTAGCAGTGGACGCTAAAATCAATTTTGCACTTTTCCAATCCATTATTAATTATTACAGGTCAATTAAAATAACTTCTACATATAAATTTCAGTATTCCACCTTGACGTCCACGCATTTGATAATTTTATAATTCATTTCGGAGAAGGTAATTGCTGTCTACCCACTTTTATTACGAAATATTAAAATTATATAATAAAATATATAAAGCTTTGAAAGCATAAAACAATTTTATTTATTGTTTTGAAAGATCATCTAATATTTTTATATGTTTAAACCCTTTAAAAGTATACTGTATTGCATTTTATCATTTTTTAAACAAGATTGAAAGAACTGTCATTAATATTTTTTATACTCTATGCATATCTTATACAATCAATGACAGTCCGTAAAAATACCAATGAACTTATAATTTATATATGTGTGTGTTTGTATTGTCAATACTTTAAATGTGTGAGAATAATAATTGATAATGATTTTAGTTTATATAAATAAACTTAGTTTATTTATGAAACAAAAGAAATTGGTGTTTACGTAAAGAAAGGATGTCAACACAGATCATTATAGGATCACCTAAATATTAATTGGATATATCTTTATACATTGAACGTTGCGCATCGCGCTAAAAATATGCCAAAAATACCCTATAAAGCTGAGAAGTGCCAAGAAGATGATGAGGATTACGAAATAGTGTCGTTTGAAGACTTTTGCGATAAGTCTCCAGGAGCGAAAACTGATCTATTGTCTCTAAATGACAATATCAACTATCGGCTTTACTATGAAAGCGACAAAGGTTCCAGTTTTGCCGAATGCGGTGAACCATCTTCTCGTGATGTAGGAATGCACACTGAGACTTCATTAAATGGCCCAAAAAATGCCTCTTACAAAAGAAAACTGTCTTTCGCCCCCTTTGGAAGGACTGACAAAACTAGCAGAGGACCTCTGTTCAGCGGCGTCATACCTAAACCAAGAAATGATGGTGAATCTTCAAGAGAACATCGGTAAGCTATTAAAATTAGATAAAAAATATTGATAAATTATAAATTATTATACACTGAGATATTAGGCTTTCATGATTATTACATATTTTAATTTATTGTATTGTAAATGGATCGCATGTTATTAATATCGCTTCAATTTAAAATTTCGAATGACAAAGATCTTATTTTGTGTGTACGAACAAAAACTGCGCAAAACCCAAATAAAACACATTGATAACAATATTTTAGATACCCTGTAAGATATGAAACAAGCAAGATATTTAACATCTATAAATATTGCAAAATTGCCGCGACAATAATTTCGTGTCATGGTTTATAGAGATCGCGCCGAAAAAGAAATCGTATATAAAAAAAACTTAATCAGTGTTTTGAGATTATTACAGATTCTAACAATTTCTGATATATTTCAATTAAAAAATAATCATTAATATTGTAATATCACCATACAAAAAAAAATAATGTAGCTTTATTAAAAAAAATAGAATTACACCCCTAGTATGAATAATAATAGACTTATATCAGCACAATCAAAGTTCAATTAAAAAAATATTTACTCAACAATATTGCCTTCATGAGTAATGGAACTTTGTTACTTTCTTTGTTCCCTTGCTGATAGTTGAATGCTAAATTTTAAAATTAATTCATTTTGATATTGATATTCTATTGGTGTAGTACACTTTTATCACATTTAATTTTTTTGTGTTAAATAAATAAAAATATTGCTGGACCCAATTTTAAACACCATGGCAAGGTATATTGGCTTTATGGAAATAATATTTTAATAAAAGTAGTTTAAAATAAAACATATATTTATATTAATTTAAATATATTATTGGTAATGCCTATATTTATTTAATTATGAATATAATTACTTACTAAGGCTATAATTTAAAATCTTATAATCAAAAGATTGTTCATTTACCAATATTTTTAAATGATTATCTTTCATAATTTTAATTATACTTTTTATTTTAAACTTATATTATTGTGAAATGAGAAATAACAAACCACTTGCAGAATCATTGCAACTATGCCTAAGTGCATTTCTCAGATTATTTTAATATGCAATAAACAAGACTAAGCAGTATCAGCAGTACTTTTCCATGTTTACAACGTAAATGTAATAAATAGTGAAAATAATTTAAATTGTTTTAATTGTTAGTGCCAGTGTCCGTAAGCTAAATATTACCTACTTCTAGGTGAATCTAAGTATATTCTTGTTTTTTTTTTTTTTCATAATAACTTTAGTATTTTGAGTATAAATTATTTATTTTTATCATTAAGAACCCCAAATAATAAATGAAAAAAACAACATATTAATGATTATTAAAGTATTAATCAATATATATATTTTTTTATATATAGTGACTTTTTAAGTATCAATTATTTTTTTTTTTATTTTGTACCACAAAAATACAATTTAGCATTTGTACTTTCAATGCATTAAGTAATCTAAATTAAACTAGTTTTCAGTAAAAACTCTAAATGGTATTTTTTGTGATATACAAATAGGTCTTCTACATTTTCTAGCGAATATTTCTAAATTATTAGTAGGATTGTTGCAAATTTGATTCAGTATAGAGAGGAGCTTGGTTAGTGGAGGCATGCATTTATTTATATCAAAACGGCTTCTTAAGCCTACACTTGAGTCACAAGTTATGCTGCTCCCTCTGTAACATATTATATATTTTATTATTAATATATATATTTTTTTAATGAGTTAAATTACATCCACGGGCTCACACTTGCCCGTGCCTTTTGTTTCTTTTTTTTATTTATTGTTTGTTACATGTGCATACTTAAATAGAACTACCTAATTGTTTCTTAAGACTAATAATGAGATCCTCACCCACTGATTTTTTTTTTCTTTTTTTAGTCAATTGTTTTGTAAATTTATGAGCAGGTTAGCGACAGTTATCAAGGCGTCTCATATCGCTAAGCTTGCTGATCACTGCCCCCATGACGGCGTCATCACGTTTGGCGATGGCGTGTCTAAGGCAGTGCTCAGCGATTGAGCGATATTATTAATATTAATATATTGTAGTAATTTTGTGTTTGTAGATTTATTTATATAAATTTTCAGATACGAAAGGTTTTCCCATCGGCGTGGGCTAGCAAGTCGTATTTGGGAGCACATAGCCAGCTTATTCCCCGGCATGTTAGCCACAGCATTGCTAATAGCACTGTGTGTTGCCGCATGGTGGGCAGTTGGCGGAGCTCTGGGAGGAGGCTGGGGTGATGATCATTATAGGTAGATTTATTTTTTTGTTAAGTTTGCTTGTTTGCTATTTATATTAGTTATGGCGGTGTCTTTTGGATATTAAGAATTTGGATAAACTAAGTCTTATTATTTTTTATGTTAGAAGGCTATGGGAACGTGCTCACCCTGAAGATGTGAAGAGACCCCTGTCACCTATAATAGAAAAGGTTTGTTAAAACATTTATCTATTTACATTGTTTAGACTACCAAAGCACAGTGTGATGGCATCTAAATGTAAGCACCATAGCTGTGTAGGAAAGCAATATATATATATATATATTTCATTTCCTTGCTCTGATAAGACTTTTAACACGCAATGTATAGAAATCTGCCAGGAAAAGGAGAATGGAGAATCTTTGCACTAGGTTCTTTCTACCCTCCTATACGAAAAATCGTTGTTAGAATGTATATCAAATTAGATATGTCTATAAATCTACTTATTAGTATGCTTTATTATTTAGATAAAAATAGGTTTAAACTCGGCACAGTTATTTATGTTAATAATCATAAATGTTTGATATACGACTTCAAGTTATGTATCTTATATAAATTTATATTTAGTACATATATTTATAAATCGTCTGATACATGTACGTATTCTTTATCGATTTAATGTACTTTGAGGTCAGATGTATGAGTCCATTGTTTGTTTATGCATTTATTTACATAGAAACTATAATTACTTTATACAATTAATATTATGGAAGTGAACTGTTATATAATATTTTGTATAATTCTTTTAGATCGCGTAGTGCAATAAAAACTTTTCTGCTCTTTCGATGTTGTATATTTTTCTACAGTTTTTTAAATATATTTTAAAAAAGTAGTGAGTGCCTTAACTCTGGGTTCTCTGTCTATTCCGCAATACCCCAAACGGGGAATGTATATATTTTTTTAATTTGTAAACAACGTACAGGCAAAGTTTGAATGGCTACTTTGCTACTTTGAATATTTTAATATTACATTACATAACTTCACGCTGTATCCCGCATATGGCAGGGTAGGCAGAGGGGAACCTAGTGTTAAGACACTCCGTTCCCCATTTTCCGCCGAGTTGAGGCATTGCGTGCTGAGTGGCGGAACTCAACGCCGCGCTTTGCCTTGTTACCAAGCCCAGGAAATGAAAAATTCTAATTCCTTGAATGGGAATCGAACCCACAACCTGTCGCGTTTACAGTCGCTCGCTTGTGCCTCTGCGTCACGACAGGCGTTAATTAATATTTTAGTGTTAATAAAAACAAATCGAAATTCTCATAGGCTTGTGCTAGTAAAGAACGCATGGTGTAGCGATCAGAACGCTTGGACGGTTTCCAATAGGCGCGGGTTCAAGTGCCGCTGCGTTCAAATTTTTATACGTTGTCTAAAACTATTTTTCGTATTCCAAAGGGTGATTAATGCTTTATTTAACAAAAATATTTTAATATTAATCATAATTTTCTTTAATAACAAAAAACATATTTAATTTAATTTCCAGATAGTACCAACAGAAAACCGCTACCACGACCACAACAACTTATCAACAAAGAATAAAATAAATCTAACAGATATGACTCGTAAAAAGGATTATAATAAGAAAAGTGCGTACACAGAAAGACCTATAGAAGTTCTAAGGGAGATGTGTATGCAAGTGCCTGATGGTATGAGGTTCGATTGCCATCCGCAAACTGATGCAAGTGAGGAAGATTGTGTTAAACGAGGTAAGGTTCTTATATTATTATTTTATAATCATAGTTATATAGTTCTATTTTTTGTCTCCAAAATTTTCACCAGTGGAATTGATTGCCCTCAATTAGTAAATAAATTTAATATACGTGTACCAACAAGGCCTCCTCGTTATAAAATAACCCCCCTCTGTCCACCACACCGGAAAACTGTGTTTGGTTGAAACTCCCCCGTTCCTAGACATTCATGTAGATTCAATCAATAAGATTCGATTAATGCTAAATACAAAATACCAGTCTTCTTAAATATATATTTTTTTTTTAACGTCACACTCTTGCTATTCTATTTTGTTCTGCGTTTTTTTTTAATATCTTATCACTATATTATTAGGAATTTATTTTGTTTTAACTAAGCATGATGTATCTGCCTATAAGTGTTTGTTATACCTAGATTTAGTCCTGTGTACTGAATATGTTGTCTGTACTGATCTAAACAAACGTTGGTGGATCAATAAATAAATAAATAGTTAAAATATTCCCTATTTTAAATATATTATTATGATGAAAAAAGTTTATATTAACTACTTACTACTTATTTTATTTGTTATAGAAATTCCAATAGTTTTTCGTATGTCGTATATTTATTTTTGAGTAATTGGTTTAATTTAAAATTTACGTAGGTACGTTTCTTTTTAATTTGTAAAATGCATTTATGAAGTTTTATGTAGGTGTCAATATATTGACGCAATTACCTAATGTTGTTATTAAGCGTCAGTCGTTTTTTTTTTTTTCATAATTAAATAATTTGATAATATTCTCTTCCTGGTTTGACTTCTTTCTTTGCCTACTGCTACGTGGGGAAAACGCGTGAAGCCAAAAAACTACAATATTTAACGAGAAAAGTTAGGACAATCTAATGAATGATTACAAGTCCATGTTTTCAGTTTCTGTCGTAGTGTTTAAATTAGGGGTGATCAACTTTTTTTAGGAATGGGCCTGTTCAAATTTAGATTTCTTCTGCGGGTCAAAATTAAAATTTAGCATTTTCTACAATTTCTTGGCGGGCCACACTTTTTGAAATATTCAAAATTATCTGAAACAAAAAATGGTAGAACTTAGTATATCAGCGGGAGAATATTTATACCTGTTATAAAAATCACCTGTCGTGGCGCAGAGGCACAAACGTGCGACTGTAAAACGCGACAGGTTGTGGGTTCGATTCCCACTCCAGGATGTGTAAAATTTATTATTTTCATTTCTTGGGTTTGGTAACAAGGCAAAGCGCGGCGTTGAGTTCCGCCACTCAACACGCAATGCCTCGATTTGGCGGAAATGTTGAAAGAGAATGTAGTGTCTTAACACTAGGTTCTCTGGTTCCCTCTGCTTACCCCGCTATATGCGGGATACAGCGTAAAGTTAAAAAAAAAATAATAATAATCAGGTCTGTGCGAGCTTCATAAAATTATTAAACAGGTCGCGGGTTGCTTACCCCTGGTTAAAATATATACAAATATCCTTTTTTAATATTTTCAAAGGTTGTTGCTGGAAACCGACGTCAACCGCGAGAGCGCCATACTGTTTCTATCCCCCACAGTACGATACTTATCATTTTATAAACAGTACAGAGAACAAACATGGTATGAGCGTGTATTACGGACGAGGACGGGACGCGATGTATCCGGGGCAGTTCAATACGGCCAAAATTGATTTTTTGTTCCTATCTGACGATGTTTTGCAAGTTAAAGTGAGTAACTTTATTTCTATATAGGAAAAATAGAATTTATATTTCACGTATAATATTATATTAAAATCAAAAATCAAAATCAAAATCTTCTTTATTCAAGTAGGCTATTACAAGCACTTTCGAATCGTCAATTTACAAAGGTGTCAGTCGTGTCAGTCCTAATGGAAGCTACCACGACTCGGAAGGCAGTCCTGCTGAGAAGAACCGGCAAGAAACTCAACAGTTGCTCTTTATACGTGAAAATAACGCTTTAAAACACTTTTACAAATATTATGCGGAGGAGTACGAAATTATTTCGAAATTATTTTTTAATTTCTTGCACTCCTTCCCATAAACTTTAACCATACGTTAAAGTTTATGGGAAGGAGTGCAAGAAATATTTTTAATAATAATGCATTACATATTACATTAATAAATTAATATCTGTCGAAGCGCAGAGTGACTAGCGTGCGACTGTAAACGCGACAGGCTGTGGGTTCGATTCCCACTCCAGGAATTGATTTTTTTTCATTTCCTGGGTTTGGTAACAAGGCAAAGCGCGGCGTTGAGTTCCGCCACTGAGCACGCAATTGGAAAATGGGAACGGAGTGTCTTAACACTAGGTTCCCTCTGCCTACCCTGCTATATGCGGGATACAGCGTGAAGTTATGTATGTATGTAGGTATAATACAAAGTCAATAATTCGATTTATAATGAGTGCCTAAATATATTCATTTCATTTAGTAATATATCACAAAGAAAATGTTATTTTATTTATTAAATTTTATTACAGATAACAGACGCTGAACACCGCAGATTTGAACCCCCGTACCCCGAAGTGCCGATGGTGCCAGGTCCCATATCGGACCTGAAGTATCGCGTACAAGTGGAAAGTGCGGCCGTCGGCTTTAAAGTTATACGGACATCTGACAATGTTACTGTGTATGTATATATTTTTACTTACCTACTTACTTAGCTTCACGCTGTACCCCGCATATAGCAGGGTAGACAGAGAGAACCTAGTGTTAAGACACTCCGTTCCCCACTTTCCGCCGAATTGAGGCATTGCGTGTTGAGTGGCGGAGCTAAGCGTCGCACTTTGCCTTGTTACCAAATCCAGAAAATAAAAATTCTATTTCCTGGAGTGAGAATCGAACCCACTACCTGTCGCGCTTGTACCACGACAGGCACAGAGGCACAAGCGTTTAAGCTTTTTAAAACATATTATTTGCTACCAAACTTTTCAAGCAGATTTTTATTTTCAGCGTAAACACACAAAACATCGGAGGTCTTATTCTCTCAGATAAATTCTTGCAAATTTCATCAATACTACCGACTGACCATATATACGGTTTAGGCGAAAAGCAAGCGTCCTTCATGAATGATATGAACTGGAATACCTTTACATTGTTCAATAGAGATATGCCGCCATCTGAGAATGTAAGTGGTGTTTTAGTTTGGTATGTTTAGGGGAATACAAATATCTGGTTAATAACAAAAATATATTGGCTGTTTTAAAGAATTATAAGAGAAATATACTTATTATGTACCATATCAAGTTATCAAAGTTATCAAATTTGTGTAGACAGAAGGTGGAGAAAATATATATACATACACAAGACTCGTAGCGCAGTGGTTTAGCATTTGACTGAATGCGATTGGTTATGGGTTCAAATTCAAATTGAAATTAAATATGTTTAAATTATTATTTTTGGTCTGGTTGTACAATGTCTTGATTTCGGACGAAAATAGGAAAGCTTGTATTGCCACTAGGCTTTCTTTGACACTACCCTTTTAAGTGGCAAAAAGAAGCAGGTACAAAGTTTTTATTTGACATATTAATTTTTAAATATTATGTTTAATTTATTTTTCAGGTAAATTTATATGGGTCGCATCCATTCTACTTAGCTCTAGAAAACGATGGTAATAGCCATGGAATGTTTCTACTCAATTCTAATGCTATGGGTAATATATTTTTTTTTTTTTTAACTTCACGCTGTAACCCACATATAGCAGGGTAGACAGAGGGAACCTAGTGTTATGACACTCCGTTCCCCACTTTCCGCCGAATTGAGGCATTGCGTGCTAAGTGGCGGAAATCAACGCCGCACTTTGCCTTGTTAACCGAACCCAGGAAATGAAAAAATCCATTTCCTGGAGTAGGAATCGAACCCACAACCTGTCGCGTTTACAGTCGCACGCTTGTGCCTTCTTAATAATTATAGTAATATACTTAATATTATATTTAACATTAATATTTCCTTTATATATAAATATGTAATAGAAATATTTTCGAAATGGATTATAATTTATTGGTCTATTTTTATGACGTTCTAAATACTTATAGTTGTATTATGGTCAAATAAATAAATATAAAAGTTGTATTACTGTAAAGTTACATCTAGTTTTTGTATGAAAGTGTAACAAATATCCATTCATTTTTACAAGCTTTTGCATTTATAACATTAATTGTTAGCAGCTTCACGCTTTATTCTTCATAGTAGGAGGATAGTTAGAGAGAACGATCCTTTCACTACAGACTGTCCTAATTTGAGACATTGCGTGCATTGCTAAGTGGCGGAATTCAACGCCGCGCTTTGTCTTACCAGAGCGAAAAAATGAAAATAATTTAAATATTTCATTTTTTTGAGTGGAAATCGCTGTCACTGCGCCTTAATGGCCTTTATTGATTTGATTGTACAATATTCTTAATATATTTTCAGATATCGTACTGCAACCGACGCCAGCAATAACTTACCGAGCTATAGGTGGTATATTAAATTTCTATATCTTTATGGGCCCTTCACCCAAAGATGTCGTGTCGCAGTACACTGAGTTAATAGGAAGACCCTTCATGCCGCCATATTGGTCGCTTGGATTCCATTTGTGCAAGTTAGTTGATTTTTTATATATATGTATTTATATTAAAGATATTTTTTTCCACTAAATTATTGCATATAATTATTATAGAAATAAATATTTAATAAATAAGCGAAATTTAAATTATATCCTGTTTTATGTTTGTGAAAGTAGTCTAAATCTATTATATATAGACT
Organism: Philaethria dido; assembly: GCA_033558755.1. NCBI lineage: Eukaryota > Metazoa > Arthropoda > Insecta > Lepidoptera > Nymphalidae > Philaethria > Philaethria dido. The sequence continues at coordinate 30,312 of JAKGSA010000312.1, read as the reverse complement.
CAACAATTTTATTTCTTTATAAAATTGACACTAAACTTTTTTTGCGACATAGTTTCGTCTAAGCTAAAATAATCCATAAAAAAAAATAGATCATAAAAGGATTTGAATCCGTGAAAATCGAATAAGTATTTATTGCGCCAATTTCGTATAGTCGTACATTTCTAACCGACTTTAAAAATAAAATGAGAACGTTCTCAATTTACCTGTATTTTCATGTGTGTTTCCGCATAACTTGTTCCTGAGCGTACCAATTTTTTATACATAATTTTGTATCATTGTCTAAAAGTACTTCTGATGTGATCCCATTTAAATGTAGTTAGATCTATAGGACAAGCATGAAAACTTGCGACAAAGTATTTGTATCGTTATCGAAAGAATTTTGTCCTGTGAGGGGACGGGGTTGAAATACAATTACCCTCCGCCGCTGGGTAGCGTCCCGTAAGAGGCGGGTATCCCAGTAGTTAGGTGGTAGGAGGTCCGTCCTCCGTCTGGCTCGCGACCACTATCATGTCCAAGACGAACCGCCAAATATTTCATGATGTGTTCCGGTTCGATGGCATGTAAGCCAGGTTTTCCCATTCCCCACCCCTCCTTTCCAGGAATACATAGTGACAGAGTATAGCGGAATACTACATTGTCCTCCCCTTTCATCTGTATCCTCTAGGTCGGCAACGCATCTACAACATGTCTGGTGTTGTAGATGTCTATGGGCGAAGGTAACCACTTACCATCAGGTGGTACTTCTGCTCGTTTGGCATCCATTATCCATAAAAAAAATAATGGGAAAGCTTTAGTTCCTCTTACGCACGGTGGGGGCGCTTTTCAATTCCCATACAAATTCTTTCAATAACGATACAAATACTTTGTCGCAAGTTTTCGTGCTTGTCCTACTGATGAGTAGTTATTAAGTTATTCGCCTTAATGTTACTTTTTAGTGCACTTTATTTGAAGTCGTTTTTCTGTTTGTTAAAATGTGTATTATGTTCTAGATATGACTATGGCAGTTTGAATGCTACGAGGGATGTGATGCAAAGGAACAGGGATGCTGGAATTCCTTTGGTGAGATATTTTTATATAGACTCGAAGTTTTGTTTTATTTAAAATATTAAGGTTTTTGTTATATAGCAAAGATAAAAGCATTAATATATAAGATGTTGATTTATACCATTGTATTTTTTTTAAGATATCCTCTTTTTTTCTTATGGCAAGTTAGGCAGATAGAACCTATTATCAAGTCGTTCCGATCTCTCTCTCTATCCGAATTTGAAACCTTTTTTGTTTTTTTTTTTCTTTTTTTTTCAACTTCACACACTGTATCGCGCATGTAGCGGGGTAAGCAGAGGGAACCAGATAACCTCGTGTTAAGACACTCCATTCTCTTTCAACAATTCCGTTCCCCACTTTCCGCCGAATTGAGGCATTGCTTGTTGAGTGGCGGAACTCAACGCCGCGCTTTGCCTTGTTACCAAACAACACAACCTGTCGCGGTTATAGTCGCACGCTTGTTTGTGCCTCTGCGCCACGACAGGCGTTACTTGTTGATTGGCGGCATTCAACGCTTAATAATAATAATTCGAATATGAAAAGTGAAAAGCGAACCTTGTTTGTTCATCCATCACATTTACAATCAAAAACTATCGCACTACGCCACAGGCTCCCCCTTTTTTCCTTTCAAATAAATTGCAATTAACCATATTAATTTTAACTGTTATTTCCTTTTCAGGACGTGCAATGGAACGATCTAGACTATATGGGCAATGCAAATGACTTTACATATGATACTACCAAATTTGCAGGATTACCGCAGTTTGTGGACAAGTTGCATGAACAAGGACTGCACTATATTATACTTATTGGTATTTATAGTATTTTTTTAAGTATAGCATAGATTTAACATTGAAAAATGTTTTTTTTTTTTGACACTCCCACATTCTACCTGATGTGCCGCGATTTGATACGGGCGACAACTGTTTGTCATATTTAATTGTGTAAATTTAATACAGTTATATTTTTTGTATCAATTTATATAATTTTACTTATTAGATATATTACTACTTAGTTAAAATGAGAATTACGTCGATTTGTAGGTTTTACAATTTTGAGGATTATAATTTTTTATATGGATTCGATTATTATTGAAAAATGTTTAGAAACGTATAAAAAATCTAATATTATCTAAAACTTGGAAATAACACATTAAATTTTTAATATTATTCTCACTTCTCAAATATTAATTGTTAGAAGAATGAGTTGTAAGAGATCTAAGAATATCGACGTATTTCATCATTATAAAATTGCGTATAGAACGCATGGTTTAGCGGTCAGAGCGCTTGGACGGTTTTCAAGAGGCGCGGGTTCGAATCCTGCTGCGTTCAAAAAAAAATACGTTTTTTAAATATGTTTTTCGTTTCCTAAGTGTGTGATTAACACTTTAAAACTTTAAAAATGTTGACGTAGTTCGATAAGAACGTATTTATATGTTGAATGTCTAGGGCGTTTGGATGTTACCAAAGGGTTGTTGGTTCGAATCCTGCAACATTTTATATGTTTCTTAATAATGGTGGTGGTTGTAAACTCAAATTGTATTATGGTGTTATTTTATATTTGGGTTATATGAAGATATTTTTCTGGTTACACATAAAGCAGTTTATTCCGCAAGGTACTACAATATATGATTTTAAAAGAATCTTTACTTTGACTCAACAATTGTGTTTCTTTAATATTATAATATAATTAATTTATTTCTTTTGTTTTAGATCCGGGCGTGAGTGCATCAGAGAAGGCCGGCGAGTATCCGCCATTTGACCGCGGTATTGAAATGGATGTTTTTATTAAAAACTCAACAGATCAACCGTTTGTAGGGAAAGTAAGATACTTATTATGTATTCCTTTTTTTTTTAACTTCACGCTGTAACCCGCGTATAGCAGGGTAGGCAGAGAGAACCAGAGAACCTAGTGTTAAGACACTCCATTCTCTTTCAATAATTACGTTCACCACTTTCCGCCGAATTGAGTATTATGATTATGGTTGAGTATATTATGTATTCGATATTCTTATTTTTTTAATTCAAATTATTACTGAAAGAGACTGTTACATGACAAATAAGAAATATATATTTTTATATTTAGCTTAATTTGAATTTCCAAATTATAGTTCATAAAGCTACGCCTGTCGTGGCACAGAGGCACAAGCGTGCGACTGTAATCGCGACAGGTTGTGAGTTCGATTCCCACACCAGGAAATGGAATTCTCATTTCCTGGGTTTGGTAACAAGGCAAAGCGGCCATTTCCGCCACTCAACACGCAATGCCTCAATTTCGACGGAAAGTGGGGAACGGAGTGTCTTAACACTAGATTCCCTCTGCCTACCCTGCTATATGCGGGATACAGCGTGAAGCTATATGTATGTACTATCAAAAATCTATCGCTCTTAATAGGAAAACGAGTTGAATATGAATTTCTAAAGTACTGTTTTTATGTGTTGTTATATTGTAATTGGCAGTTGCCTTTTTTCTTATAATCATGATAATTAATCATTACTTGTTCGGTATTGAATTATTTGCTTCGAAGCATTAAAATATAAGTAATTATTTTAATTAAAATATTAGGTGAATAAATTTAATTCTTTTCACAACCTTAAAAACCCCTGAAACTTGAATATTTAGAAAATTTACTAATACTTCATAACATTTTCCAGGTATGGAATCCAAAGTCAACAGTATGGCCAGATTTCTTTCATCCTAATGCCTCTTTATATTGGAAAGAGATGATGACAGAGTTTCACAAGAAAGTTAAATATGATGGTGCTTGGATTGTAAGTCTATTTTGTTTTTAATTTTAATTATAATTGAGTAGATTTTTAAGTTCTTTTTTGAATTTCGTTTAAATTGTAAGCTGTTAACAGATATATATTTATTTCCACTTCAATAGTAATGAAATATGCAGGAATTAAATATTCCTAGAATATATATATAAAGTAATTGGATACACTAGATTATATTAAATATAGTTATGATATACTATTAGTATATCATATTTAGTTCAAATAATATAAAACTTTCCTAATTGAGGATACACTATATGATTCTGATGTATAAACTATATTATTGTAAAGTTTCATCTAAATTCGTTTAGTCGTAAAAGAGTAAATTCATAAACTTTGGTTTTATTACATTGTCAAGATGTCTAAAATATTTTTATATTTATAAAATATTTTTTATATTCAGGATATGAACGAACCATCCAATTTCCTATCCGGTTCCATGTTTGGTCAATGCGAGGATGAAGATCTGCCATACAAACCGATAGCGGTACCACAAGAAGGACTCAAATATAAAACATTGTGTATGGACGCCCGCCATTTTGTTGCTCCTCATTATGATGTACATAATATATATGCTATTAGTGAAGCTATACCTACTTATGGGTGAGTTGCTTTGGCTATATTACTTATGGTGATTTTTTTTTATTTATTTGTGAATAGCTATGTAGTTTTGTTACTTATTTTTGTTGGTTTATTGATTTAATAATTATAAGAAAAAATGGAAGGAATATCGATGTCAACTGGTGGGAGTCTGTTTGCGTAGTCACATTAATGTACGAGATAGCTCGTAGATAATTAGAAAAATTATCATCCGACAAAAATATTGTTATGTTACAACTGTTAGAATTAATTTTTGGTCTTGAAACTTATGTGGGACTAGAAGCTTATTTAATTAATTAAATATTTTTTTAGCCATTTTTACAAATTTATCATTCAATATATTTTGTATGAAGAAAGAAAGTAGAAAACAGGTTCAAGATGGATAATACTCTCAATGATTATATGTTATATCTAAAATGGTTATTGATAATCATTCTTGATTTTAGAATTTTTGTGCAATTATACATACTGCTAATTCGAACTATTAATTCCCAAAATTAACGCAAGATTTGAATTAAATAGAAAATGCCATTTTAGTCTTTTAATAGCGAATGAATAATGAATATAATAGCAAATGGCGGCAAAGTCAAATCTTGCGTTAATTTTGGGACACCTTTATAATCTTCAATAAGTAATATATAGATAATATTAATAATTGAATCGGTGAGTGCAGAAACAACGTAAGTCCGGATTTTCAAATTTTGCAGGAGAGAGAAATAAGTGTATAACTTTCTTTTCTAAGCTAATTTAAATCGATTACGAATTTTTGCATTTTTTGTGACTTACGTTGTTTCTGCACTCACCGATTCAATTATCACTTATAAATGAATCGGTAAGTGCAGAAACAACGTAAGGCACAAAAAATCATAATCGATTTAAACTAGCTAAGAAAGAAAGGCAAGTTGCGTGTTGTTTTTCCCTCCCCCAAAATTTAAAAACCCGGACTTACGTTGTTCGTGGACTGACTGATTTAAATATTTTGTAGCGCACTAAAAGAGATCCGCGGCAAGCGTCCGTTCGTGGTGTCTCGCGCGTCGTCGGCGGGGCTCGGGCGCGCGGCGGCGCACTGGAGCGGCGACGTGTTCAGCAGGTGGCGCGACATGCGCATGTCCATACCCGGTGCGTGCGTGCTGTAGGGACTGGGTCGGTTGACCGCCGCGTCACCCAGCGTTGACCGACGCGGCGTTATCTGTTGTATTTTACTATTGCGCCGCGTCGACCACCGGTGACTGACACGTCAAAAAACACAATAAACCACCTCAAAAAATATCTCTATACAAGTAAAATAATTGTTTTCCCACTAATTTATCGTAAATCAAACATAAAATCATTCAAACATTCTTTGGATATTACCAAAATCTTATTGGCGGTCAACGTGCTAAAAACGGTTTTCATTCTTATATCATATCATATCGATATCTAAATGATCATATCCGATATCAAATATCTACATACAAAACGTAACGACAACTCGACGATGAGATATGACAACTAAATCGTAACGAAAACTACATCATAACGAAAACTATCGAAATGCAAACTCGATATCTGAAAACGAATTTGATATCGGATATGAAAACTTCATATCCGATATGTAACCGTTACAGCTAAAAAACGATAACGCCCATGTCTACTATGCTGTAAAAATTAGTACAATCGAGAATAGAATAGAAGTTACTTTGAGGAATTTTTGCTACGAAATTTTTTCTCTCAATTTCACGCTTTATTTCGTATAGCAGGGTAGTCTAGAGAACCTAGTTTCGTGATAGTTAATTATTGATATATTTTGGGTTAAGTGGTGGATCTCAACGCCGCGCTTTGTCTTATCAAAACCGAGAAATTAAATTAATATAAATATGAATATGTCCCCGAGTGGTTTTAGAACCCAAAACCAATCTAGTTTACAGTACAGTCGCGAATACTGCCCCACTGCGTCACGATGGCTCGTTATACATATAGTTGTGAGTCGAAATTGCATTCATATAATTATACCATAAACTTTAGTGGCTCACATAGTCGGAAAAGATGAATTTTTACACCAATAATAATTTCTATCTGCTCTAATGAAAAATATCTATGAAATTCTTGATATTTTAACTTCATGATTTTTACTTAAGTAATTTTTCTACTTTTATGTTTCAGATCTTCTAAGCTTCAGTCTATTTGGTATACCAATGATGGGTACAGATATATGCGGGTTCATAGGTGACACTACACCAGAGTTATGCAAAAGGTGGATGCAACTTGGTGCTTTTTATCCGTTTTCGAGAAATCATAATTCTAATGATGCTAAGGTAAAAAGTTTTTGAAAACATAAAAAATTGTACTTACCAGGATTCAATCCCACACCTCTTAGATACCGTTGAAGCGTTCCAGCCTATTAAGCAATAGCTTTTTATAACTTTTTTTTGTTTGAGCAAATGTAAATAGATATGTTACATCGATAAGATGATAAATATACAATTTTTTATGAAATATAAAAAAGAATATTCTTAGAGTTATATAAAAAAAGTGTTTCGTTTTCTTAATATAATTATTAGGAAAGATATTTTTGTTTTAAAGTGTCTATCAAACACTTATTTTTGTTGTTAGCTTCTCTGTAGAGAGATAAGTTGTGACAAGCGTATAAAAATTTCGACGCAGCCGGATGTAGAACGCATGGCGCTGCGGTCAGAGCGCTTGGGCGGTTTCCAAGAGGTGCGGGTTCGAGTCCCGCTGCGTTCAAATTTTTATAGATTTTCTAAATATGGTTTATGAAGGAAGCTGTTTGGGCTTTTATAAATAACAATTAACTGCTAACCTGAGAAGTGACGTCACAACACTAACATTGTACTATTATAATATAGTTTTTTTTCTATGTACACTTACTTTTAGATATTTTATATAATAAATCATTTATTTGAGGCTATTATTCTTGAAGTGCGGGCTTAATTCCATTCTTTTTCATATTAGTATACTAAAATTATTATTTTACATATTCCCACTAGGTGGTTCTCAGGCGGTATGAGGTACAATGGGATACAGGTTCAATTCATCCATTCTCTTTTTTTTTAAGTGCTAAATCTGAATTCAGTGTGTTATTCCTTACTTATTATTTTATTTTCAGCCTCAAGACCCAGTTAGTTTAGGACCGGAAGTGGTACGTGCGAGTAGAAAAGCACTTTTAATGAGATATCGGTTATTGCCGTATTACTATACTTTGTTCTGGAGGGCACATTTGTATGGCGAGACTGTCGCTAGGCCTTTGTTTTTTGAGTGAGTTTATTATATATTATTATTATGTAGATACTAAGAAAAGATTTTATTTGGGAGAAGAATTATTACATTATTAATTGAATGATATTTAGTGTATTACTGAATTATGCCTATTGAATAAGAATTTAATTTTAATAAGTTCTTTGTTTATCTTTGGTATTAAAGGGGTTTAAATTAAAATAACTGTTACTGTTACATTTTCTAAAAATACCATTTTTTCGATGACCTTTTGTTCTCATTAATGCAGTTAACAAACTTATTGTAATTCCCTCATACGATAAAATAAAAAGCCTTTCGAATTCCTTACAGGTTCCCCGCGTACACAAAAGTGCACGCAATCGAGTCCCAGTTCCTAATAGGTCCGCACGTGTTAGTGTCGCCCATTCTGCGTGAAGGTGCGTCGCGTGCACGTGCATTGTTCCCGGCGGTCGCGTGGTACAGCGTGCGCGGGCCGCTACTTGCACGCGATCAGTGGCGGGATGTCAGTGATGATGATATGTTGGCGGTTAAGGTCAGTCATGTCATGTCATTTTATTAATATTCCTATGTGAAATATTGTAGTTGTACATTTTAAAGGAATTAAATGCTCACTTCAGTCTTTTTTTTAAGATATAATTCTTTTTAATAAGTAATAAATAAAAAAAAAGTTCCGTTAAATTTCTAGTGTTGCCTCGGTTCTTCCCAGGTCTGATTCATTGCCCAACGTTTTGCTCGACTGGTTGCGCAACTTTTTGCTCGACTGGTTGCACAACTTTTTGCTCGACTGGTTGCGCAACTTTTTGCTCGACTGGTTATATGTTGGTTAGTCACACATTGAAATATGGTCCTGCCACGTCATGAAATATCGTGATGCCACGTCATATGTACCAACAAGTTCAGTTACAGCACAATAAAACTTATAATTACGTTTCAGCGTGAAGTTATGTATGTACTAGCTAGAAACACCTCTATTAATATGTATTAGATTTTTTTTTTCTGTTATAAAAATGTAAAAAAAATGTTTGTTTTACACATCCTTTTCCCCACAACAGAGTGGTGCAATCCTCCCCCTACAAGAACCTCCCGCAAAAGGGCCGGTCAGTACGTCAGTAACTCGCAGCGCGCCCTCACAGCTGCTGGTAGTACCGGACGCGACGGGGACCGCACGAGGGGAACTATATTGGGACGATGGGGATAGTATAAGTAAGCATTTATATAGTTATTTTTATATTTTCTATATGAATATATTTTTATATTTTGCATAGGAATGCTTATCACATTTTATAGTGAGATTTTAAAAATTATCGTAAATTAGAAGGAATTTAAAAATAGATTTTTGTCTTCAGCAATGTTTTTAGTTGATAGTGGATAGAAAAGTCAAGTGTCATATCACTAAGGTATATTATGTATATAGAAACCGAACCTAATGCAGCCTTGTATTACCAAACTGTGTAGAATTTTTTAAAACAACTTCTAACTTCAATAATATTCATAGTATAAATGAATCGATGAGTGCAGAAACAACGTAAGTCACAAAAAATGCAAAACTAACTTAAAAAAGCAAGATGCCTGTCGAGTAGAGAAACTACCAAAATTTGAAAATCCGGACTTACGTTGTTTCTGCACTCACCGATTCAAATATATATTCTAATGGAACTCGCATCAGGACATCTAGTTTAGTAACTCAATTTCTACTCAATTTCTGCTCAACTTAAATGATAAAAATGGTGTAAGATTTTTATGTAAAACTTCGATGATATTCCTTCTTGAAAACTTTAATATGTTTCTTAAAATCGCTATAAAACAGAGATGAGGAACCTTTTAGCAATGAATATATATTCAAATTTTGATATATTTTGGAGCGTCAATATTAAAATTATCAGATTTTTGGAGAATCATACTTTTTAATATTATTTAAAATTGTATTCATATTATAAACATGGCACATACAATATAAATAAAAGCTTGGTGGACCGCATAAAATTATTAAATGGACCTTATTTCTTGTCCCAGCTTTAAAATTACTTTAAAATTATATATTACCAAATTATTACGCCTGTCGTGACACAGGCGCGGGCGGCTGTAAACGTGACAGGTTGTGGATTCGATTCCCACTCCAGGAAATGGATTTTTTCATTTTCCTGGGTTTGGTAACAAGGCCCAGCGCGACGTTGAGTTCCGCCACTCATGCAATGTCTCAATTCGGCGGAAAGTGGGGGATGAAGTGTCTTAATACTATGTTCTCAGGTTCCCTCTGCTTATCCTGCTATATGTGAGATATAGCGTGAAGTTATGTATGTATGTACCAAATTATTAATTATATTTTCTATTTCCAGATACATACGAAGAAAAGAAATACAGCCACATAGAATTCACAGTACGAAACAATGAATTAACAAGCGCAATACAATGGTGGGGTTATGGGGTGCCATCTGTAAACTCAATAACAGTGTTAGCACAAACCAACGTGACCAAAACGGTAACAATAAACAATGCAGCGGTGCAGTTCACATATGTACCCAAAACACAAGTTCTCATTATACCTAATATTAACCTCACTTTGGACAAGCCGTTCAGTGTTAAGTGGGTCTCTAATTAAATATTATACGGAGTGTCTAGACACTGGGTTGTTTCCGACTATGCGGAAAAAAGCTGAAAAAAACTTACATTTATCAAATATTTTTCTATTTTATTCTCTTTACTCTTTTTATAATGAATGCAATAATCATTATTTTGTGGACAAATCAATATAAAGTAGAGAACGGTGTGTATTGACACGGTTGACACGGTTTCTATAGTCATAGAAAACCGTACTCACATAGTTATGTGAGGAAAAGCTAAGAAAAAGCACATTAATTAATTATTTTTAAATTTTTTGTTACTTAATTTTGTGGACAAATCTTTGTAAAATAATTAGAAAACGGAGTTTCTTGACACTAAACTTTCTCTGAGTAGTTGAGTATGCAAGAAAAAGCGTAAATAATATATTTTTTGTGACTGCTAATATTGATCCCAATTATTACTTTATTACTGCAAATACATGACTTAAAGGCATTATTTTTATTATATTATTATATAATTATTGATATAATAATGTATATTGTCCTTGTACTTTTTGATTGTCAATAAAATTAAATATATTTTTAATTTTATTATCTTTTGATAAAAAAATCAAAAAAATCTAAATATATTAATTTTACTATGTTGCTTTGGGTGTTTTTTATATGTAAACGAATAAAAATACTAATTATAATCAATATTTTTGTAAAAATCGTACATAATTGTAAGTTTCTTATTATCTGTATTCAAAAATAAAATTTAACAGATAATGAATTTATTTAGAAGTGCCATATTTTTTTTTATTTCAACAATTATAATAATATATCATCAAATGAATCTATCCAAACTGCCATGTAAAAATAGTTAAATGATACAAAAAATATAAGATGTCTATAACTTGGTTGTAAAAAAAAAATTATAAATATTATTATTGTAAAATGTTACAGTTCAATCATTGTAATTAAAATAAATAAAAAAAAAACAGTATATAACAGTTTTTTTATGTATATTTTTTTCATATATTATATATTTGAATACATAGAAAAAAATGTAGATCTCATTCTAGTATGTTAGTGAAAAATCATGCCAATTATAATATCTTATGATAAAATTGTATACATATATAATATTTTTATTTTAATAATAAATTTAGTAAAATGTCGTCCCTATAGATTTAGTTTGAAAATTATATATCTAGTTACTTCTGCGTTCTTTGCTTTGTTAAGTAAATAATTCCTTAAAAAATTGTTTACTTAAATATTAATAATGTATAAGTGCTTTAGATGTGCTGATTTATAAAATACTAGCTTTCCGCCCGCGGCTTCGCCCGCGTCGAATTCGGTTATGTCGCGCGACGTGTAAGGAGTAGCCTATAGTCTTTCCCAAGGTGTAGACTATTTGTTAAAAAAAAATTATAACAAATAAAAATATTTTTTTTATAAATAATATCCCATGTCCTTTCCCAAGTTTAGTTCTACCTACATACCGATTTTCATCAAAATCGGTTCAGTGGTTAGGCGTGAAAGCGTAAGAGACAGACAGACAGAGTTACTTTCGCATTTATAATATAAGTATGGATATGTACCAAAATGTATGTATTTATGAATATTTAGGATTATGTGTTAATAATATTCTTAAAAGAAAAACAAACATGTTTCATATAAATATTGCTTTTAGTTAACCATTGTTTTTACTGTTTAAAGTATATTATATCTAATAAATTAATCAATATACATGTATAAAGGTAATAAGGTGACATTTTTGGAATTATGTAGTAGTGTGTAGCTGTATGCATAAATACAAAAAATTAAGTGTAAAAATAACAAAAATCAACACTTTTACGCCATTTTGTTAAGAAATTCTCTTTTTGATTTTTTTTCCGTTTCTTTTTGTAATAAAATATAAAAAATGTTTTCTAGTAATTAACTTTTTCTCATTTATAAGTTTTAATTTTGACAGAATACGTTAAAATTAATATACTCAAAAAAAAATATATTTGCTCAGTTAATTTTATTTCATTCATTATTATTGATGTACAATATTTTTATATATTTTTACTATTTTGTATTAAATAATTTACACCTCTGTTTTTTGTTACTCTGTCTTCCTACATAGTTCCCATTGAAAGAAATACATGAAAAATATATAGAAATTTATCATATTATAAAAATTATACTTATATTTAATAATAGTTACCAAATAATCTGTATCATTTGATTTTTGATCTTTCTTTTTTATTAATAAGGAGATATATAGATTAATGTTTACAAAAGTATATTCTAGTTAATATTTAAACCCAATTAATAATTTGTAGGGAAATTTGCAAAGAAATTAAATGTATAATATTATACTTTTAAATAATAATTATATGAAGAAAAGTCAAGAAGTTATTTGTAGTATTATTTTCATACTAATATAAATATAAATGATAATTACAATATATTCAAGCCATACATAAATTTAATGTGTACAATAAATATTAAGATATACAATTATTTAGTGGGAATTGATTTGTGATAGTTCCAATGTGAATCGACGGAAATGATTTTGTAATTTGTATGTAACACTTATATTGTTGTGGATGTTTTACACAAAGTAGCAGATTATATTTAAATTTAATTAAAGTATGCACTAAATAAATTTATTGCACTGAATTGTTTTTTTTTATTTGAAATTTTTCCTGTTTATTCCTTAACACAATGCGTGCCATGCCATCCATATATAAGTGTCAGTAGCATTTTCCTGGGGGCCATGGCACTCATATGTGGTGCCAAGGTATGTGGCATACAATTCGAACAATGCCAGCAGAAGCATTTTACATTAGAATGTGGCCTCCCAGGAAATATTTTTTTTAAATAGCTGCGGCATACAATATGTTAAATAATTATTAATTTAAAAAATGAGTGAAAATAATAGGTTGTACAACTATTTCAAAAGAAGTCATACTATTAATAATAAAAAATGAAACAGAATACAGCTTAAATAAAATAAAGTAATAAAATCAACAAAATTTATTGGTACACTTTAACAACAAGCATAAATCTAAACTATACATAAATAAAATTGCAGTGTAAACTTATATAAAAGAAGTTGAGATGAAGTCTCAATTAAACAAAACAAGATTTTTAAAGTCCTGTAAATTTTCTTTATAATTTGGAAAAAAATATTAATTTTTGAAGCTTTTAGAATCCTAAATCACTGCTTATTGGCTTATGCTTATGGCAGTTCTGTTAAATTAAGGACTAATTGCAAGCTGATACATATTTTCATATTCTTTGGATAGTAACATATATTTACAAAATTAATGTTCTTTATCAACATCTGTCTTCAAAAACTTTTCATATTGTTCTTCTGACATCAACTCATTCAACTGCTCGGGTTTAGATAGTTTTAACTTAAACAGCCATCCTTTTTCATAACATGATGAGTTGATGAGTCCAGGTTTATTTTCAACGTCACTATTTTTCTCTGTTACTTTTCCACTGACAGGTGAATATATTTCACTAGCTGCTTTTACACTTTCTAACGCTCCACATTCTTCCCCTTCATTAACTTCAGTGCCAGGATCTGGGAGTTGTGCAAAGACAACATCACCAAGAGATTCTTGAGCATAATTGCTTATTCCTACTGTTCCAATATTATTTTCTACTACCACCCATTCGTGCCTATCTGTGTATTTTCTGTTGATGCCTGTGCTATATTTATGGCGTAATTCACAGTAAGTTTGTCTTAAACTGGATTGAAAAATACACTGTTTTGTTAAGTATTTCGACACTTGAAATAGATACCTTTGTAAAGCCATTGTGCACTGGAAGAATAAAATATTTTTGTATATTAATTAAATGAAATATTTTGCTTAACAAATTATATTGTTCATTAAGACGTACTTGTATATGAGCAAAGACAATTAATGATAAAAAATATTGAGATAGCTAACAAATGTAAGTAGGATATCTCTCTCTACAACAAAGATAAATTTTGAACTCTGAACTATGTAAACATAATAATGATAGCCAAATGTATACAATGTATGGAACTAATAAAACTTTTACTTCAAGTCTAAATAGAAATTTAAGTTATTTTTATTTATATAGTAAAAAATACATATACTTTTAACTCACCGATTAAAAATAGTTATTAAAAATAAAGTTATTAAATATTAAGTGATTTCAGTATAAACCAAAAACCACAATTCTATTAAACGCAAGTTGAGCAACTGCTTTTTCTGAATTGAATTTTATTAATTAATTTACATAAGAGATAAAACTATATAAATAAAAACCACAGTAAAATTCAAAATGTTACATATATACCGAAGTTTAGGTTAACAGATGTTTTAACGTTTTGAAACTTAAAGTAACCAATTTTATATTTATAACACTAAAAATAAATTCTCGTGATATCTTGTTCAGTATTACTTAAAGCGTTATAAATAAGACAGTGACATTTAAAATAATTGGAATAAAATTAATTATTATACAAAAACAAATAAAGCCTATCACTAAGATTATTGGCATTTAAAATGAAGGATGTCAAGTGAAAAACGTCATTGTTCGCTTAACCATGACTGAAAGATGTCAAACTAAGTTTACAGAAAAAATTGATAATAGAAATTATATTATTTGCGGAGGAATTGTTGTGGCTTTATTGGCAATATTAATTACTTACAGGTGCGTTAAATTAAATTATTAAGTGTTTATTTGATAGACGTGCTGTGTGCTTCATATTAAGTTTTACGTTACAGATTTCATCTGATCACAATCATTGTAAGCTATGGGCTGGGATGTGTGGCTTGTTATTATTGTTTATGTTCGAATTATTTGCAGAAATTAGTTGAACAATTAGTGTGCCATTTTATTAAAAAGCTGCCTGAAGAAAATGAAACCAATGACCCTCTAGACGTGAGTTCATCGCACCATTTTTTATAAACATTGAACTAGTTTTAAGTGTTGGCTATCTTCATGTGTTAGGGAAAGTTGAGATAATGATTATTTATAATTTCAGACTGTATGATGAATATACATTGCTGAGCTTATATGGAATGATATTTGTATTCAAACTTTTTTTTATTTACAACTTGAACTTTCATTGTAACATTACTTAAAGTTACAAAATTTTTAATATAATTTTTTTATGACTGGAAAACAAGTTAATTAACATATTCAATATATAGCACATAGTTGCTGATAATCACCTCTTTAATTATAAGTAATTTCATATTTTTATAAAGGTGACTTATTTCTTAATGTATAAGGAAATACTTAGTCAAAGTCCACTTTATAATAATTTTAAGAAATAATCTAGATAAATATCAGCATTTTTAAAATTTTTATCACATGTTTTAGGGTTGTCATACCTGCGGATCAGAGAGTTGTGATCGCCATGACCCTGAAATATCTCCTGAACCGTGGGCAAATCTACAAATTCACAAACAATTGGACCAGGCCATAGAAGATGTAAGTTAACAAATTCTGAGACCATAGATGCATAGTAGAGTAGTGTCTGATTAAACAATGAATGATTCAACATCCATTTTGGGGAATGTTTATATTTTAATTGTTTTTGTCATTCTAATAAGATAATGTATGGCACTGAGTGTCTTATATCAAGACAAAATGTCTCAAAATCAAGTATGCAGTGTGTCTTTACATTATATCAGGCAAAACTACTGGCTCTAGAAAGCTAAAATTCCGCTCTTCTTATTGGCTCCTTTAGAAGTGTAGGAGATGACAAAGAGGATCGTTTTACATTATTATAAAAAAAGTAACGCCTGTCGTGGGGCAGAGGCACAAGCATGCAACTGTAAACCACTCCAGGAAATGTAAAATTTAGAATTTTCATTTCTTGGGTTTGATAACAAGGCAAAGCGCGGCGTTAAATTCCGCCACTCAACACGCAATGCCTCATGTCGGCAGAAAGTGGGGAACGGAATTTTTGAAAGAGAATAGAGTGTCTTAACACTAGGTTCTCTGGTTCTCTCTGCCTACCCCACGGGATATGGCGTGAAGTTATAAATAAAAAATAAATAAAAAGAGAACATTTAAGGTTTTATAGTCCACACAAACAATGTTATGGGATATTGCTAGTTATAAAACTATATAGATAAATATATTCCTGCCAAAATATTTTCATTTAGCACATCATGAAGGTAATAAGAAAAGATATTGAATTATAAAAACAAATAAAAAAAAAATTGGAAGGACAGTAACACAAAAGCAAGAAAATATATTTTTTATAAGCAACAATGTTTAGTTAGTTAATTATATTTATATGATGAATCCTTACTTTTACCTTTGATTGTAAAATATTAGTACATAATCAGCTTAAAATAATCTGAAAGGTTTCAGATTTCATTATGAATATTTAAATATTACATTTTTTATATTCTTTATTTAAGAAAAGTTATTAAAATGATTTATTTTGTTATTTAAAAAATATGTGCTAAGAACGTCATGGCGTAGTAGATCAGTGCCTGTTTGTAAACGCGATTGTTGAGGGTTCGACCCCATTCGGGAATATTTATTTATTTATTTATTATGGTTAACCAACAATTGTTACAATTTTGCATTCACATTTTTAACAAAGTACAAAAAATAACTCCACAGGTTAACACCACCTGCAATAATAATTGTAATAAGAACAAATAAAACAAATAAATAGTAATAAAATAGCAATTAACAAATTTTATAAAAATGTAAAAAAAATTGTTTAAAATAACATTATAAATGACCAGATTATTGAACAATTTAACAAATTCATATATAAGATAATTATTAAACCAGAAATCGAAATTAAAGATAAATTAAAGGACATTCGCATGAATATGATTCTATTTAAATTATTTGCTTTCGCTTTGAGTTCAACTGCTCATACGCAATACTACGAATCCCGACGGAAAGCGAAAAACAGAGTGTCCTGGCACTAGGTCTTTCTGCCTACCCCATTATGAGTAAATGTAAAATTAAAAAAGTATTTAAATTTAGTAAGAAAAATACTGCATATTCATATAAATAATATTTTTATTTTCAGTTTTATAATGCAATTTTAGAACAATTTATAAATACGTGGTATAGTAAAATTACACTTCAGCCATTTTTTGTGGATGAATTGCGACACCAGCTTAGATATGCCTCTGCAAGTTTGTTGAGAAGAGCTCTAAAAGTAAGTTGGTTTTATGTTTTTTTTTTCAAATGTTAGACAGAATAGCAGGTAGGCAGAAGAAACAAAGTGCCAAAAGACTCTCATCCTCATTTTTTCACTTCAAATCGAAACATGTCTGTCAAATCGTAACAACGCCTGTCGTGACGCAGAGGCACAAGCGTGAGACTGTAAACGCGATAGGTTGTGGGTTCGATTCTCACTCCAGGAAATGTAAAATTTAATATTTTCATTTCTTGAGTTTGGTAACAAGGCAAAGCGCGGCGTTGAGTTCCGCCACACAATACGCAATGCCTCAATTCGGCGGAAAGTGGGGAACGGAATTGTTGAAAGAGAATGGAGTGTCTTCACACTAGGTTCTCTGGTTCTCTCTGCCTACCTTGCTATATGCGGGATACTGCGTGAAGTTAAAAAAAAAAGAAATCGTAACATTGTATGCTGTAGGGCAAGCACGAAAACTTGCGACAAAGTATTCGTATAGCTATCGAAAGCATTTTGTATGGGAAAACTTTAGTTCCTCTTACGCACGGTGGGGGCGCTTTTAAATTCCCATACAAATTCTTTCGATAACGATACGAATACATTGTCGCAAATATTCGTGCTTGCTCTACTGAATGGTAAAACATAACGCTGGTGTTTGGTTTATCAGATCGGGAAAATGAAAATATTTTTAAGTGTAATTATTCCTGCTAGCGAGGATCGACTGCATCACGTCGGCATCTATATTTATATATATTTGGTAAATATTAAAGCAATGCGAAAGTGTCATTTGAAAATTGGCAAAAACTAGTAAAAATCTAACTACATAGATTCTTATATCAAAAAATAACTTGTACGAAGCGGTTCGAATTTTGTTACGTTAAAACTTTTAAATAAAAAGCCTGTCGTGGCGCAGAGGCACAAGTGTGCGACTGTAAACACGGCAGGTTGTGGGTTCGATTCTCACTCCAGGAAATGAAATTTTTCATTTCCTGGGTTTTTTAACAAGGCAAAGCGCAGCGTTGAGTCCACTCAGCACTCAATGTGCTAAAACGCAATTCGGCGGAAAGTGGGGAACGGAGTGTCTTAACACTAGGTTCCCTCTGCCTACCCTGTTATATACGGGATACAGCGTGAACCTATGTATGTATGTAAAACTTTTAAATGTTACTGAAATAATGGAATACTTTTTAATTTTACTTTAGGATGATATGAAGATTAACTCGGAATTTGTATATATAGACAATATTTCGTTACAAGCCTAAAATAATTTATTTTTAATTTATTGTTCCTTTTGCAGATAAATTATAATAATTTTCTCTTCGATCGCCTCATACCATGTGCTTTACGACATTACACAGTGAGTACGGCGGGTGTACGTCAAAATGTGCACATAGCGGCAAGCAATAGACAAGCCGAGTTGAAATATTTGAGATGCGTCACGGATGCAATACTGCCGTATTTGTTGAGGAACTGTGAAGTTCAGAATTCGTATGTTTTGCTATTGTTTTTATTTAAATACTTTACATAAACATATAAGACAACAACACTTTCGATTTAGAGTGGAAAGTAAAAAATAGAGTGTCAAACTGGGGCACACTAGGTTCTCTCTGCCAACCCCGCTATGCGGAGAAAAGCGTCAATTTAGATTTGTATTGACAATACAATCGATTTGATTAGACAAAGCTGGGGCATTAACGATATAGTTCGTAAAACGGCATAAATAAAAAGTAAAATTATATATTTAGTGAATTGTTGTATTTAATTTGCAAAATATAAAGGAAAGCTGTTTAATTACTTTTACAGAGTATTTAGTATTCTAATCCGGGAGATATTCGCGGGATGGGTATTGCTGTCTTTGACAGATATTCTTGCGGACCCGCATATATTGAACACTTTAATAGTTCTGGCGACAGGTGACGAGAAAATGGCGGATTTACCAGCTACACCTAATTATAATGTATGTATAATCTGTTTCAACCGTAGATTAACTTAAAATTACAGTTAATTGTGAATTTTAAAAAATATATTATTAAAAAGTAAAAAGTAAAAAGGGTAAAATAAAAAAATGTGTTTACGATTTGTGTTGTGATTTTAAGTATACCAAGAATATGTATGACCCTTTTATGAAAACAATGAACTATAACAGTTTTTTTTAAAAACATTTTCTTGTTTTTTTTTTTATAATTAAAACTTCATTTTATCTTCTCTTTAAATAACATAGTGTTCCTTCTTATAATATTATATTTTCGATTTTAATTTTTTTTTTAATTACAGGTAGAATTTCTAGAAAATTTCGTGAGACAGTCAGAATCGGTATACTGTGCGAGATCCAAACTATTACGAATCGACTTAGAACTACTATTGAGCAATCAAGATCACTTCTATGCGTTACTACATCACTTGAAGACGACCACAGATATATATTTATTGCAGTTTTATAAAGATATAAGTGAGTTTGTATTTTGTTATTTGTACTAATTTTATTGTAGTAATTTTATTCAATTCGGCGGAAAGTGGAAAGGAACGGAGTGTCTTAACACGTCGGTTCTCAGGTTCATTCTGTCCCTATGTACCCTGCCATATGCGCGGTACAGCGTGATATTGTTATATATAAAATAAAAAAAATCAAAATTAAAATATTCTATATCAAATAGGCTGTTACAAGCACTTTCGAATTGTCAATTTACAAAGATGTCAGTCATGTCAGTCCTAACAGAAGCTACCACCTGTTCGGAAGGCAGTTCTGCTGAGAAGAGCCGGCAGGAAACTCAACAGTTGCTCTTTTCAAATAAAACATTGTTATTGTGAATCCATATATGTAATTAATAAGTTTAGTGTGTTTAACACTAATAATCTAGTGATTATCTAAGCTTATGTTATAAAAAAGTTAAAATAATAATAGAAAATAATATATGAAAAATATGTTTATTAATGGACTACAGAAACAAAATTGAATGGGATTTCTATACGAATGTTAGTTTGAATCTATAATAAAATAGCATTTTGATTTGTAATGTTATGACTTAGTTATTAAATCTTAGATGCACAAGGAAAATTAGTAATATAAATAAGAAAAATACTAACACTTCTAAAATGAAAATATTTCGTTCGTTCGCCGAACAGCCGATTGAATATATAAATTTTCGATTTTATAATTAATTATTACCCATATACTTTACAGAATCATTCCAAACTCGGATATTGAACCCTGAACCTACGGAGGAAGAACAAAAAGCTCTAAAAGAAGAAGCACAAGCCTTATTACTACGATTACAATCGCCTCGACTAGTCCCGGCCGCCATTTTATTAGAACTACGACGTGATTTAGCTGAAAATACTGAATGTGTGGAACGGTGAGGGTACTTCTTTATTGTTACTGATGTCCTGGTACTCGAGGTTTCATTTTTTTGTTTCATGTTTTATCTCGCATAACAAATAGGGGAACGCCTGTCACGGCGCAGAGGCACAAGCGTGCAACTGTAAACGCGACAGGTTGTGGGTTCGTTTCCCACTCCAGGAAATAGAATTTTGTATTTCCTGGGTTTGGTAAAAAAAGCGCGGCGTTGAGTACCGCCACTCAGCACGCAATGCTTCAATTCGACGGAAAGTGAGGAACGGAGTGTCTTAACACTAGGTTTCCTCTGACTATCCTGCTATATGTAGGTTACAGCGTGAAGCTAAAAAAAATAGGGTAGAGAAAGAACCTATTGTGACACTCCATTTTTCTCTTTTTTCACCCAAATTGGGGACATTTGCTTTTGGCGTTTATTAAAAATGCGTGATTTATTACAATAATTTATTTATATAATTAAATTAGAGGCCATCGTGGCGCAGTGGGATATCGCCTAAGTGTATATACGATTGATTGTGTTATGAATGATTATAATTTGATTATTTTTTTATTTTAATTATTTCTTCGCTCTGATAAGCGGCAACCAAACGTGTAATGTCTTGATTTCAACGAAAATTGGAAAAGGGAGTGTATGAATTATGTACTCTGCTATATACGATACGGGAAAAGACGTGGTTTTAAAAAAGACCATACATATAATACCATATATACATTAAAAATACATATTTTCACTGTGAGGGGACGGGATTAAAATACAATTCCCCTCCGCCGCTGGGTAGCGGCCCGTAAGAGGCGGGTATTCCAGTAGTTAGGTGGTAGGAGGTTCATCCTCCGTCTGGCTCGCGACCACTATCATGTCAAAGACGAACCGCCAAATATCTAATGATGTGTTCCGGTTCAATGACATGTAGGTCCCTATTCCCACCCATCCGTTCCCCTAAATGTGGTGGTTCCGATAGCGGACTACTACATTGTCCCCCCCTTCCATCTGTATCGTCTAGGTTCTACAACATCTCTGGTGTTGTAGATGTCCATGGGCGAAGGTTACCACTTACCATCAGGTGGTACTTCTGCTCGTTTGCCATCTGTTACCCATAAAAAAAAATATTATCCCATTGCACCAGAATGCTTTGTGAATAAAATAATTATAATATTTTGTATGCAGGTTGCAAACAAGTAGAGCCTTATATCAAGCGGCGAGACAGTCGCATGCGGCTTTGGAGAAAATCATGTTGCCTAAGTTTCTACACAGTGAAGAGGTATTTAAATGTCTAAATTTATATTTACGTAATTTTATTTTTAAATATTATCATTTATAATATATTTTTAATCTTTATCATCTTTAGCATTTTTCTCCCTCTTTCTGTATATCTATATCTTTCTATAAACTGAAAGTTTAGTGTTTGGAATAAAATTATGTTAAAATATTTTTTATATATTATTGTAATTAATTTTATATAGTAATTGTAAATGTTTTTTTTTTTCAGTTTTATAAACTATATATTGGGGCAAGAATCCCGACTGGATATCAAAAACAAATGACGAAAAGGTATGAATAAACGTTAACATAACTGTTAGCTTATTTTGTAACTTATTCAACTCTAACGATATTTTTTTATATAACCTAATTGAATCGATAAGTGCAGAAAAAATGCAATAATTCGTAATCGATTTAAACACTAGCTTAGAAAGCTAGCTTATACACTTTTTTCCTCCTGCGAAATCTGAAAATCCGGACTTACGTTGTTTCTGCACTCACCGATTCAATTATTATAGTGACTCCGTTATTTCATATTATTTTTTAATTTTTAATTGATACTCACAAAATTTTGATTTATTTTTAAATAATATCGATAATCTTTTTCAGACCCCAAGACAAACTAAACATGTTAAAACTAGGTCTTAAACTAAAAAACGCCATAAAATCACAACTAACAGACGGACAAATCCTCGATACATTAGACACAGAATTAGATGAAACGGAGAGTATAGAAAATATGGACATACTTAAATATTTAGACTCTTTAGCTGCGGATGAATCTACTCAAGATCTTAGTACTTATAAAGTTGTTCTTACTAATGTGGAATGTAGATTGGTGAGTTATTATTTTTTCTTTTTTTAATTCCAATGTATTTTTAGATAACATAAAAAAAATTACGTAGCGGGACTCGAACCTGCGCCTCTTGGAAACCGTTCAATTTTTTTGACTGCTAAACTATGCGTTCTTATTCAGTTACGTCTTGTTATAACTTATTTTCTGTGGTAATATTTCTGTAGAAAGATTTCTAGAAAATTCCACTACCCGAAGAGCAGTGCAGCAAGCAATAGTATGGCAAGAAGGGATGCTGTTTGCAAAGTCTCGCGGCGTTCTAAATTTTATACGTTGTATAAAAATGTTTCTGGTTTCCCAAATGTAAATATTTCCTAAAAGTTTAAATTATAAAAATATCGACTTCTTTATAGATTAAGATCCCATGAACCGCCAGACTATCTCATGGTATAAAAGCTGAAAATTTCTTTGTGAGTGTATCTGACAGAGGTAAGAACGATCAGCAAGTATGGAATTTGGGGTGTGGTTGCTTCAGGAGATAATAGATAAATAGTAAAGGTGCATAAAATAGTACCTTTACTGAGTGAACCGATTTTGATAGTTTTTATTTTTTAAGATAATAATTTATTGTGTACTTTTTTTGTAATATATATATATATATATATATCTTTTATTGTTAAAATTAATTATAAATATAAATGATTTTTTTAGCAAGCCCCGCCCCGTCGCGGTCCTATCCGCGTGTTTACGCTCACAGTGCACCGCGTGCGAGCTGGTCTTCCACCTTCGCTGTGGAGCCTGGAGAGGAGTGAACACGACTTCCATCTGCTGAGGAGCAAGCTGCTGGAGTTCCATGGCGAGCTGGTGGATCTGCCTCTACCTTCTAGAAGGTTAGGCAATGTTTGTTTTGCTTATATATTTGGTAACGCCTGTCGTGGCGCGCGTGCGACTGTAAACGCGACAGGTTATGGGTTCGATTCCCACTCCAGGAAATGCAATTTTTCATTTCCTGGGTTTAGTAACAAGGCAAAGCGCGGCGTTGAGTTCCGCCACTCAGCACGCAACGCCTCAATTCGGCGGAAAATGGGGAACAGAATTGTTGTAAGAGAACGGACTGTCTTAACACTAGGTTCTCAGGTTCCCTCTGCCTACCCTGCTATATGCGGGATAATGCGTGAAATTAAAAAAAAATAAAAAAAAAATTCTTTTAGAATTTTTTTTTGCCAAAATTGATTTTGCAATGAAAAACGTTTAGCTAGTCTAAAACGTTTAGCTGTTTTAGACTTTCTTATATATGGTAATCAGTTCGACTGCTCAGAAGCGTTGACATATATGTATAATGCTCAAACAAATTAAGATAATTACTCCATTTAAAGAAATATTTTTTTTATTACCATACGAAGTGCCTTGACAATTGGTGTTCTGTCTACCCTGCTATGCGAAATAAAGCGTGGAGCTGAAAAAACTTTAAACAAAAATATATATTTTTTAATACACAAGTGATTTCTTTCAGGTAAGAAGTATTAATTTAAAACAGCAATAGTTAGCTTTGAAACAAAGTGAAAATATAATTACATTCCAAACAACAAAAACCAAACATTAACCAAAACAATTATTGATTCCAGAGACAACAGCCCACTAGAAACGCTACGCTATAAGTACGAAGACTTCATACAACGTCTTATCAACATATCTTTACTACAAACAAGCGAACTACTCCACCTCTTCCTCACCATAGACGGTGACTTCACCACGCTAGTCCAGGCTTCGACTCTCGCGTCGGGACCCGACCTCGGGAACATATACCAGAATGTGGCACTTAAACTGAGGAAGGAGAAAGGACAACATTTGGATGCCTTTTTGAGGAATTTCTTAGTGTCCTCTGATAAGGAGAGATATCAGGCTTTGTGAGTTATTTATTATGTTTTTTTTTTTTAAAGTTCCGCTTACTTAGAACGGAATGATGAACGGATTTGACGCTGCGCTGCAGTTTCCAACTTTAGCAGTTGTCAACGTATCTTCTGTTACCGTATAATAAGCCCTATTTGTTCCTAATAAACTTTATTTTATTTTAATGAATCAAAATGTTAAAAGAGAACGGAGTGCCTTAACACTAGGTTCTCTGGTTCCCTCTGCCTACTCTGCTATGTGCTGAATATAGCGTGAAGCTAAAAAAAGTATATGTTAAATAGACGATACTAAATAGGTTTCCATTTTCAAGCTTCAGCTTTATGAGTTAATTTTGTTTGTTGAACGTTTTAAGCTAATATTAAATGAAACTATTTTAACCGGAAGAGTCATGTATATTTTAGTATTGGGAAATACATTTTTGGTAACCCGACGTTTGACCTCTTTACAGTAATCCGTGGTCTCAAATCACAAAACTCAAACATCTCATTAAGTGTTAAGCTAAGTTTTGACAATGTTATAGAGGATTTAAAATTTGTGCTCGGAAATTTTGTATTCAATTTTTATCTGGTTAACTCACATTTATTTTGCAAATGCTATACTTTAATATAAATAAAATTATTGAAAAATGTTACCTATATTTATTATCTGCCTCTGCAATAAATAGTTGACGTTAGATTTTCTTCAATTTCTCTGGTATACGGGAAAAATTGTTAGAAGCTATATACATTACCCATATATATATACATATATATGGGTAGACAGAGGGGGAACCTAGTTTTAAGACACTCCGTTCCCCACTTTCTGCCGAATTGAGGCCTTCCGTGCTGAGTGGCAGAACTCAACGCCGCGCTTTACCTTATTACCAAACTGAGAAAGAAAAAATTCTATTTCCTGGAGTGGTAATCGAACCCATTACCTGTCGTGTTTACAGTCGCTAGTACCTCTGCGCCACGATAGGCGCTTTATACGATCGATTTATTTTATAATTAAATATTCACCATAATTTCAGAAAACAAGGCACAAATCGCGAAGTAGAAGAAGCTCTCGAAGTGAATGAACACGAAACCGAACAGAAAGTACCGAAACGACAAAGAAAAGCGAGGAATATACAAAATTCGTTATTCCTAAACAATTTCGACATGGAACCGGTTATTGGCAACCCGGAGTTCAGTTATCAAATGACGGTTACGGGTTTTACGCAATGTGTTATGTATACATGTGAGTTGATTTTATAATTTTATTTTAACTTTTGATATAAATTAATTTGCGGTACCCACTTTCCGCCGAATTGAGGCGTTGTGTGCTTAGTGGCGGAACTCAACGCTGCGCTTTGCCTTAACACTAAGTGCCTTAACACTAGGTTCTCTGGTTCCCTCTGCCTACCCCGCTATATGCGGGATACAGCGTGAAGTTAAAAAAAATATATGTATTTTCTTTTAAAATTACCACTATAATTGTAATTTAATCTTGTTTTCAGTAATAAAAATAATAAAAGCACCGTTCTGGGTGCGCGGTGTTGTGGGCGCTGTACTGTGTAACTTACAGCGAGTGTTACATCGCGTGGTCGATACGAAAGTACGAGGCGTTATTTGTCAACGACGATTGGCATATCTAATTGGCTTGGGACATGGTATGTATTGTATATTTTTGATTTAAATATTTCATTTTATTTATAGCACTTGATAGTACATGATTGAGGCCTGTCAAGAGACACGAACGTGCGACAAACGACAGGTTGTAGGCTCGATTCCCAACCCGGGAAATGAAAAATATTAAATGAGGCTCTCAGGGCAATAGTGGTACTAACCTAACCTAACCCTCATTTTTTTGCAAAACGGAGATAATTACCTGTAATAAATTAAATTTTAGTTTTTTGTAAATTGTAAGTTTGGGATTAACTCACTATTGTACGGAGAGCTTCACATAATATTTAGTATTTTCGTTTTTTCGCTCTGGTAAAGCGCGGCGTTGAGTACCGTCACTCAGCACGCAACGCTTCAATTTGGTGGAGAATGGGGAACGGAAGTGTTAAAAGATAATGGAAATTTTCTATAACTAGGTTTTCAGGTTCCCTCTTTTTCCCCTGCTATGTGTACTGTATGTATACAGCGTGAAGATAAAAACATTGAAATAAAAACATACAAACATTTTCAATATTGAAATTAATATTATTGTCGCTTAAAACAAGACATTACGTGTTATTTCACGGAACGTATACCGCAATTAGTTTACAGACAGACATTATTACATTGTTTTTAACGATGACTTCAAATAGTATATTAATTAAATATATAACGATCACAATTGATATTACAACAAAAGCTATATAATAGTAAAACACATGTATTTGATAGGCATTCTCTTCAACAAGCAGTCGCCTCCACACACAGACGCGTTACAACAGAGGGCGCGCGCGCGTCGCCGCCTGCGCCCCGCGCGCGCCGCACGCACCGCGCACGAACTGCTGCAGTGCCCGCAACTAAACAAACAGGTACTTGTTACACATATCCCTGTGAGGGGACGGGGTTAGAATACAATTCCCCTCCGCCACTGGGTAGCGTCCCGTAAGAGGCGGGTATCCCAGTAGGCAGGTGGTGGGAGGTCCGTCCTCCGACTGGCTCGCGACCACTATCATGTCAAAGACGAACCGCCAAATATCTAATGATGTGTTCCGGTTTGATCGCATGTAAGCCAGGTTTTCATTTTTCCCACCCATCCTTTGTTACACTCTGTTGTTTTTTTACATTATCCTCCCCTCCCATCTGAATTCTGTAGGTTGGCAACGCATCTACAACATCTCTAGTATTGTAGATGTACGCGGGTACAGGTAAAGGTGGTAAAAGATACGTGGTCTGTTTCGCGAATCGATTTTTAAATTTATATAAATTTTATTTAAATTAATTTAAATACTTGTATGTTATAGATGAGATGCTCGCATCAGTATCGATTTATTCTAAATCGCAAAAATATGTCAATATCGATTTATTGTACTTAGATATATTGTGTACATCAATATTGTTGATACTTTTCGACAATATTATATTGACATATATAAGCTATAAAAATAATTGAAAATACGAATCAATATACATGTTACCTTTATATACAATTTAAAAATAGACGTTCTATCACGGGATCGAACCTACACCATTAAATATACAGTTAGAAACTACTCATTAATGTCTTTGTAGCATCATTTTTTATATAAACTTTTAATGTTTTGCCTTAACTACTTAACGCCTGCCGTGGCGCACAGGCACAAGCATTCAAGTGTAAACACGACAAGGCGTGGGTTCGATTCCCACTCCAGAAAATGGATTTTTTAATTTCCTGAGTTTGGTAACAAGGCAAAGCGCGGCGTTGAGTTCCGCCACTCAGCACGCAATGCCTCAATTTGGCGGAAAGTGAGGAAGAGTGTCTTAACACTAGGTTTCCTGCCTACCCTGCTATATGCGGGATACAGCGTGAAGCTGTTTATGTATGTATGTATATTTTTCCTTTTGTTACAGTTGGTGTACAACCTCTTAGACTTATGTGTGCTAGAATTATTCCCCGAACTACGAAAACAAGCAAACGGAACTAACAGTTGAAAACGTATTATTTAACCTGTATTATTTATTAGTAAGCAATTTTGTAAATTAAAAGTGGTTGAATCCAGTTTTCTATGATTTATGTTAACTTTGTGCGTAATTTGTATTTAATTGTAAATATCATAATAATAAATATATTTTTGTAATAGTTTAGTTGTGGATAGCCTCCATCTGTGATAATGTCGAGGCTATGATTGAACGTATATTTGCAGGATTGAGACCAAATAAATTATTTTCATATTTCTAATGTGGTTTTAATTTTATTTTTTGCTAATAATTTTTTTTATTTATAATTTATTGTGTGGCGTTAAAAAAAATATTTAAAAAGTTTTTATTAAACAATTGAAAAACGCCTGTCGTGGCGCAGGGGCACAAGCGTGCTACTGTAAATGTGAGAGGTTATGGGTTCGATTTCCACTCCAGGAGATGTTAGTATTTTCATTTCCTGGGTTTTGTAATAAGGCAAAGCGCGGCGTTGAGTTCCGCCAATCAGCACGCAATGCCTCAATTCGGCGGAAATGGGGAACAAAATTGTTGTAAGAGAACGGAGTGTCTTAACACTAGGTTCTCAAGTTCCCTCTGTCTACTCTGCTATATGGGGGTTACAGCGTGATGTTACAAAAAAAAACGACGAAAATACTGATTTTTTAAGTGGCTTCAGATTATTTCCTGTATGGCAAGGTAGATACAGAACACCTAAAATTAAAAATAATCATTTCACTAAGTGCAGATGGAACCCATAATCATCAATCAAATGATAAGTAAATAAATAAATAAGATGTTTTTAGTTAAGCTAATAAAATGTAATTATAGATAAGAACATATTTCACATGGTTTAGTTCTAATGCCTTTGTACACAACTTATATGTTATCAAAAAAACGCCATTGATTGAAGTGATTTTTTTTTAAGGCACCGAGCCAAAATTTTATCAACTTTTTTTTAGATTTAATCAAAATGTAAATAAATTCCGTTTTCCCCATCTTACCGACTTACAAATATGGGATATTATTTGCGATTTTAAATTTTACTTTAAATTTATAATAATAGAAATTGAATAATTATTTTAAATATTTTTAATTAAACTTACAGAAATTGATATTAAATAACAAATTTTTTAAATTAAAAAGTGATTTTTATGTGATTGATAATAAAGACTGATTATGTCAGAGGGATTCTGTATAGAAAAAAAAGAAAAAAAATATCAAAACTCAGTCAAAAATGTTAAATTGAGATTATTCAATTATGTATACACATACACTCATAAGAGAGAACTCAAAGATACTATAGTACTAGTTCATATACACTTAAAGCACTCAAGAGTGCACCGGCAGCAATATTTGCATATTCAGCAGTATTTGAACACTCAAAAGGCATATGTACTAGTGCATACGTCCTCAAAGTACTCAAGGACGCATCATACTAGTGCATACAAACTCAAAGTACTTGTCAGCTAATAGTTTGGGAAATTATCAATAACATAAAATACTACGAAAATTAAAAGATTAGTTTTGTGAATTGTAGTGAACATAATTAAAATTTGATGACAAAACACTGCGTTGATCAGTTTTACAGTCAGATGGCCGTAAATAACATTCTTAAATATCGTTAAATAAATTTACCGAATATAAGAATCGAATATTTCACTTATTAGTCGTTACTCGTTGAATAAATAAATGCAATATGTAACTTAAATAGCAACACTGGCTTGATATGAATGCGATTGGTGAAAATATAATAAAATATAAAATGAACCAATCACGTTCGTGTATCGACGGCAGCTGGACAGCTGTATCAATGTTGACAGTTAACAGAATTGATGTTTTCTTGTCGTATGTGGCGTCTTGTGTATTTATCTTTCTTTTAACTTATTTAATCACAATATTGCATTTATATTAGCATAGTTTATTAATTACAACCTTTAAGTTTTATAGTTAGGTATATGTTGTAATAGAAATAAGAAAAGTATAAGTTTAGTGTTCGGATTAGCTTTCTAATTCTAAAATGGATAGAAATAATATGAGGTAAGTAAGATGCTTTGTTGTCCTATCGT
>JAKGSA010000311.1:374314-442627 GCA_033558755.1 Philaethria dido | reverse complement strand
CAGTCAGTAAGCATAATTTTACATCTTTGCGAGGTTAAGGGATAAACATTAAGTTTTTCGTTGACTCTGTTATACAGCATAGGACTTAAATAATAATATTGTCTATTTGAGGAAGCCAATCGTCGTGGTTCGATTAGGCAGACCTTGTCGAATCTACGTTTAGATGCAATGATACTGGGGTCGTAAGAAACACATTTATGTTTACAGAGGATAGTGCACAAAATGAATAATTGTCGAACAGTCAGTACATTACAAACTTGGTATAAATCAGAAGTTGGATAACGACTAGGATTGTGTGTCATTACTTTTAAAATACACCTTTGAGCTCTCTCTAAACGAAGCATTAAACATTTAGTTGTGCCACCCCACGCCGGTATGCAGTATTTTAATATAGATTGGACAAGAGAAAAATAAACCATCTTCAAAAGCTGTTGATTTGCACTAGCTCTAAGTTTTTTAAAAATGTACACCAGTTTACGCATTCGGGACACCATTGATTGGATATGTTCAGTCCAGGCGAGACTTTCATCGAGGGTTACCCCAAGATATCTAATGGTATGTACACGAGAAACTGGACGGCAATCGCAATTTTTATCTTGGTTCACGCATATGTGAGCAATGATGGAATAGGGGTCACGTGGAAGTTGGGATTTGTGTCCAATAGTTATAAATTGGGTCTTTTCGATATTTAACGTTAAAACGTTACAAGATAACCAATTCATTACAATAGCTAGTGCATGCTCGCTGCGCCTACGAGTATCTGACCATGTGTTACCATAAACAATCAGAGCAGTGTCATCAGCGTAGGCGATAATTTGACAATATGGAATTTGTAGCTTACACAAGTCGTTTATGTAGATAAGGAAGAGAATAGGTCCTAGCACACTTCCTTGTGGAACACCGAAAGATATATTTTCCTCACTACTTATAATATTATTTATGGTAACACACTGGGTTCTGTCACTTAGGTAGCTTTTAAAAAGATCATGTGCTATTCCTCGAATACCAATTTTCTCTAATTTGGAAAGTAACAGAGGGATAGACACTGTGTCAAAGGCTTTTGATATGTCCAGAAAAATTCCAACGGTTTTCTTTTTCTTGTCAATATGTTGTGTTGTGGTATCAATCAAATTCATAATTGCATCCTCCGTGGACCTATTGGCTCGAAAGCCATACTGGTTGTCTTCAAGCAGTTTATATTTATCTAAATAAGAAATAAGCCGGCCGTTAATCACTTTCTCCAGGATCTTGGATAAGGCACTTAATATGGAGATAGGTCTGTAGTTGTTAACTAATTCTTTACTACCTTTTTTGTAAATCGGATGAATAATAGCCTTTTTGAATACTCCAGGAAAAACACCCTTCGACAAACATAAATTGCATAGCCTAGTTATTAAGGGAGCTAGGACATCTACAGCAGCTTTTAATATTGAGACTGAAATGCTGTCCCACCCTACTGCGCAGTTATCTTTGAGGTGGCAGATGATAAATCTAATTTCTGAGTCATCTGTGCTATTAATGACCATCGAAGTTGGCATAAATTGTGTAACCCTCATTTTTTTGCAAAACGGAGATAATTACCTGTAATAAATTAAATTTTAGTTTTTTGTAAATTGTAATTTTGGGATTAACCCACTATTGCACGGAGAGCTTCATATAATATTTAGTATTTTCGTTTCCTCGCTCTGGTAAAGCGCGTCGTTGAGTTCTGTCACTCAGCACGCAATGTTTTAATTAGGTGGAAAGTGGGGAACTGAAGTGTTAAAAGATATTGGAAATTTTCTATAACTAGGTTTTCAGGTTCCCTCTTTTTCCCCTGCTATGTGTACTGTATGTATACAGCGTGAAGATAAAAACATTGAAATAAAAACATACAAACATTTTCAATATTGAAATTATTATTATTGTCACTTAAAACAAGACATTGCGTGTTATTTCACGGAACGTATACCGCAATTAGTTTACAGACAGACATTATTACATTGTTTTTAACGATGATTTCAAATAATATATGAATTAAATATATAACAATCACAATTATTACAACAAAAGCTATATAATAGTAAAATAAATGTATTTGATAGGCATTCTCTTCAACAAGCAGTCGCCTCCACACACAGACGCGTTACAACAGAGGGCGCGCGCGCGTCGCCGCCTGCGCCCCGCGCGCGCCGCACGCACCGCGCACGAACTGCTGCAGTGCCCGCAACTAAACAAACAGGTACTTGTTACACATATCACTGTGAGGGGTCTCCGCCACTGAGTAGTGTCCCGGAAGAGGCAGGTCCTAGTAGTTTGGTGGTAGGAGGCTCGTCCTCCGGCTGGCTCGCGACCACTATCATGTCAAAGACGAACCGCCAAATATTTTATAATGTGTTCCGGTTCGATCGCATATAAGTCAGGTTTTCCTTTTTCCCACCCATCCTTTGTTACACTCTGTTGTTTTTTTACATTATCCTACCCTCCCATCTGAATTCTGTAGGTTGGCAACGCATCTACAACATCTCTGGTATTGTAGATGTACGTGGGTACAGGTAAAGGTGGTAAAAGGTAAAGATACGTGGTCTGTTTCGCGAATCGATTTTTAAATTTATATAAATTTTATTTAAATTAATTTAAATACTTGTATGTTATAGATGAGATGCTCGCATCAATCGCATCAGTATCGATTTATTCTAAATCGCAAAAATATGTCAATATCGATTTATTGTACTTAGATATATTGTGTACATCAATATTGTTGATATTTTTCGACAATATTATATTGACATATATAAGCTATAAAAATAATTGAAAATACTAATCAATATACATGTTACCTTTATATACAATTTAAAAATAGACGTTCTATCACGGGATCGAACCCACACCATCAAATATAAAGTTAGAAACTACTCATTAATGTCTTTGTAGCATCATTTTTTATATAAACTTTTAATGTTTTGCCTTAACTACTTAACGCCTGCCGTGGCACACAGGCACAAGCATTCAAGTGTAAACACGACAGGGCATGGGTTCGATTCCCACTCCAGAAAATGGATTTTTTAATTTCCTGAGTTTGGTAACAAGGCAAAGCGCGGCGTTGAGTTAAGCCACTCAGCACGCAATGCCTCAATTTGGCGGAAAGTGAGGAAGAGTGTCTTAACACTAGGTTTCCTGCCTACCCTGCTATATGCGGGATACAGCGTGAAGCTGTTTATGTATGTATGTATATTTTTCCTTTTGTTACAGTTGGTGTACAACCTCTTAGACTTATGTGTACTAGAGTTATTCCCCGAACTACGAAAACAAGCAAACGGAACTAACAGTTGAAAACGTATTATTTAACCTGTATTATTTATTAGTAAGCAATTTTGTAAATTAAAAGTGGTTGAATCCAGTTTTCTATGATTTATGTTAACTTTGTGCGTAATTTGTATTTAATTGTAAATATCATAATAATAAATATATTTTTGTAATAGTTTAGTTGTGGATAGCCTCCATCTGTGATAATGTCGAGGCTATGATTGAACGTATATTTGCAGGATTGAGACCAAATAAATTATTTTCATATTTCTAATGTGGTTTTAATTTTATTTTTTGTTAATATTTATTGTGTGGCTTTAAAAAGTATATATTAAAAAAGTTTTTATTAAACAGTTGAAAAACGACGAAAATACTGATTTTTTAAGTGGCTTCACATTATTTCTCGTATGGCAAGGTAGGTACAGAACACCTAAAATTAAGTGCAGATGGAACCCATAATCATCAATGAAATGATAAGTAAATAAATAAATAAGATTGTTTAGTTAATCTACTAAAATGTTATTCTATATAAGAACATATTTCACATGTTTTAGTTTTAATGCCTTTGTTACACAACTTATATGTTATCAAAAAAGGCCATTGATTGAAGTGATTGTTTTTTTAAGGCACCGACCAAAATTTTATCAATTTTTTTTAGATTTAATCAAAATGTAAATGAATACCGTTTTCCCCATCGAAAAAAAAATCAATACTCACAAATATGGGATATTATTAGCAATTTTAAATTTTACTTTAAATTTTATAATAATAGAAATTTAATAATTATTTTAAATATTTTTAATTAAATTTACAGAAATTGATATTAAATAACAAAGTTTTTAAATTAAAAAGTGATTTTTATATGATTGATAATAAAGACTCTGATTATGTCAGAGGGATTCTGTATAGCAAAAAAAGAAAAAAAAATCGAAATTCAGTCAAAAATGTTAAATTGAGATTATGCAATTATGTCTACATACACACTTATAAGAGAGAACTCAAAGATACTATAGTACTAGTTCGTATACATTTAAAACACTCAAAAGTGCACCGGTAGCAATATTTGCATATTCAGCAGTATTTGAACACTCAAAAGGCATATGTACTAGTGCATACGTCCTCAAAGTACTCAAGGACGCATCATACTAGTGCATACAAACTCAAAGTACTTGTCAGCTAATAGTTTGGGAAATTATCAATAACATAAAATACTACGAAAATTAAAAGATTAGTTTTGTGAATTGTAGTGAACATAATTAAAATTTGATAACAAAACACTGCGTTGATCAGTTTTACAGTCAGATGGCCGTAAATAACATTCTTAAATATCGTTAAATAAATTTACCGAATATAAGAATCGAATATTTCACTTATTAGTCGTTACTCGTTGAATAAATAAATGCAATATGTAACTTAAATAGCAACACTGGCTTGATATGAATGCGATTGGTGAAAATATAATAAAATATAAAATGAACCAATCACGTTCGCGTATCGACGGCAGCTGGACAGCTGTATCAATGTTGACAGTTAACAGAATTGATGTTTTCTTGTCGTATGTGGCGTCTTGTGTATTTATCTTTCTTTTAACTTATTTAATCACAATATTGCATTTATATTAGCATAGTTTATTAATTACAACCTTTAAGTTTTATAGTTAGGTATATGTTGTAATAGAAATAAGAAAAGTATAAGTTTAGTGTTCGGATTAGCTTTCTAATTCTAAAATGGATAGAAATAATATGAGGTAAGTAAGATGCTTTGTTGTCCTATCGTTTTAGTTGCGATCCTTTCACATACATCTTTTATATTAACAGTATTTGTTATACGTATTTTTTTAAGCCGAATCTTAATTAATATATTCTCTTGAAATGGCGAACCTTATTTACTTTCACGTAATACGATGTTTTTCACTGTATCAAACATTCATTATGGTTTTTTATTAAATTAACATTATATCAGACATATGTTTCATATTGTAAAAATTATATATATAGTTTAAAAACGAAGTGGTTATGATGATACACATGTTTTGTTTTATTTATGTTGTTATCAATTGTTATCTTAGCTTTAGACGCCAACGTTGCACGACATGTTATATGTCAAGTAGTGAACAAATAAATATTTACATGTGTTTGTGACATAATAATTATAAAAATATAAAATAATAATATTAAGATTAACCTAATTTAATACTTGATAAGTAAATTATTAATAGCTAGTTAGGTAATATGCCCTTTCAGTAAATAAATATATATATTTTTAATATTATCTTATCAAACTATGAGTACTTAAATGTAGAGCATTTTTAAGATAAAACCAACACTTAATATTAGTAGGTTCTAGTAAAAAATTGCACAACTAGTTGTTAAATAAAAAATATATTTGAATTTCAGATCAAATTATGTGAATAGTGGGCCCCGTTCACTGCCACACATGGGGGGCGGCAAGCGACATAATGGCAATGGCCACAACAGTTCAAGACTTAGTCCTCCTGCGCAGTCTGCCAATCATAATCATAATAATAATAACCAGCATGATGATCTCATTAATTATATATTTGAATCTTGGAATAAGGTATTTTTTATATAATAGTGCTATAGCTATGTTTTTGTGAACTTAAAAAAATATTTAAAAAATCTATTTAAAAGAATGTAATTAGTTTCTTACTTCATTTTTTATTAATTTAGAGGTCACTGTAACTATAAATGTTTCTTTCTACAAGTGGAATTTAACCTTTCAGCAATTTTATTCAGATACAGTTTGACTGAATAAAATTCTATGTATATCAATAATATTTATTTTAGGGAATGATTTTATAATTTCATATGAAAATATATCAACTTTTCCAGGTGACACGTGATCTAGAAAGAGGTAGTCAAGATGCAAAATATTATACAGATGTTCTTGCTCCACGACAACTTGCAAATTTTAGACCATTTAATCTTGAAGAATGGTGGGGCCGTAGAATGATTCAAAGCTTAAATCGCAACAAGCACCGCTCTTAGTTCAAAAAGCATTAGTAATATCTCATTGTGACTTCATTGAAAATATATAAAATACTCTAATATATTTAAAATCTTAAATCAGTTAAGTTATAATAATTATACATAAATCCCTATATTCAATATAAATGTCATTTTTTACTTCTAAAGTTACGCCAGGAATTAGTATGCTAGCTGTTTAGGTAACCACTTATATTATAGCCTGACTATAATGTGGCCTTAGACAAAATTAAAAAAAAAAGAACTATTTAAACTTTTTAATCTGTACCTTTAAAATGTACAGAATATCACTTAAATATGTTAATATATTCACTGCACACAGTTCTATATGAAAAATAAAAATAAAAAATAATACATATTTTTATATATCTGCAATAATTGTTATGCATTTATCATTAAGATTTAATGAATGGCAATAAAATTTGTGTACAACTAGATTGTTAGGTAATGATGTACAATGAGATATTTAACTGATATTTTAATTATTCGAAAATGATTTATAATTATAATATTAAGCCCCTGATTTGTGATTTTTTTTTTATTTCATTATTTGAACAATGTGTCAATTTTTTAATACCTTATTGGGGCATATTAACTTTTTAAAGCACGTAGGAGATTACTAAGTAGGTTTTGTAAAAAAACGGTATAAGTTAGCATGAATTTCTATATTTTTATTTGTAATTTATAATAAGTGAATGTGTTAACAATATTTTAGATCGAGCTAGATATATTGTATTTTAATCATGACTTTGTCGTTCATATTGTTTTTTTTTTTTTAACTTTTTTTATATATTGACACTGTTTAAGGACAAAAGTAATGTATGAAATCGTTTTACAATTTTTATGACATCACTAATTTATGTAGTGTGTAGTTTTCTTGAGATTTGTAGAAGTGTCCTTTTTAATTAAAATTGAATATATGTATTATGTATGTACATTTTATTAGTTTCTGTATTATTTGTAAGAATTTATAATAGTAATATTTAGTATTGAACGAAGAATAGGAAAAAACGTATGGATTTTGTAACATAATAAATGATACATTGTTTTTTAAAGTGAAATTAGCTGTTACAATGCAATGTTGTGTATTTTTTGTACTAAAAGGACACATTCTATTAATCTTGAATAAAAGTGATTATTGAAACAAATATTGTATTTATTATGACATAATTAAAGCGACATTCCATTCATTTTGTCTTGTACTTAGCGTTTGAAATAATTGTAAATAATTTGAAATATGACAGAACAGATCACTGACTTTAATAAAACATTTTTAAGAAAATTTTGTTTCTTTTTTTTATTTTCAATTTTATAACATTTTATTATTTCACAAATAAAATATATTTTTTTTTATATATAGAATGACATATAATATAAATATCATACATTATAATTATCGTCGTGCCTTTACCTACGTTTTATCTTCTATTACCTAACTCTTTATATTTTTCTCAATTATTTGGCAGTTTATTTAATATTCATTGCAAGAAATTGATTTTTTTTTAATTTTTGAATTATAATTTATTGAAAGCATTTTCATTTTTTTTTTATAAGAATTAAGACTGGAAAATGTAGTTTGTTTCGTATAAAAGCCTTTTTAACACATACATCTACGGTCCAAATTATTTAAATGATAAATGTACCATCTTTGATATCGTTAAGTTTCGATAAGATTAGGTATTACAATTCTAAAATAAAAAAGTAGACAAATTTATTTCAATGACTATTTAAGAAATCATATATATAGAGCCGCCACTGATCTCTTCATCCATCAACCCCCGCTTGCAACTATCAAAAAGTATGAATAAAATATCAAATTTTAAAAAAAAAAACGCATTAAACATGATTTTTCAATAATTCTGTCAATCACCATGCATAACGGCTAACACAACAATACAAAAAGTCACTCAATATATTTATATATAATAGAAAGGAAATATGTGATTAATAATTTTGCATATTGATATATAGATATGTTTGAAAAAAGAAGAAAACTAATTGTCAAAAGTGTTGTCATTTCTGTTAATAATTTATTTTCTAATAAAATCAAATAGTTTTCGGCAAAATAAATAAGTTGATAAATTAGGAGTGCATAAGTTTTAAGGAGGAGATCGAGCTGCAATTAGCCTGATACTTTGCCACAGTAGCCGACTCCGCCTTTGTGTCCTTCTTGTGTATCATCTGCCTTTCACTTCCTTGCAGTAGCCTCACTCAGAGCGGACGCTTACTACTTTCTTCAGAGTACCTAACATTGACATATATCCTTACGCTACTGTTAACCTGGTACGTATGGAGTCACACATGAACAAGTCTCTCTCAGAAATGGACTCCAAACCAAGAGGGAATGAATACTCCTCCAAGTTATGTATTTCAAAGGCTAAAGAAAGGCATTGATCAAATTGATGAATCAATTATAAAACAACTTGAACAGCGAAGGAGGAGATAAGAAAATGTTTAGTGTCTTTTTCTCTCACACAAGAAAGAGAGATTTCCATGACCACCACCTTGAAAGAAATCCAGCAATCTAACACATGCTATTGAGAGTTCCATTGCTTTTTTCTCACACTGCTCAAAAATGAAGATCTTAAAATAAAGATAGATAAATTGAGGGCCAGGCGAAAAAGACCAAAAATTACATAAAGATAGAAGAAAGAAAAGAAGATAGGATCGAAGTTGATGCAAATCGGAGGCCAGAAGTCAAACTTTGTCATAAAATGAAACTTGAAAACCGGTGAAACTAAAGAGGACCGCATAAATATGGTTTTATGTCTCTAAGAATATAGAATGCCGGTCACTAAACATGATATAAAGATATATTTAGAGTTCGAGGGAAACTCATCGGGAAACTGTATACACCTATAATTGTGGAAACTAGCTCGACGATAATTAAGTCTGAATTTATGAAAAATGGTTAAGACTTTTAATATTAAACACAAATATAAGTTATGCTGCAAACATCTAGGTTTCAAATCTCTGTGAAGATACACTCCATTTTCTCTCCTCGGAGCATTTGGGACTTCAAAGGCCTCATGTCTATTTCTCCTTTGCACGCGATTTAACCAAGTCTGGTGCTTATAAATTTTGTTGACTGCCTATGGTAAAGTTCTAGTGAAAAAGGATGAACTATCGCCGTCACAATAAGAAATGAGTAACAAAATACAACAACTGAAAAATGAACAAATGATCAGTTTCAGCATCTACTCGTACGTTAAAATTGAGTCTGATGTGATACTTTAACTGGAATGTAGATTAAGTCCTAATAAACCTATTCCGCAAATCAATAGTTATAACCTATGTAATACAACACTCCACTTAAACCAAAAATGATGGAGTTACAGTATTTGTAAGAAAAAATTAAATGTTCTGTTAAAGAAATAAATTTATCACAGGCGTCCTGTCTACAACTTAAGTGTATTAAATAAAACTATCTTGTGTATATATCGATCTCCTCAAATTTGAATACTGATAACTTTATAAATTCCCTAGCGCTCATCTGTACATCCTAAAGAACCGAAAAATAGTTGGGTGATGTTAATATAAACATTAAGAATAGGGATGTAGAATCATCTTTATGAGGCTGCAAGCAGAATGAATTATCTCAATATGCTAGCGCTGCACGGAATATTGCCAGGGCATTCACTACCGACCAGAGACACAAAACATGTTTAGACCACTTTATGCTAAAAATAAATAAACAAAATATATCTGCATCTATTGCCATTTTACACACCAGTATAACGGATCATTACACTACTCTTCTATTAATTTTGTATAGATCTAAAACCGCCCATACCATTCATAAAACTAGAGGTCCTTATTGATTATGAGCAAGCACATAAACAATTACTAGAAAATAATCTAGCAGACTTTTACTCATAAATGACCCGGAAGCACTAACTAATCTTAAATAAATAAGCCGATGGAATCAATAACTACGCAATACTACCACTTTTAAAAATTCCGTAGAAACGCTTAATTAAACCTTGATCACCGCTGGCATACTACGTTGTATAAAAACCGTAATAAACTACAAAAAAATCTTAAGAAGGATCCCCCATAATGACATATTTTGAAAATTACATATTTTAGGATACCGAAATCATTGCAATAATCTAATAAAAAAATTAAAAAGAAAATATGGAAGAGAATTAATCGTTAAAAATATGACAAATAATAAAATGCTCTGGAAAAAATATTAAAAATATAACTTATTCTAACAAATCGAAGAACTCCAGTATCGAGTTATTAAGTATTAAATCTTTTCTCCCCAATGCACTCTGTTAATTCTATTCTTCCCCAATGCACTCTGTTAATTATATCAACGACTACTTCGCAAGCATTGGAAAAGAGCTTGCACTAGTAATAAAGCCAAATCAAAAAGCTTGGTCATAACGGCAAGGTCATACCATCGGCAATAGTTTTCAAGCAATTCTTTCGTCACTTTTAGATACTGATGCAGACGAAGTATATAATTTATTAATGAATCTTAAAATCTGATAGTGCTTCGTTGGGATAATATTCCAAACACGTGATTCCTAAACATATCAGTAAGGATATTGTTCCTATCATTATACATCTCGCTAACCTCTGCTTTAGTAAGGGAGTTTTTCCATATTTGCTCAAACAAGCGATTATTACACCTGTATATAAGGGTGTGGACGGAAGTGAGATTAGTAATTATAGGCTCATTTCCGTTTTATCGGTCGTATCGAAAGTAGTAGAAAAATTAAAATAAACAGTTAATAAAATATTTAGAAAAATATAAAATACTGTCAGACTCACAATACGGGATTTCGTCAAAATATTTCTACCGAAGAAGCAGTTTGTTCACTAACGAAGCTGGTGACAGAACAATCCTTGACAGTGGCAAGCGATGCTTAATCGGCTTTTAGACCTAAAGAAAGCTTTTGACACCGTATCTGTCCCAATTCTTATTAAGAAACTAGAGCACATCGGAGTTCGTGGAATACCACCTTAAACTATTAAAAGACTATCTCCTCAAATAGGGAAACAGAGGGTTAAGGTTGATCAGTATGTAAGTGAAGATGTTGTTATGTCATACGGAGTTCCCTCAGGGTAGTGTGTTGGTCCCATCGCTCTTTCATTATCTACATAAATGCTTTGTAATATACAACTCACAAACGCAAAAAAGTTTTTCGTATGCGGATGACACTGCTATTGTTTTCTTAATGGTAATTCTGGCAATGATGATCAACTTGTGCTGAAATTGATTGGCTAAAATAGCCACATGGTTGTGCGATAATTTTTTATTTTAACGTCAAAGCCGAAACAAATTATATTTGTTTTAGTATTTGTAAGGTACACAGCCCAGGCTGTGATTTTACTGTAAAAATACATCTTTGTGATGACATAGAAACACAAACTGTGACTCAGTCTGACCATAAATAAGATACAATCTACTAAATACTTAGTTGTTATTGATCAGAGATTGTCGGAGCTCCTGCTGGATCAAGTTGCAAGCAAAGTCAGAAAGTTAACCTGGATATTTAGGACACTCCGATACGTTATACCTAATAACACCACTCCCAATTCAAGTTGTCATAGAAACCTCTTAAATGAGCTTATATAACGTTAGTTCAATCGGTTTTAACCTATTGTATTCCTATTTGGGGTGGTGCGGCAAAATCCAAGTTCATCGAACTAGAGCGGGCTCAACGTGCTTTAATTAAATGTATGTATTTTAAAAAACTTACTTTCTCTACAGAAGACCTGTATAAACTTTGTGGACTGCTCTCTGTCAGGCAACTTTACGTCATTCATATTATATTAAAATCTCACAAGTCTATTTCCTATAATGCAACTGTAGAAACTAGTAGAAAAAAATATAATATAATTAAAATTCCACACACAAAAATAAGGTTTGCTTCTTCACAATTCACCCCACTTTTCACCGAAGTGGCAGAACTCAACGCCGCGTTTCGCCTTGTTACCAAACCCAGGAAATAAAAAATTCCATTTCCTGGAGTGGGAATCGAGTTCACAACCTGTCACGTTTACAGTCGCACCTTTGCGCCTCTGCTCCACGACAGGCGTCATACATACATTTGATACATATTGCTCTCGATAATGATATGAATACTTTGGCATAAGTTTTTCATACTCGCTTTACAGTTCATCAGAACACGTCTCTTTTATTCTCACAATAATTAGAACTTATAAGACAAAATATATAAATATGGGATACTAAGAGAGAATGTAGTGTTAAAACACTCTATTCCGTTTAAACGTTAAACATTTTATTCTTCATTTTCCGTCGCAAAACGAGACATGCCGCGTTTTGTCTTAGTAGAGCGAGGAAATTATATGTATATATAAATACGTGAAGCAAAAACTTTGGATCCCTTTTTACGAAAATTACGCGGACGGAGGAGCATGAAACTTGGCACACTTATAGTTTATATAGAGAAGGAGTGCAGAATGCTAATATTTTTTTTAAATAATGCACAACAAGTATAATAAATTAATAAAATAAATGTTACACACACTATCATGGTTTGACATCCGTTTTTGTACAAAGTGACATATACGTCACTACGCAATGCGTTATTAACGCATTTACGGGGGCACTAGTTATAATAATCTTACTGCGGCTCCATAAAAACAAAAATACAGTAAATAGCAAATGTATTTTAGTGAATACACATAAGTAAGCAGGTACTTTTCTTTAATGATTCGAACTTCAACGGTTATAGTAGGATCAAAGTGATTAGTTCTAATACGCGTCCAAGTTGAATCTGTCGGACGAGTTATTTTTATTCCACTTCATTAGCCACCTATTCTGGGCATTCATATTCTTACGTCAAACAACAGTTTTACTTCGTTCAAAGGAGTATTTACGTTACTGCCCGAGGCTTACAGTCACTGCTATGTAATGAGTTCGGACCCCGCTTCTGAACTTAAACAAGAAGATTATTGAAAACTTTATGTTTTGTGGTTTCGTTTGTGAAATTTTGTTTGTTTGTTTTCAAGGTTATGGTTTGGACAGTCAAGTTGAGTGTTTAAGTTATATGATAAAAGTAGATTTTTTGTATCGCTGTCGTCTTAGGGCAAATCTAGACTGAAAGTAGAATAGAAAAATGACGACCGATAGTATATTTCATTAAGTACTAGTAGTAGTATCAAATTAAGTCACAAAATCTATAAAAAACATTTATGTTATAATTATGATATTATATATAATAGTGCAAAATTGACTTATATAAGCTCAAAGATCAAATAAAGCATGTTTTAGATTGAGTTTGGCGGAATACGTTATTGCTTTCCACTTTTCAGTTCAGGGAGAAAAAAATTATTTCCTAATTGAGAATTTAAACCAAACTTTCATGCCCACGCTCGATTGTCATATATGCCTAATTGGACAATGGAGTCAATTATATTTAAATTTTCATTTTATGAAACGTGGAATTTAATTTCAAATTAACACCCAATATTCATTTATACAATATCATCAAAATAAAAAAAAACGCGTTAGATAACGAAAACGTTCCTTCTAAACCATTACAGCTTACACCAAAACAAGGATCCACTAAAAGCAAATGCGATCGTAAAAATGTCTATCGACGTCTTAAAGTTCATTAGAGTGGCCGGTGATGCCTCGATAAAAGAGCTTCGGTAAGCTTCTTTGTGCTCGCTATTTGCAAGTCAATGTTACACTGGGCCAATGAGAAATTGATAGTTTAGTTTAAAAATGTTGTACATAAAATTGTATTACTCTTAAATTGACGTATACTATACTAGAGCATAGAGGGGTCGTGTTTGATATATTCAAATATAATTAAAGCCACTCATTAGAGGTTCTGCTCCCTTAAGACATAGCGATACAAAACTTTGCAAATCAATCAAAATTTGACATTTTAAGCAAACTGTTTATAGTAAATTAATTCAACTGATGAAGATATACTTTGAATTAATATTAGAGGTGCGAAGTCGGTGCTGGCTTTTACGTTCAAATTATTACATGACTGTATACCCTTTTCATGTATGTTATTTATTTTAAGGAAACACTTTATATGAGTCCAAAATTCAAAATAAAATAAGTTTGCAATAAATACTCCTTTTCCTGTATATGTAATAGTGTATTTCATGGCATATGTAAGTATTTATATTTGTTGTTAAATGTATCCCTTTTCTTACCCTTATCACTTTACGAATTTTGAATTTCCTTGCAATAAGCACGATATTATTACAACTGGGTTAGTTTAAGAAAATTTAC
Source organism: Philaethria dido (assembly GCA_033558755.1). NCBI lineage: Eukaryota > Metazoa > Arthropoda > Insecta > Lepidoptera > Nymphalidae > Philaethria > Philaethria dido. The sequence goes on along the minus strand of JAKGSA010000311.1, from coordinate 428,104 downwards.
TATTGTTGCTATATTTACTAAACTTTGAATTTTTCGTATGTTTATTTGATTTTTATGAAGATATTATTAAAAATTGATATTCAAATACATTTTGAAATTTATTTTAAAATAATATTAGGTATACTGTCAATGATAATTATTACTGGATAATGGTTAAGTTGGAACATTTTGACTGAATTGAGCTTAAAAAGTTATATTTGAAATATTGTTGTTCTCATATAATATATATGTTTGTGTAAGACAGAAGAGGAGAACTAGTGGAAAGTAGAGAACGAAGTAGTCCTTAGGTGTTTCTGTTTCAAATTCAAAGTATTTTTATCCAAATAGGCAATGGCCTAACCTTTTAATTCAATTGTAAAGCAATTGTAACTTTTAAAAGAGCTAGATATTATTATTTTGTTGAAGGTAATTTACTTAGTTCGTATACATTAAATAAAAAATAAAAGAGTATATTTACAATAAACATCTTTATTCGTCCTAAGTCATATTCGCTTGAGTCGTCGGGATCCGTCCGATTTTTTTGTATTTTTCTTTTGCTGTTACACAAAACTGCAAAGTAGAACGTTTTTTCACAATATATCGACCACGTTTAATAAAAACGCTACCTTAAAAACAACTAGAAAAATATACATGATTAATATTCTAGTGTAAAAACGTTCTAATCCACTCGTTTAATATGAACAAGACAAAACTAAGTGAAATTTTATCTATTTTTTTAACAAATACTAAACAAAACTTGAAACTCTACTATTCATTAACCTATATACAACAAATGTCACTGTATTCGAAAGAAATTTGTACACTTATATCGCACTAACGATATCTAGTTTGTTTGAACTTACGCTCAATTAATTATTTGTAAAAGATGTAAACTTAGCTTACTTTTAGAGTAGCGAAGCAAAAGCGAATTTGAAGAACTTGCAAAATTTTTCTCACTAAAGACATGTGAGTCACATAAATTTCTTAAAAATCAGTGACATTGCAAAGGAGAATGAATTAATAGCAGAGTCTATAAACCACTTTAACGTGAGTACATTAACGTTGTTGCTTGTTATCCACAAGCGTGGTCCAGTCCAGTTGAGTTTAATTTAGGCTTCGGCGGTGGCGCGCCCTGCGTTTGCGCTGTGGCGCCGCAGAGGTGGACACTGTCAGGTCCGCTTCCCGGACGCCCATCCATGGTACCCGCTTCTTTGTAATTCCGCCCTAAGAAATAATTGAGAAATTCATAAAAATACCAATATTAGAAAAGAATTGGCAGTCTAGCTTTTTATAGCTGTGTAGATATGCAATTAAATATAAAGTTATTTTCGATCTATTAGTGAAGTTTGTGGTTCAATAGTTGAATATGATGCAGCACAGTATATAGGTCTTATTGAACCAAAAGGCGGCGCTTCGCTTACTGTCAACGTCTAATTAAAAGTTATAATTTAAACTAAGCTTTTTTTCTACTATTCTACGGTTTATTGGAACAAACAGTATATAAGTGATAAAATTACTCTATATCTAGGGTGAATGATGGTGCGCATGATCGATGGTAGAGAGTATAATTTGGTGCGCACACTGCTGGTACCATCGTCGCCACCGGAGTTAAAAGACCCCTTTAAAACATAATAAAAAAAATGATTTAAACGCTTAAATGTAATAACATTTTGTAAAGATAACAAGAATATTCCAACTTTAGATAAGATGAACGTCCTTCTTGAAAATGCAGGAAATTTGTTGAAAACGTTTTATAACTAGAAGTGGAATATATTATGTAAATAGTTACTCGGAACCGCAAACAATAGTAAAAAAATACATGTTTATTCAAATTGTGATGTAATATAGTCTTTTTACAAGTAATTTGACTTAAAAAAATATATTTCTGTAGCAACTCTTACTAAAATGGAAGGCGTAATTGGCAATCACGAGTATTTGATTGTCAACTAGATAACAACTACATCGGCAAGGTCCCAATTCAGGGAGTGATTAAAATTCTGTCATTTAAAACGTATATCAATACGATTAAGCGGCTACCGACTGAAAGTACCGGCATTTTTATTTCCGTACCGTTTCAAAGGAATTTTTGATCTCACGTGGAGACTGATTTGCATTTAATTCTCATTAAACGTTTATACACGCTTTAAAAGAAAAGATTATTACAATATGTTAATTGGCGACTTGCCGTAATATAGTTGTTAAGATTGCAACTCGACCAATTAACAAATCGATGTGTTTTATTATTTTAGTAGTTTTCTGTCATGATGATATTTTCTCTTGTATTTTATTACTTTATTAAACATTACTAATTTTATGACTTTTTGTATGCATTCGTAATATTTACGACGATGATTTCGCTTAAGGGTATTATTTATTAATTTTTACGATTAAAATCTAAACCACCTGTCAACATATATCTGTATAATTTGTAAGCATTATATTATGAAGATTTTTATGATCTCTGCCTAATGCATCGGTGGTAAGGTTCAATAGTCTTACTCAAGGTTTATTATGCAAATTAGACTTTAAATCATTAATAGCCAAACAATTACTTTTGATTTTTCGATATTTTATAATATACAGTAGAAATTACCTGTCCCCAAATGCACCAGTCATAGTGACAAAGGCGTACGGCGTCCACGAGCACACAAAGAGGAAGAAGATGGTGAATGCCACTTTGGCGATTCTTATCTCAACACTCTTGCCTCCATCTTCCTTGTTCGCTGCTAACGATTTTACGTTCATCTTCTTGGCTTGCTCTTTGAGCATGCGCTCGTGAAGACGGACCTATAGCCAGTGGTATAATACAATGTAGTTTAATTAATAAAATGAAACCTAATAAGTAGCGTATATATATTAAGTTTAGATCAAAAAAAATCCTTGAGGGCTTAAGGATTAAAAGACTGTAAGGGATATGTATAGTAACACATATGAAATAAGGAATAATGTTCTTAAAATCATATATATTCATAGTTATAATCTAAAAACGCCTAAATGTTAAATATTCTAAAATAGGAAATAGTTATAGACGGATATTTCTGGCTACTAACTGTAATAATATTAACTCAGCAAAACAATATGACGATTCCATTTGGGAAACAGGATTAGCGTTAAAATATTCACAATATGGTTCGATCAAAATCGGTCACTTTTAAATGCAAATATGGAAATTATTTCAGAATACTAAGCGGGAAGCCTTTATAATTCAATGTTTTTGCGTCCTTAAAACGATTAGGGCTGGTACTGGCATAATAGCACCCAATCCCTTTGATGTCGGAAATAAATTAATTTTCATGAAACCTCAACGTTTTTGAACGATGAAAATGATTTTTATGTCATTTCCATTTCGTCTGCCGTCACGGAAATGTGGAATCATTGTCATGTTATCATTTAATTTGGTGTGTTTTCACGTGCTTTTGTTGCGTTGTTATTATGTAGCAAGTGGATAATTAAATATAGTAACGGTATTTTCCTTTCTTTTCACAACGTGTTGGACATATTTTGTTTCATGTACTTAAACACAATTTCTTGGTTTATTCGTATCGTATCTCAAGTATCTTATGATCAGAATACAAATGTACTATTTCCTATAACACCATATTTTTTATCTTTTTCTGCTTCACAAATTATATGAGAACCGAGAATAAAATATATCTCGAAGTAAATCAACCCGTGGAAATATTTGAACGGCGCCCTGTTGGGTGAATCGTGCTTTCAGCTGTATAGAGTGCCCACTTTATTGACCTACTGTCCGTCTTTGTGTTCATTGTGTATGCTCACATAATGTGTTCGATTTAATTTTTACTTATTTTATTGATCAATATTGCGAGCGAAAATAATCGGAAGTGGCAAAGAAGAATAAATTACATAAAATAATATTAGCGCATTATCATCTGTAATTTTTATAATTTTAAAAATAAATATATTTCTTAGAAACTATTATTATTATTAGTAAATATAATCATTTATTAATATATTGGCATCAATTGCGCACAGACTAACCACAACAGCTAAACCTTACGAGAAAATATATTTACGACATACAAAATTTCTTATAAAATCTAGGATATATTGAGATTACGAGATTTACTAAAAATCTGTATCTGCAACTGCCCAATACAAACAAATAGACACCGCTGAGCTCAGTCGAGTCACGATTTTGCTCCTTTTATATCATTCCGTTCGATTCTATTCCATTTGCAGGCGTATTGGATAAGTGCGCTTTAGTAAATTTCTTCAATTTGCTTTCATTTTAACTAGCTAATCCTGCATGAACATCTGGCCAGTGCCGCTACTATCGAGAAGCTGAAGGATTTGCGAGTAAATTATGATATTCTTTTTTGAAATTGTTTAAGTAATCTGCTTATATTCTTTCCGTTGCCGATACTCACAAACAAATGCAAAGAAGTGCTTATTTCAGAACTGTGATGTTAACAAATTTTGTAATGCTAATAGAAATTTTAAAGACATTATATTAAGATGTGAAGGAAAATCATTGAGATCCATTTTTACAAACACTATACGGCAAGAGAGGAAAGAAAATTGGTATACTTTTAATGTAAATGAAGAAGTGTAGAAAACCAATATTTCTTACGAAAGTGAGAAAAGACTTCAATTAATAAAATAAATATTACTCACACAACCATATATTTGACATATATTTTTGTATAAAGTGCCATGTTCACATATTAATAAAGTAACGTATATTTTACACGTCAAAGGGGCTACTAGTAAATAAAAAGACGGTCTTAGTCTTCGGTGGTTTATGATCCTCCGCAAGTGTCCGGCAAAATGAGTTTAGGAACTTGTTTAATCGTTTCCAACAAGTTGAACCTCTTTTGAGTGGATGTTAATTTAATAAAGCACGAGTCCGGCGTGTAATGAAACTAACCCGGTCGTCCTTAGATAACGGTGCGCTATATAAATCTATCGCTGAAGCAGACTATTAACAAAAGCTGTATATTATGAAAATTGAGAATAACTTAACGCCTGTCGTGGCACAAAGGCACAAGCGTGTGATTCTAAGCGCGACAGGTTGTGGATTCGATTTCCACTCGAGGAAATGGAATTTTTCATTTCCTGGGTTTGGTAACAAGGCAAAGCGCGGCGTTGAGTCCCGCCACTCAGCACGAAACGCCTCAATTAGGCGGAAAGTGGGGAACTGCTATATGCGGGATATAGCGTGAAGCTATGTGTGTGTGATATTTAACAAAATTTAGACAAAATCTTATTATAATTGATTCAGGTCACAGATATTCTTTGAAATGTCTGTTGATACTAGATATATCTCCTTAGTATTAACTTAAAGAGGGTCAGTATTTTTTCCATTTTGTCTTTACTTTTCCAGTAGAAAACAATAATTATTATTGTAAACATCGTATCCTTAACCAGTGAGTTAGCAACTTTTGAACGAGAGATTCTAAAATTATATATATTTTAGCGAGATCAATTTCTTAATTGCGAAAAGTGTAAAAGCTTCAATTAATAATTACAAGAGAGAATATATTTGATCGGTGTATTAATGTGGAACTGAGCTTAATGTTATTCGTGTATGTATAGTGTTATACATATATTCTTTATATGATCTTAATAATTAAGATGAAATTGCACTTAAAAAAACAGTTATTACGAATAACTCAAAAACTTTTGATTTGATGTTTTAGAGAGCTATTTTATTTGAACTGCTTATTTTAATGAATCACTTTTTATAATCATGTTGCTGAATATAAATTACTTAAAATATCTTGGACTAACATAGGCAAAAATTCGTTCGTTAAGGGTGTCTTATGGCCGTCATCTTTATTTATTGCGTCCTCGGGGGCGCGATGAAAAATATAATTTGCAAATCTGATATTTTTTTATATCACTTCTTTCAAAATATACATATAATTATTGATATGTTGTAGGTATAGTAAGAAACATCTATGAAGCAGTTAAGTTTGAACGTAGCAATATTTCTATAAAGAATTTAGGAAACCTCCACACGATTTAAGTTAATGTGAAGGAAAAGGTCCGAGTCTCAAATCCTTAAAGACCGGAATATCAATCAGAATATAATATTTTATTAGAAGTGACCGTTCTTGTAGGTTTCGGCATCGGCATGTGAATATGAAAGCTTTAAGCGTGGATTAGTAATATGTAAATGTTGGGAATGTAAATATTTTTTTTACTTTACTTCAATTTAAAAGGTCGACGCCTATCGTGGTGTAGAGGCACAAGCGTGCGACTGTAAACGCCACAGGTTGTGGGTTCTATTCCCACTCCAGGAATGTAAAAGTGAAAGTATTTTTATTTCCTGGGTTTGGTAACTAAGCAAAGCGCGGCGTTGAGTTCCGCCACATAGCACGCAATGCTATTAACGTGATTGTGATTAACGTGGAATATCTCTATTTGGACTATAATCTATATAGGCGAGAAAATTATTAATATTTTGACAGCTTCTTAGACACGTTTTTTCTCACAAGGTAATCAAAGAGAACCTAGAGTCAAGACACTTCGTTCACCACTTTCTTCCCGAAATCGAGACACTGCGTATATAAAATTTCAATTACACAAATATACTTACAGCACCAAACAATTTAGAATAGAAGTAGCAGATGAAGAGCATTGGGATGACGTAGCTCCAGGTGAATATGCACATAACGAACAGTCTCGTGTCCTGGTCCTCAGTGATGTAGTCGAAGGAGCATGTCGTAAGGAAACCCTCTGGAAACATTATATTAATGCGTGACTTTAATAGTTACATTGTAATTCAAATCTATAAGGTCGATTAGTCATAGTTGGAACGTTTCGAGCTTCACACTTATCCCGTAGGGTAGGCAGAGAGAACCTAGTGATAAGATACTCCGTGCGCTGCTGTTTACAATCTGTACAGAGTTACTTATATTTATGTCGCCAGTCGTGGCGTAGAGGCACAAGATACGACTGTAAACGCGACAGGTTGTGGGTTTGATTCCCACTCCAGGAAATGGAATTTTTCATTTCCTAAGTTTGGTAGCAAGGCAAAGTGCGGCAATGAGTTCCGCTACTCAGCACGCAATGACTCAATTCGGCGGAAGGTGGGGAACGGAGTGTCTTAAAACAAGGTTCCCTCTGCCTACCCTGCTATATGCGGGATACAGCGTGATGTATGTATGTTGTTTTTGTAAAATATAGCTAATTTACAACATCTTCCTTCTTAAATTATTGTAAGTACTGTTGAAAAATTTTCAAAGTTTACAAAATGTATATAAATATATTATTTTAGTATAATAGAATGTTAGTGGCCTAAAACTCGTTGAGGCATTCCTCAGTAGATTAGTCATCAAATGGCTAGTCTTTGTGCGACCAAACCGTAATGTACTTTCAAACGGATGATCGCAATTTCTTGCGATTAATGTACTTATGTTGTTAATAAGCTAGTAACCGTAGTTTATGTACGCATTGTTAGTTAATCCCTTATACGTAGTATATAATGTGATAATATTTATCAGATTGTCTTATTGTATTTAGGTACAGAGAACCTACCTAACAATATAGAATTTGAACTCATTCAATTAGGATAGTTCCAGCTTCAAATTAACTCACTCACATCTTGCATAGTAAGGTAGGTAAAGAGAAATTAGTGTCTAGACACTCCTTTAGCTAAATTCGAATCGCCTAAAGTCAAAAAAAATAACATAAAAAAGTTTATCTTAGAAAAAACCGTATTTAATTTTAAAAGAATATACAATTTTCAATGACCTCAGCATGACCAACATAACAAAATAACGCCTAAACATAAAAGCTATTTGAAAAGTGTCAGAAATTTTGTAGAGATTTTAACCTCTGGGCTCTGACGTTTATAAGAAACGTTGACGGGTGATATTAATTAAGGATTACGGAGGCGTGTTGTGCCTTTCAAGTATCAATTCATTATTCATTTTAAACAATTCAATCTTTCGTCAAATTTAAAATATAAAAAAAGCTTAAGTTATTTAATTGGTTTACTCAATAAAATGATCTACCACCTATTAAGTTTTAGTTAGATAAATCAATTTCAGAATAATTGCTACTCTAAATATGGCGAAACAATTAATATTATTAAATTTATGGCATTTAGTATTCATTTATAGAAATGATGTAATAACTTAATAAATTCAATTTATGAACTGTCATAATAATAGTTTATAAGTAATCTATGAAAATGTTTCAAAATTAAGAAGTTATTATTTAGTTCTTGCTGTTTTTGTAATATTACAGCCTCACATTTCACATTCACTTTCCCCGCATAGCAGAATAGTCAGAGAGACCCTAGTGTCAAGACACTCCGATCTCCATATCTCTACCCGAAATCCAAATATTGCATGTCGCGTAATTCAATGCCACATTTTTTCTTGTCAGAACGGTGAAATGATATTTTTTAACTTCACGTTGTACCGCATATAGCAGGGTAGGCAGAGGAAACCTGAGAACCTAGTGTAAAGACACTCCGTTCTCTTACAATAATTCCGTTCCCCACTTTCCACCGAATCGAGGCATTGCAAGCTGACTGGCGGAACTCAGCGCCGCGCTGTCTTGTTACCAAACTCAGAAAATGAAAATACAAACATTTCCTAGAGTGGGAATCGAACCCACTGCGCCACGACAGGCGTCAAAATAAATAAAAATATTAATATAAACGAAATGAAAATATTTATATAATAATTATTCCGCCAAGTAGGGATCGAATCCACAACTTATCACGTTTACAGTCCGATGTTTGTCCCATTGTGCCACGCTTTAATATTTAATTTATATTATCTCAAATCAAATATAATTTTCATACCTGGCACATAGCGTCCCCAAATTTTAAACGCAGGCAAGAATGTGAATGGTAAAGCCCACAGCCATGTGAATAGGATCAAAAGAGACGCCTGCACTCGTGTCAGTCTGCCGTCCAGTGGACTCGAAATTGTCCTGTGAAACAATATTATTTATAAAACAACTTAATACAAAAAAAAGGTTCTGATATCGACTGTATTTTATTATGTGTTAACATAACTTTTTGGGCTAATATATTTTGATGATCTTTTTTTTATATGATAGCTAGAGCTTCTGATGTTTCCATTTAAACTTAGTTAAGATCTTGAGACTTTGAGTTATTCGTAATAATCCTACTTTTTAGTACATTCGAAATCAGTTGTTTTTTTGTTATAATCTTAATTATTATATGTACAATACATACTTTAAAAAAAATATAATTCTCTTAAATGTTATTGCTCCATCGCTTTTGTACGCAGAGGTCGAGTTCAAATACAATTCGTCAGTCTTTTGTGCTACAAGGTGTACCGTTTCTCAGATAAGAGATTACCTATCTAAAGCTTTGAGTGAGTGTTTACTTGTCACAAGATATTTGTTTTCATATAAATTTATATATTTACTTTATTTATACTTATACTTTTGAAGAGATGGTGAAGTAAAGGAAATGAAAAATTCCGTTTCCTGGAGTAGGAATCGAACCCACAACCTGTCGCGTTTACAGTAGCACTGTAAATTTCGTTCCTCTGTTATTTGTGTTTCTGTTATCATTTACTAATAATATCTTTACTTATTAAAGATCGCATAAGTTGTTCCCAACAAACATTTTGCCATAGTTGCAAGTAGAGCACGAATTAACTAATGCATAATTTAATTTTGGCGAACGTTAATACAATATCAGTAAGAAAGATTTAACTTTCTAAGTAAAATACTACAAGTATAAATTGACTATAATATCTACATTATTTGTACTGTACTTCTTCAATAACTTCTAACTCCAATAAGTTTTCGTCCGACGCTTTGGAAGTACTCCACTATATATTTCCTTTGAAATGCCAGCAGTAAAATTTATTTCATATATTTCCTAACTATTACAGGTGGAATATTCAGTTCAATTTGTATACAAATGTATAAAAAGTTTAACGACTGGTTATTTTAAATTTGTAAACTTTTCAAGTATTCGTCAAAGTTAGTAAACATTTGTATGACGATAATTTTCGTTTTGTAAAATAATATCTTTATGAATAGTGCATATTTCTGTATTGTTCATTTCCTATTTTTGTACTTTTCATTTCCTGGGTTTGGTAACAAGGCAAAGCGCGGCGTTGAGTTCCGCTACTCAGCACTCAATGGACCGGAGTGTCTTAACACTTTGTTCCCTCTGCCTACCCCGCTATATGCGGGATACAGCGTGAAGCTATGTATGTATGTATATTTCTGTAATGTAATTAGTATAAAAAAACACTTTGTACTGCGCTATCTACCAATTTTACTTGACATTTTAAATATATTGTATCGTCAATAACGTACTTGCTTAGTACGCTATTTTATTTTAGTAGGAAATTTAAAAACTTCAAAAATAATGATCGTATTTAATTTACACCTTCACTCTTTTTCGCGCATAGTATAGCAAGTTATTCAGCGAGAACCTAAAGAGAATATCGGAGAATATAAAATAGATAGAAAATATTAATTTAAAAAAATAATAAATCTTACTTGTATCTATCGTAAGCTATAACAGCATTGGTGATGGCACCTCCTATCCCCGAGAAGGAGCCAAACACCGCATATATGTCGCAACCCAGTTGGTATCCCACGAGGCGTTGGTAGTAGGAGTTGACGACCAGCATTGGCATTTCTAACATCATCATCAGATCGAATATTGCTAGGTTGATTACGAACATGTTGCTGGCGCTGCGAAGTGATTTTGATCTAAAAAAAGGAAAGCATACTTTAGGTAACTTGAAAATATCTTTATATTGAAAGCTAAAACAAATATTGTATACACGAGACATATGATAATCGTTATAAATATTCTATTAGGTGCGGTAGTTATTGTCTATGTATATATTTCGCATATCTCTGTAGGATTATTTTGTTGTACTATTAGTTAAAATAAGTAAATATTTAAATATATACATATATATTTTTTAATTTTTTTCTTAAACTTAAACGTTAATATAATTTTTTATAGATTCTTGATTGATTTTCGAAATAAAAATAAGATCACCGATAATGAAAATGATTATAAAACATAAAATGAGATTTACATAAAAGAAAACCTTCATTTTCCAAGCAGAGACCTCGTGGGAGAGCAAGTTGTGGAATGTAGTGAACAGAACAATTCCAATAACGCCAAACTTCCGCAAATCCGATATCGACATGCTCTACGCTATGTTCCACTAATATAACTTTGCTTTTTATAAAACGATAACTAGATAGATAAGTGTTTTTTAAAAAAAGTTCGTAATTTATAGTAATTTTCATATTCTATAAAAATATTGAAGATAGAAAAACCTAATTGAGAAAAGAAGAAATATTTTTCAGTTAGTAGGTATATTAAAAGCTTTCATGATAGATAATTAAATATGTATTGGAAGCCTTTGAATCCAATTACTATTTGCTTAATAGAATTTTAACGTAACTAAATTTTACGCAAAATTAATGAGATACAAAATATTAAACATTAATATATATTTATGTAGCTATAAAACAGTCTTAGCCAGGTTATTTATAATACGTTTTCACACATAGAACAAGCTAACGCCCTGCACTTTCAAAATTACTGTCTCTTAAAGTTCAACAGAATAGAACAGGAGTCTTTACAGCTTGCTTTACAAACAAGAGGATCTTGATTTTAGTCTTTGATATGCCCGTCAAAGTACGGCTCTATTTGTATAGGACACTGTCATCATTACAAGAGTACTCGCCCATATACACATATTACATGGTACTTTACATGGAACTCGCTCGGAAATTTTGAAGGAACTTCCGGTAAAATTATGTTTAAATAGCATTCCCCTCTTCAGTTTAATTAATTTTCAATCAACGTTTGAAGAACAGTGATATTAAATGAAATAACAAGTGATTTAGCTATAAATATAAAATATTAAATACTAATACATAAATGCTTTTAGATTACTTAAAGTATTTCCAGATAAAAAAATGCCAACATGAGTATTCGTAACCGCGACTCAAACGACATAGATATGGTACAAACAGGAAGATAAATAGAATGGAGTAAAACGCAATGCCCGATGTACATCGGAAACGTTTTTCGAACTCGATCGCGGTTCACAACTCCGCCTTTGACACTCGTAGCAAGTTTATGTGAATGTTGGAAAATAATACATATGATATCATATCATGGAAATAATGCTTTGAATGTATTAAATGTTTTGCTTGTATTATTATATTGAATAAATAAATATATTTAGAATCAATGTAAAATTATTATAAGCTACTATTCTGATTACATCGGCAAAAAATGAAATAAAATTGTTAACTTTCTTTAAATTTAGTCTTCTAAGAGACTGAGAAATTTGTATGTGTATCATAGGCTACTTATTTTTTTTTAATATTTTTGATGTAAAAATTATTACGTAATAGGCAGTAATATATAATTAATGGTTATAGGTTTAAGATCCATAAGACGTGTACCAGAGTACATTTCGAAACTTAATTAAGTCAGCAGCAGTGACAGTGTACAGCACTCGATCGCCGAATTGTTCCGCGTTATTAACTCAACCCTCTCAGTGCCTCGGATCACTAATGTAAGTATGTCCTTAGTCCTTACTAAATATCCTTAGATATACATTAAAATATTAAATTGTAATACTTTTTGTAATTAAGGAGAAATTATTGATGCATTTCATATAAGTGTTTTCAAATTATTAGTAAAACAAAATATTTTATGATTATACTTACGTGCTGAATATCCAAATGACGATGCCGTTGCCTGAGATTGACGCGCACATAAGTACCGCGTAGATAAGGGCTAGACCGAAATGCCAATATTTGCCGACAGCTGGGAAGTTCCGCCAGTGCTCGTGAACGAAGTCCTGGTGTTCTTCCGGAATGTTCCAGCCGAGCATGTGTTCCACGACCTCTTTGGAGACCCTTAAAGGTAGAAAAATAATATTTTTTTAATATAATCATTTTGTTCCTAAAGTTATAAAATGTAATATATTTTTTTAATTTGATTTAGCTACGAATGAAATAACATTGAAATCAATTTAAAATGTTATAGATTATAATTCGTCAACCCTAATTGAAACAACTGGATCTTAGGAAAGTCCGGCGTTAGAACAATTTGCCATATTTCCATTAAATTATAACTTTTGTGACAATAATGCGTATTCGTAAAGTCGATTCCATTTGAAACAAGTCATTTAAATTAAGCAATTTATATTCGTTACAGTCTTGGCGTCATTGTGGGACGATCGTTGAAAATTTTTCCTATTTTCTTTTGCGGGATTTCTAAATTAGTTTTGCATTTGGAATTACTTTTACAGTAAAAAGGCTGTTTGGAATAATATTGTTAAATAAACAATATTATAAAAAAAACAAGTTATGGCAACAAATAAATGAAATCAAATAATTGTAAAATATTAAAGAGAAATATTCAATTCTAAATAAAAAAATATTTTGAATTATTTTCAAATACTTACATTTTAAGTGGGTAGGCCACAGGGCCAATATCGTCTGTGTAGTTGACCGCCATTTTGTGCACGTTTCACAACAAAATGGTTGATGTGCCGAATTTGTTTGGAAATAACTATCGCATTGGAAAAAATAAAATGAATTTGTTAATGGCTAATGGTTGCAGTTCTTTGACGAAGTGAGTAGTCCGACGTAGGCAGTCGCTTCTCACTTGTGACTACCTTAGAACCTGGTACGGTTTTTATATCGAAGTATCGTGCGTGTCTCTTAATTCCTTAATTTAATAAAATAGTAAAGCTTCCAGTTTATTTGGTCAAATGTATTACATGTTGAGTATTCTTAGCGTGTTGTAATTCTTTTAATTTGATTGTTTTTTTATTCAATTTGCTCTACACTGTATGGTAAATATAAAATTGTGATGTTTTACATTACATTGAAGTTATATGTTAATTGTATCTAAAGGGAAACTGCCTTCGTTTTCGTGTGATATTATTATTGTAGCTTAAAAATAATGAAGATTCATGGTATACAAAAAATATTTAGGTATGTACTATTATATTTAAGTATCATTCTACATTTTACTATCGTATATCATATATAGCTTAATGTTTTTTTTATGCAATATGTTTTTTTTTTAATTTTCACGCATCTGTATCACAAGAATTAGGCAGTTAATTAAAACACTCCGAACACCAATAACGTTCATTCTTTTTTAGAATTACAGAATGAAGACATTTTTATATTACTCGTTAGTTGGTCAAAACTCAGTGCCATGGTTGTATTGAAACCAAAATATTTTTTAAATAAACATTCCCATAAGTATCGAACCCACAACCCACGCTTATGCAGTCAAACATTTCCAGCTATGTCACAAAAATGTGCAGCGAAGTAAATATTGTAAAAATAAACAGTTCATTTTTTATTATTGCTTAATGTTTTCCAAAATGGCTCATATCAACAAGAGCATTAGAGTCCAATGAGATTGCGGGCAAGCCCCAGTTTCGCCCGCGTCAACTATCCGGGGCGGGACGTGCTACGAATGTGTAATAGTCATCATAAAATTTCATATATGCTTATTATTAGGCTTATTACATGTTATAAACATAAAGTACGTAGTAATTGTATTGGTGATAATACGTAGTCCAAGGTATTTTTTTGACGCACCTGTGACTTAAAAAAATAGTATGAAAGGGCATAATCCTTTTTTTTAACTTCGCTGTATCCCGCATATAGCAGGGTAGGCAAGAGGAACCAGAATCTGTGCTAAGACACTCCATTCTCTTTCTTGATTCCGTTCCACTTTCCCGCCAAATTGAGGCTGCGTGTTGGTGGCGGAACTCAACGCCACTTGCCTTGTGCAAACCCAAGAAATGAAAATAAATTAATTTTACATTTCCTGGGTGAGGTGAACCCACAACCTGTCGCGTTTACAGTCGCACGCTTGCCTCTCTGCGCCACGATGAGCGTCAATAATCCTAATTAATATAAAAAGTAATATACCTTTTGTGTTTGAAAAGAATATTGAAGGGGTCAGTAACGTATCAATTATAATAAAAAAGGTTTAAAACGTAAAGTCAAGTTTTTATAATTAATTTCATTAAGCTAAATTTATCATTGTGAACTTTATTGAAAAGCCTGAAATGTTCACCATACTATTTAGAAATGAAACGACAATTTCTTAACATAATATTTCTTTACTATACAGTATACTATTATTTCTACAATTTTTATTGTTGGTGACTGTAATAATAATTCGAGTACATAGATAATAAGTTATAATTAAAATATTTTAAAATGTTCAGATATTGCTGTAATGTGAAATGTAGTGTTGAAAGCTTTATATTACTGAATTTTTTTTTATACTGAATCTATGATTTGAGTAAAAATTGAAAATGATGAAAGTATTTTTTTAATATCCACTTTCAAGCTTCACAGTGCATCTCACATTATTTGATATGTACTATAGTACTTATCAAAACATAAATTAAAATATATTAGTAATATACTAATAATAATGATATTAGTAACACATGAAAATTAGATTATTTATTGAGTTTATTTATGAATAATATTAAATTTGGAAAATAAGTATATAAGTTATATATACAGTATACAAAGTAATAACACATAAACAATTTCAATAATTAAAGTGAACGAACATGTCACTTTATATACACAGCATATCAGGAGTAGATAAAGAGAACCTAGTGTCAGACCTCCACCGTTCCCGTTCCCGTTCGCCCGAATTCTAGATATCGCGTATTGGTGGCGAAATCAAAGCCGCCCTTTGGCTTACCAAGAAACAAATAGGAAATAATTTAAATATATTCATCCTCCCAAGTTGTAATCAAACCCAGTCCCAGCTTACAGTCCAGACGCAGTCCCATTGCGCCGATAGCCTTTTTAATATATATTTTTTTTTTATGGATAACTGATGGCAAACGAGCAGAAGGACCACCTGATGGTAAGTGGTTTACCTTCGCCATGAACATCTACAACACTAGAGGCGTTGTAGATGCGTTTATAACCTACCAGAGGATACAGATGGAAGGGGGAGGACAGTATGGTAGTCACTACATTTTTGGGGGAAAGGATGGGTGGGATAGGGAAAACCACAACTACATTATCGAACCGGAACACATCATATATTTGGCGGTTCGTCTTTGACATGATGAGTCTCATGAGAGGCCAGACGGAGGACGAACCTCCCTACCACCAAACAAATATACTTTATATATTATTATTTTATTTGTAATTACAAATATATTCCTAATGTTTTTGCATATTCCGTGAGTAACGGAACTCAACGCCAAGTTTTCAAGCAGAGTATATTATAATTTTACCCAAATATACCCAAAGTTATGTTAATACAGTATTACATAAACAGCCTAAATTATAGAAGCAATTGATAACTTGGCATGTCGCGTCATCTAATAACTATGGCACAGTGAGCCGACGAGCGACGTGCATGTGCTGTGTAATCTCCAGTTAATCCCTGCAGCCATTATAGACAGTGCCAATAGAGGACATATGAAGACGTATCCGCTTTGTGGTCAATACACGTCATGTCCATGGCGCTTTATATTGATCATTAGTTCATATATGAAAGTATATTACTGTGAAATTTAGTTTGGGTCGGTTTTGATTTTTTCTTTCTACTATAGATATTTTTTTGTAGAAAATTTGTATTAAGTTAAGTTCAATACGTTAAGTCATTGAAATACAAATGTTTTTTTTCATAATAATTACTTTTAGATAAAGAAAAGATTGTAGTCTGTTGATTTTAAAAGACTTCCACAGATGGAACAGACATAAAAGGTAACTATGATACTATTTTTTTCCTGCAAATTAGACCTAATAATTTTATCTATTTCACATTGAGTATTCTAGATTATATGATGTATCAAATTATTTGCTTTACTCAATATTGATATAACTTATATGAAACTTTTTATTACATTATTTAAAGGAATTTTACATTATATTAAAATTTAGTTGTTTTACATGCTGTCAAAAAAGATCTATATACACTGTAAATATGAAAAGCTAAGTCAGAGTAAGCCATAAGTTATATTACGTTAGTAAGTTTTTTAAGTTATACGGCCATCTTATAGCAAACTTTATCAAAGTTCGCACAAAGACTTGAAAAATTTACAAGTAAATTCATAGAATAAGTTTAAATAGGAGAGTCCACAGCCTATTTATGTGTTGATCGTAGCGCGACGCTCTGGCGCCCGCTGTATGAATTGTGTAACCATAAGTCTTGGAGATGAGTTCAACTTGGAAATACGACTTTTATATATGCGTATAATATATACATAACGCCTTTCTAGATAAATTTGTTTTTGCTCTAGTTATAGCCTTTTTTGAAGCCTGGTAGAGTTCAGTGTACTTACTTTTAATTAGGTTTAATCTATCGTTCAATGATTAAGGAATTAATCATGAATTAAATATATACAATATTATATTTATTAGTATTTATTCGCATATTCAGTTACTGCGAACTAGGAGAACCTAGCACGTTGGGTATACTCTTTTCTAGTTTCCACTCGACGCCCATATTTGTGTTGTACTCAACTCAACTGGTATTGTTACAAAAATAATTTTCTTTATTAAACATAAAAAAGGTATTCAGTGAGAATTTGTATATTGATAGTATAAGATTCAATAGTGGCGCGGTTCTTTAGTCTGACTGTAAATGTGACTGGTTGGGTGGTTCGACCCCCACACGGTAAAATGATTATGTTGAAATTATTAGTTTTCCATTCTTGTAAGTCTGAGCGTAGCGTTAAATTTCATCACACGTCTCGAATTTTAGCGGAAGAGAACGGAGGCAGAAAGAAACTAGTATCAAAAGAGACACCAGATTCTTTCTGTTTATACCGCTATGTGGGAAACTGCTTTGTTTTTGTTATATTCCTTTACATGGCGCTCAACTGCAGCCTGCATGCGAGTATAATGTTTTAGCTTATTCAAAGTGAACTACAATGAACTAAAATAATTTCTTTGTCAAACATGAAAAATATATGTAATGAAATCTTGTACATTAATATTTAGATAGATAGAAAAAACATTATTGCACACTTGAAATGATACATAAAGAAAATTTTAAATAATATAACAAATGCACTAAGGCGGCCTTATCACTAAAAGCGATCTCTTCCAGGCAACCTAACTGAAGGGATCTATAGATAGCGGGAAGCGGGCACAATGCGGTGCAAAAACTATAGCAGAAAACAGAAATAACTAAATAAATAAATCGATCTAAAATACTGTTAAGCCTACATACATACATATATACCAATATAATAGTATACATACATACATATATTCATGTGAATACATATATACATTTCTATATGAATAAAAAATATACTACATGTGGAGATATATTTAGGATATATTTAGTTTTCCTTCTTTCAAATTTTTATGTCCTCTTTACTTGAAAGCCGCGCATTTTATATTTAGTTAAATTAGATTTCACCTAGTCACTGATACCGGGGTAACTTTACCAATTTCGTCTTTAAGTACAGAACTAGGCCGTGACCTAACGATATTAGCTTTCCCCCGAACATATGACAAACTGTAAATTGCCTGGAAACTTATGTTTACTTGTACACTATACTGAATTTACATTTAGGCGTTATGAACTTATGAAGTTGTGAAATCAATTAATACTTGTATTATTGTTTTAGTGTTACGCTGTAAAGCTAAGAATATTCATTTTAAAGACATATGATTTGATTTATTAATTATTGTATGATATAGTTGCCTATATATAAATAGAAAATTTAAAATAAAGGGACGCATCTAGCATGGTAAAAAGGCTTTTTATAGCTTCACGCTGTATCCCGCACATAGCAGGGTAGGAAGAGGGAGCCAGAGAACCTAGTGTTAAGACATTCTGTTCTCTTTTAACATTTCCGTTCCCCATTTTTCACCAAATTGAGGCATTGCGTGTTGAGTGCCGAAACTCAACGCCGCGCTTTATTTGCCTTGTTACTAGAGCGAGAAAATGAAAATACTAAATGTTATTTAATATTTCTATTTGCTGGCGTGAGAATCGAATCCACAACCTATTGCGTTTACAATCTCACGCTTGTGCCTCTATGCCACGACAGGCCTCTTTTATTTAATAAAGGCAGGCTTTTTATATTTATTTATTATTTTAAATTGGATAAAAGTACCTTGCTCGCTTAAACGTTTTTATACATTATAAGTACTTTATTTAAAAAATAAAATAATAATTGAGTACAATATTCATATATTTTTTTCAATATGGTGAAATGCAAATATCAAATTTCAATACTGTCTATGTTCCAATAAGCTTAAACTTAACATACATTCAATGATGCCACTATTTCCGATAATTCTAACAAGATCAGAAAGGCGTTGTACGTCTGTTTATACAGATACATTAATACGAATTTTACATACGTACATATATAGCTTCACGCTGTATCCCGCATGTAGCAGGGTAGGCAGAGGGAACCTAGTGTTAAGACACTCCGTTCCCCATTTTCCGCCGATTAGAGTCTGGAAATGAATTCTTTAGAATTAATTTCCAGACTCTAATATTACATACTTACCATAAATTTGTAATATTTTGCAATAAGCCAAGGCAAAGTTTATGATTACATGGTTATTATGTTATTTATGACACGAGTTTTGCTTTTGATAACCTATAAACCCAATGTGCCATGTGCTAACACTCCATGCCAACAGTGTCCAAAACCAATTATCTCCGCCACTTGGCACGCGATGTATGGCTCACGATTTATGAATCTGCTCTATGATCTACGATATCTTTGAACTCATACATGGCTACTTATATTAATTTAGGGAATTATTTCTTCATACTGATCTTATTAATTTTAGTGGTAATAAATACAGTTGTACAATAGATTAATAAATGTATTAAGATGTGTATATTATATAACAACATTGACCCACAAACAAGATTTAATCTCTGGGAAATGTTTTAACATGTTTTTTTGACATTAAAACAGATAAAATATTCGCTAAATGGCAATTCTTTAGATATTTTACAAGATGAAAAAGTTAGAAATAATCTAATTAAGTCTCAGGACGTGGAAGAAATGAGATTTTTAGCCGCGCTGACATCACCGAGGTATCCTATAAAATATTTTCTTCATTAATTAAATAGAAAATAGGTCATATTTTTCGGAACAAAGCAAAGAGCTAATAAAAAAATTCACTGAGAATTGTAAGTCTTAAAATAATGGCGCCTTTGAAAAAGATCTCCCATTCATTATAATGAATGTAGGAACTACAATGGTCCACGAAACTGCAATATCTTACGCTCAGTACAGTCGGCCTGTGCGACTGTGTCGCGAACTCACGTTATGCTTTCGTTTTATGTTCCATTAAAATGTTTACTTCGGTTGAACTTGAACTATTTCAGTTTGCATTATTCTTTCTCTACTCTCTAGCGCGGTAAGGCTGGCATAATAGGTTTACCTTGGCATTTCATTTCACTTTTTTATATTCTAAAGTGCCTACGTTTCTTTTTCTACATTTCCTCTCGTTTTGTACTGAATATACAGTTTTTATGTCAAGGATGATTTTATACTGTATAAATACGCTGATAGCATTCGTAACATTTGTATGAAATAGTCAACTTTGATTTATATTTTTTTATATTAATATTTTTTTGATCAACTTGCGATATCTTTACAATAGTCGGTTAGAATATTCTCTTGTTGCTTAGTAAATCAACATAAAAGATAAACTATTCATCAACAAATTGCATTTTAAACGATTTCCCCCATTACCTAACACAGGGGTGGAAAGCAAAGAAATCATAACTATTCTGCAAACACAATGCAAGGGTGGTGAGCCATGGAAACCGCGATCCATTTACAAATTGCTCAGACGCTTAAATGGAAATTCAGTAGAATTCATGCAGTTGTATAAATTTGAATGAACGGTGCCGAAGGGTTAGTATTGTGGTGGTTTTTCTTACAATGTCTTCGGATGATGCGGGTTTTTCCTTTAAGATACTCCATTAACTTAGCTAACAAAATAGGTTAAATCATTCAAAAAAATACTTTTTAATGTTATTCATAGTATTTAATTTTCATGTAAATAACGCATATTTTCTTTACGAGAAGCTACCGTGGCGCATCATGAGACAGCGACAGACTGTACACGCGATCGTTTGTGGGTTCGATTTCCACTCGGGTGAATGATTGACTCAATTATTGACTCAATTATTCCCATTTTTCTGCTCTGGGAAGAAAAAGCGGCGTTGAGTTCTAGCACTCAAGACACTATGTTTCGAATTTGGGTGGAAAACGTAGAGTCTTGACACTAGGTTCTCTCTAACTACCCAGCTGTACGGTATGAAGCGTGAAGCTGTATAAAAATAATTTACCAATTGATAATAAAATATGTCTAAATAAGATATTAAGCAGAATCTTCAGTAAATAGAGAAGCCCCTTTAACTAAATTAGACGCGCAATTTGTCACCCACAATCGTTTGTCGGCATAGAAACGCACAAAATATTTCTAATGGGGATTCTTTTCGACCTCGACGACGACTTATCGTGAAATTGATAAATATTTACTTACTAATTTCTTATTACGATTTAAATATAATAGTATTCAAGTACGTAGTAAGTATACAAATTAGTTTCATTCGTAAATTTAATTCTTTGATTTTTTTTTATTGAATTGGACAAACAACTACATATAAATATTTTTTTTAGCTTCACGCTGTATCCCGCATATAGCAGGGTAGGCAGAGGGAACCTAAAAACCTAGTGTTAAGACACTCCGTTCCCCACTTTCCACTGAATTAAGGCATTGCGTACTGAGTGGCTTAACTCAACGCCGCGCTTTGCCTTGTTACCAAACCCAGGAAACGAAAATTCTAAACTTTTACATTTCCTGGAGACTGGAACTATTTTGATTTGTTCGTATTCTGTATGCATTAACTTGTTTACTTTAAATCCATTTTCAAATATGAATGCTATTATGATTTTTATTACTAAAAAACTGTTATACACAGATATTTTCCTTTCATATTAATCAAGCTACTATAATGTTACGTTCTTACTAAAAATATTCAGTGTAAATCTTTGAAACTCGTCGAATGAAACATATCTTACAATGCTTTTGTTATATTCCTTTTGTTGAGTTTTTTGCCACTTCAGGAGCCGGAAATTTTTCATCATAATTTTTAAGATTTTTACGAGCTAAAAGACGCCTAGTTGCAACTACCTGTTCGTGTTTCATTAAAAATGTCTCGTTTATAAGAACAATGTAAGTTTTATACTAGGATTTGTCACTTTGCATTAAGCTTGACCATATTGTTAAATTAATATAATTTTTACATACATACATACATACATAGCTTCACGTTGTATGCCGCATATAGCAGTGTAGGCAGAGGGAACCTAGTGTTAAGACTGCGTGCTGAGTGGCGGAACTCAATGACGCACTTTGCAAATCCAGGAAATGAAAAATTCCATTTCCTGGAGTGGGAATCGAACCCACAACCTGTGGCGTTTAAAGTCGCACGCTTGTGCCTCTGCACCATGACAGGCCTTATATTTTTTACCATTGTAGAAAAACAAGAAAATAGAAGAAGACTATTTATGGCACAAACAAAAATTTAAAACATATTAAAAATGAGTTCACTCAAGTTTAGTCGTCACATTGAAGATCTTATAACAAACTATTTAGAGTTTTAACAAACGTAATAAACTTTAAAACAGCCTTCAGCGCGGAATTCCGTAAGTTCTACTTAAACTTATAATGACATTTAGATATTCTTGTCATCGGGGCCGAGGGAGGCGAGACCCGCGGAAATTGTCTAAGAATACTTCTGGATTTCCAACCGTTTGACATGTAATTTGGACGGATTTGCCCCCAAAATCATTCGAGAGTGTTATTGTCCGACGAATAATATTATTAGGAGTTCTCTCGATTTTATTTCTCAGATTGAGCGAAAGTCGTTAAAGTGGGTATTTAATTTGAATGTTTTATCGATAAGAGCGAATGCGGACTTTTTTCATTAAGCAAATTGTTCGCGTAAATCTTGTCAAACGCGGTCGGTAATGAGCGTTAAGGGCCGCACTCAAAATCCTGAATTATGCGGCTCTACCAACTTGGCATATTACTGCGAGGTTAGTTAAAACAAGGGCACTCTTAAAAGGTCTGACGTCGCTTCTGGCGGGCGCATCGTCGTGTTGTCGTAGTCGTGACACAGGTACATACGAGTACGTGGCTATAAGTAATGTAACTAACTGCACCACGTTTACACCCCATCCCGCCAAGTCGACTTTAGTGTACCTGACTCATACCCTAACACATATTAACGGTGTCGTTGACATTTGTCTGTCTGAGGACAATGTCTTCGAACGTAACATTGATAAATGGAAAATTTTCTTTATGGTTTATGTCTGCGACATATTCTTTTGGCAAGTAAATATTTTTTGTTTACTATTTTCTGCTATATTCTTTCATAAGCGTGTTTATTTATATTAACGTTAATATTTTTAACGATATTTTTTATTATTTTCCTATATGTAAATCATCAAAAAAAATGGAGGATGAACCAATTTTGTATAGCCTTCCCATCGAACTATAACGTATAGTTACATTCCACGACGGTAAAATTTTCATATGCTACAAGTTGTGATTAAAAATTTATATATATTTAATTTTATTTCAAACATTGAAGCGTACACAGGAGCTATAGAAACACAACAACTTTGATCTGATTGCAAGTAAAATGAATATTTTAACCACACAAATTGCTTGACTATAGTTTGTGTTAGACATGCATGACATTCAAATTAATTATAATGCTTTTTGCTAACATGAGCTTCTAACATTATTGTACTACAAACAAAAATATATAAGAAAAAAAAAATTATAGAATAATAATCTGAAGCATCGTGGCTCAGTGGGAAAGAGACTATACTAATATGCGATGGTTGGGATTTCGATTCTTACTCAAGGGACTTCCCTTCCCTGGAGACCCTTCTCCGGGATAATAAACACGCAATGCTTTTTATACAATGGTTTTCAGCCAAAAGTGGAAACGCGGAGTAGATTGACACTAGGTTTCCTCTGCCTACCTTGCCGTGTGGTAAATAGTGCGAGAAGTTTTTCTTTTATTTTACCATGAAATAAAAAGGAACAAGTCAGACAATCATATTACATTAGAGTACAAACGCAGAAATCGTGATAACAATATTTAAGCAATATTCTCTGAATGTCATAATGATAAGTAACAGCGTTTCTGTCAAATGTTAAAGCTTATTTAGACCTCTATTATTTGATCTCGTTGATTAAACGTTATGACTATTCATATGAAACTTTTCATATATAGAAACAAATATTAGAATCAAACATAAATACTTATGTAAATAGAGAATTATGTATTAATACGGACAAAAGTAATATTGTTGCTATAAGCGCCGTGATCAGTTTATAGCTATGAATTAATAGTAAAATATTTGATTTATAAAAAAAATTGTCACGAAATGCATCTAAATATACGAGTTGTGTAAAGATACAAAAATGATAGCTATATATTAAAGCAACAAAAGCTGCCGGTACATAAAGCACGTATGCATGCAATTTACAATATGACCGCAATTCGATAGGTTAAAAGACAGTCGACAGTGTTTTAAAAGCTTTTACCGCGTGACATCACTGTGCCCAAACTGCAATACTCAGGTTAAACGCGCCTGCATAGTTCCATCATACTTGTCCCGTGAATCAATTCCCGGGCGCTTCCCAACATTATGTCCCGCAAAGAGTGAACAAAAATATACACGAAAAACTGCTTCATACTGTACACCATTGCTGTTGTACAAAGAACTGCTAAAATATGTTCAGTTAACAGCGTTCAATGGATTCTTGATAGTATGGTGCTATGAAAATATATAGAAACCGTAAACTATTATGCCGTGAATGTGTTAGCAATAAATGCCAATATTGAGCGGGAAATGTGAAAAGCGAACATGACGTCGATGTCCGAAAACCGCCATTTCGCTTGTAACATAGAAATTATTATTTGGAAAACTTTTGGAGGATGTCGCTTCTGTTTGTATTTGAATGTTGTGATTTTATAACAATGCATGAAATTGTGCTTTATATTTGTAATAATAATTTTATTTGAGTAACATATAACTCTGATGTAATGCAAAGTTACTCGTATATTGTGTATGTAACAATTTTCATTAATTATGAAGTTTCAATAGGTACCTTCATATATTTAAAGTTTAAATTTTATACCACGGGTAGATATGAAATAATGAATTATATCATGTTAACTCACGGTAGTCATAAGTATTTAATTTTCCTTTTCAGGCACTACGTATTTTTCAGGATCAGCAATGAAAATATACATACTGTGTTCTCAAGATGAAACGCTGAACCTAACTTTATGCATTGTTTGGCTTAATCGAAGAATCATCCATATTTAAAAATGCATATTTTTCACAAATTATAAAAGAGGAAAGAACTGGGTTTTTATTTGAGTAGTAAGTAATTAATAATTTTATAGCTATTGTAATAATAATTACAAGCTTCGTTTATCTTTTATCGTAAGCTAAGTTGTAAAATGTATCTCATTAGTCAATATAAGTGTTAAAAATTAATAACAAATTAAAAAAAAAAACAAAATAACAGATAATTTACCGCATCAACAGAGTATTTAAAACGTGCTAATTAATCAAAAGCGTTATATTAGTTTTCATTAAGTGGTTTAGCAACTAATTGGTATCTGGATTAAGGCAAGCGTCGACATAAACCTCGGATTAGGAGATTACTGAGGATTCCGTCAAGTGTATAGAAATCGTTTTATTTGCGATTGATCAGTAAATGAACCCAGTTGAAAGGCAGTTCACGAACTCGCTCAGTTGCGCTGTCTAAATATATTGTGATAAGAGAGAGTTTAAATGATTCGGACAAGATCGTGCTGGCGTTTGAGAAACAATGTTGTTTATATAATGTATTTATTTGAAATTGAATCTTTTAGAGAATTGTCTCTGTAGATATTGTAGTATTAAGCGTGAAACTGTAAGGGCGACAGGTTGTGGGTTCGATTCCCACTCCAGGAAATGGAATTTTTCTTTTCCTGAGTTCGGTAACAAGGCAAAGCGCGGCGTTGAGTTCCGCCACTCAGCACGCAATGCCTCAATTCGGCGGAAAGTGGGAAACGGAGTGTCTTAACACTAAGTTCCCTCTGCCTACCCTATAAGCTACATGCGGGATACAGCGTGAAGCTAAGTATGTATGTATATAATTATTATATGTATGAGTATTATGTTTATTTTGTAATACTAAATTCTTGCTTCAAAATTTGTAATTTGGTCACTTCTCGTTTAACGCATAAATAAATTTATAATCTTTAAAATTATAGTGTGTTCTTGTCATATAAGCTTTAATACTTTTTATGAATAATTAATTAATAGGTACTATGTTAATTTTTGCAATATGTATAGGTATTTAGTAGAAAAATATGTTTTGAGAAAAACAATATATTTTATTTATAAATAAAAATGAAAAATAATCAATATTATTAACGTATGTAGGAACTTCAACATATATTTTTTTAATCTTGAAAATCTTTTTCTTCACCAAGTTTCACCAATAGTTTACGTTTAAAAATCATATTATTGTTAAGAAAATAATATTTGTATTTATTTTATTTTTTTGTTGCAGCTTTATGCTTAGCAGAGTAGACGAAGAACAGTGTGAACACAAGCTGTACCTGGTTTCCTCACGAAATCGAAACATTGCGTGTTGAAAGGCAAACCGGAATGTCGCGCTTGGTCTAAATTTCTTCTTCTAATAAAATCTTAGACTAAAACGAAGAAATGAAAATAATTTAAATACAATTGTTTCTTTAAGTGGGAATCGAACCCACAATCAATCTTGTTTACATTCAGACGCTGTATCATTACACCACGATAGCTTATATTATTCATTATAATTGTTTTGTAAATATATTGCACACTGATCGGATTATAGTCAGGGAATCTTTACAGGCTCCTCAGAGAATAAGGAAATAATGAACGAGACGAAGAAAATAATGAGATATTATTATATTTTAGTTGGCAGTTTTGTTTAAGTTAAGTAATCTTGCTATTAGAGAAAAAAGGTGGAAATTTGCAAAATAAAACATTTATTGATTCTTGTTTCATTTAATAAGATAAACTGCAGTCAAAATTCTTACATACTTTGTAATATTTAAAAGTAGAGTTTATATATAAATATTTTCGATTATCCTTCCCTTTTCCCTTACGATGTTTTATTTTCTAATTTGTAAAAATTACAATTAATTACACAGTGCATAAATTTTAGCGATTTTTGTATATACTCGTATATCACTCATAAAGATATTATTTTATTTGCAATTTAATAAATTCTCAGTAGACTTAAAGATGTACAATAAATTAACATTTCAGCAATTTATTAAAAGTTTTTGCATCATAATACAGCATTATCTAGAACTTACACTCCATTGCTCGCTGCTTCGCTTCGATCGGTATGCAGACTCAATCGTAAAAGTTTCCCTTACGAATAAGATTCTATTAACACGGTAAATGAACTACTACGTTGACAGGAAGGTTTTAGATCATCTGTGCCTAAAACATTTTAATAACAATAATTAAAACTTAATAATATATCAGGACTGTTTAAAATTGTATTTGCAGAAAATTTTAATCGGTAATCATTTTGAGTATCAAATTAAGAATATAATCAAAGAAACTAGACACTAAATGACTGTGGACGAGGCGAAAGAGGTATGCAGAGACCGTAGCGTTTGGCGCTCTGTTCTATTTGACTACCCCGCTAGGGATAAAGCGTGAAGTTAAGTAAGTAAGTAGACACTAATCGTATGGCGGTTCAAGTACCTTACGGAACTATTTTATACATATTTATAAGGTGCTCCTTGCTGAGAGCTTCATTATAAGAAATACTATAATATACTTATATGTATACAAATAATAACTCTTAAATAACTATGTCCTATACTAACTTTCATTAAATATATACGTAGAAGTGTAAGAATAATCCATCATCATAAACTATCGCATTTATAATATTAGTTGGATGCACGAATAGGGAATAATACTGTCATTGTAACCCACGTGCATATGTAGGCTAACCTAAATGCAGATATAAATAGCATTCTATTGATTATTGGTAGATACATGTGTTTAAAAATAGACTAAGATCCTATCGTATCCTATCATTTTATCTCATTTACATGACAACCGTATATGGTTACCATTTGTAATTTTGAAAATGAAAATAAACATAATTATTAGTTATTTTATACATTTTATGATTTTTACTTAGCTTCACGCTTGGTTTTAGCGAGGTAGTCAGAGAGCAATGGGGCCAAACGCTACGGACCCTGCATATTTCTTTCGCGTCGTCCACTGTCATTAACCTCTTTATACAGGCCTTCCTACAGGGGTCCTCTTTTTACAAGACCTTTCTTCAGTATCATCGATAATATGTTATCGAAGGTCAACCGATGTCTCCCTCTACCTCTCTTGCTAATGTTTTCTTATTTATTTTTTTTATCTTTACGCTGTATCCCGCCTATAGCAGGGTAGGCAGAGAGAACCTAAAAACCTAGTGTTAAGACAATTCGTTCCTCACTTTCCGGCGACTTGAGGCATTGCGTGCTGTGTGACGGAATTCAACGCCACGTTTTGCCTTGTTACCAAACTCAGGAAACGAAAATACTTTTATGTTTCCTGAAGTGGGAATCGAACCCACAACCTGTCGCGTTTACAGTCGCACACTTGTGCCTCTACGCCACGGCAGACGTCGATGTTTCCTTATAAATATCTATTGTAAAAATTTAATAAGCACCAGTACGCAAAACGAAACTATGCATGAGAACATATCAAAACATTTATTACAATTGTATTGTATTTAAAAATATGTACTTTAAAAGCTTTGTAACCTTAATTACAACACACCTACCCTTTCATTACTTAACAAAGTATCACAAAGCTTTTACATACAACATGTACGTACCAGTATATTGTTATGTGGTTTTTATTTCAGGCTTAACGCAAGTTTGCTTAATGACTACGTACATGATTTTATATGATTATATTTTATATGAATTTATATATGGAAAATAAAGAGATATATTTTAAATGCAATTTCAGTTTTATAGCGAATGGAAAGAATAAAATTATAAGTTTCTTTCATATTGCTATACTAGGTGCATCCTGGGACTCCGATTGCGTGAACTATCATATCTAAAATCTTTTTTTTTAAATTAATTATTATTTTAAAATTTTATTTTCTATTTTCGTAGAAACTTCGAGAAATCCTCTAGGCTCTACCTATGATTAGTACGAGCCTACATGGCAAATTTCAGCTTTCTATGACCAATACTTTTTCGCCTGTTTTCTGAAGGATTTTACATACAACTATAGATTAAGATGTTCTAAATTGTTCATTTTTTACAGCTACAAGCATTTTCCTGCATAGCAGGGTAGTCAAACAAAATCGACACTTCGTCCACTTTCCGCCACAATTGCGTGTTAAATTATGGAACTGAAACAGAGTGGAGAAATTAAGTAATTAAAATATGGTCATTATCCCAAGTGGAAGTTAAAGTCAGAAACAATCGCGTTTACAACCAGGCGTTGTCTTAATGCGCCACGATTGCCTCAATAACAAGTATAGTACTTAATAAATAATGTAATTGTGTATATTCAGAAAACCAAGAACAAATGGCCTATTAATATATTACAAAAAAAATTACATGCGGGCATAATATGTATTCATTACATGACAAAACCTAGTACCAGTAAAATATATATAATATGGAACGATAATAGTGCAAAATTGATTTTAATTAGCTGTAAAATCGACACATCCTCTCATGAGCCCGCATGATTGTTTTAAATGGAGTGAAATGGGTATGATAGTGGAGGGCAATACCGCCGGAGAGGACTTCAAATGCAATTATGAGGCAGTATGCGCCGCTCGGGGACAATCGCGGCGGTCTGTGTGTGTTGTATGTACAGTATATAATTTAATTTCCCACATTTTGCTGGTATTGAAGTTTTTATTTATATTGAAATGGGGACTTGTACTTGTTTTCTAGAGGAGACGTTTTTTAAATGTAAATATTAGTATGATTTAAATAGATATGAAGCTAATATTTAGCAAGTTTTTTTAAATTTAAAATGTGTAATGATGTTTTTAAGAAGATAAATCAATTACAAATTTACACTCATTCTTTTCATAGTTTCTTTTTTTATTGATTATAGATATTATTTAATTTCAGACAAGTACACTAAACGAACAGAATTAATACACAAACAAGCTAAAAGAAATCAAATTATATTTTATCGACTATATCTTATTTTTAAATAAATATATTCCTAGATTAGACAAAATAAATAGAAATATTCATTTATCTACACTCATTGAACTGTCTCGTGTCTCGGCAGTCGACACTTAGTTCAATAGTCAATTTAATTCGCAAACTAATAGTTTTGTGTTAGCTAACCTAAGAGAGCTGTCCGCTTCAGCCGCCCAGAAAATTACTATTGGGGTAACTTTGATTTGAATATAAATACCTATTATGTTGATTTAAGCAACCATCTCTATCTGACATTTGTGTATTTATTTTAGCTTTAAGCTTTTGATTTAGTGGCAAGACACTCCTTTGTCCGCTTTCTGTCCGAATTCGAGGCATTGCGTGTTTAGTGACGGAACTCAACGCCGCATATTGTTTTACTACGGGGGAGAAATAAAACAAAATAATCATTGTCCGATTGGAAATCGAATCCACAACCATTCGCGTTAACTGTTAGACGATCTCTCACTGCGTCATGATGCTCTCGATTATAAATAAATATTTATGAAAACATTTTTTCCTATTAAATTGATGGGACGGTGTCAAGACTTCACGGTGTCAACATGTGATGATCAGAATTAAAAATCTAAATACTTTTTTGAATAGG
The DNA here is from genome assembly GCA_033558755.1 of Philaethria dido. NCBI lineage: Eukaryota > Metazoa > Arthropoda > Insecta > Lepidoptera > Nymphalidae > Philaethria > Philaethria dido. The sequence goes on along the minus strand of JAKGSA010000311.1, from coordinate 397,211 downwards.
CTACTACAGATAGGTGTTATTGAGTTCGAGTGAACGAGAGAGTGACAAGTCCGAAATGTGTACGATTGACATAAGTGGGGTCACGTATTTTCCAATAAAAAACGACATTGTCATACTTTTTGCCTATTTCGTTTAGCGTTAACAGATATATTTGTATTTAGATTCATGTAGCTTTTTATGAGCAGCTTGAATATTGGCAATGTATGAAAAATTTCTTTTTTAGGTTCATGAAATCCCACACATTTCCATTCCCCAGTTTCTGTCGAATTGAGGCGTTGAGTGGTGAGTGGTGAAACTCAACGCCGCACTTTGCCTTGTTACCCGAGCGAGAAAATCAAAATACTAAATATTATTTAATATTTTCATTTCTTGGAATCGAACCCACAACCTGTCGCTATATATATAACGAACTAAATTCTAAATTAGACAAATCTAAATTAGAGCAATGGAGACAAGTGAATAACATCAGGTTTAGAAAAGAGCAACGTTTAGCACTGGTGGAAGCATTTAGAAGAAAATGATAAACTGGTCAAAATCACGCAACTGACATCTAGAAAGAATCTTTGTATTTTATAAAATTGCTAAAAGTGAAACAATTCAAATAATAACTATTAAAGAAATAATATATTAGCAGCACACTTTTTCTCAGTCCTCTCTTGGTCAGAAAGAGCCTAATGTCATGACCCTCCGTTGTCCACTTTCCGTTCGAAATGAAAACATTACGTGTGTAACTCAACGCCGCGCTTTGTCTTGTCATAGCAAAGAAATAATAATTCCCCCCACTAGGTATTGAATCCACAACCAATAGTGTTTACAATCTCACGGCCAGAATCGGTCAACATTTACAAAGTAAATATTAACTGGATTGGTTTGTATATTACTTTAATTAAACAGCGTATTGAAATCCGAAGCGCAGGTAACACTTGCGTCCTGAGGGATAGCAATATCATAAAGTGATTTCACAGTAAAAGCAAAATGCTCATAATAATTATACATTTGAAGTGTTATAAATGATGATTATAAGGTGTACTCGTATTTGTATAGTACATATTCATATATCCTATATAATAGTCAATATAAATTGTTTTTTTGCAATATTGAGTTCCGCCACTCTGCATGCAATGCGTCAAACCGGCGAAAAGTGGGGAACAGAATTGTTGAAAAGAGAAGGGAGTGTCTTAGCACTAGGTTCTCAGGTTCCTTCTGCCTACCTTGCTATATACGGGATACAGCGTGAAGCTAAAAAAAATGTTTGTGGAAATACCTCAATAAGTTGATTGAAATATTAAAATAATATTAAAATTTCCCCTGTTAAGTTTCCGAATTAAACGTTCACTTCAAAAAGACACAATATTTTTTAACATTATGGCAAAGCATACAGATTGCATGCCATACAGATTTTGGCATGTTTTTAAATTTATAATCTCATAAGATGTAATTGAGTAATAAAAGATAAGAACTTAGTCATAATAAGAAATAAGAATAAAGTTATATTTCAGGTAAGTATCTTTTTGTAGCCCGCAACTAAGTGGAATGGAAGACTAAAGTCTAATAAGATAAGGAATGTAATTTAGCTGTGACTTCTACATCTTTTTACTATAAAAATATTCTTGGAAAATTATAACTAAAAACTTATATTTAATTTACAGTAAAACCATGCAACTCGTTTATTAATATGTGTTATTCTGATATATAAGTTATTATTGTAGGTACTTTAATATAAATCTGCAAACCCAAGAAATGAAAATACTAACATTTCCAAGAGTGGGAATCGACTCCACAACCTGTCGCGTTTACAGTAGCTCGTTTGTGCATCTGCGACAGGCGATATAAAATTAGTTTTATAATAATTTTTTTATAGAAAAAAATCTTACTATCTTCTCAAATTACTTACCATAACAATATAACCAAGAAAGTCTACTTCTTACATTTGCACAATTTGAAAAAGAAGGATGGGCTTGCAAAAACGACAAGGAAAATCAGACGGTATTATGAGTAAATCCATCTCACCAGTAAGGCCACTCGACGACGGCTCCAGATTGAAAAGACTCGTCACCTAATTTCAAGAATGGGCTGTGTAAGTCTCTAATATGTCAAGCAAAGCGTTTAATTATGAATGTATTAGTGTCATAAATATGGTTTCTTTTTTATATTTACTACAATGATTAATAAGGACTTTGTAGCGTAGAGCTACAATACAATCTACTGTATTAGTGTGGATACTATAAACGTCAAAATTCGGGGGTTCAATTCCCACATAGGATATTGTTTACTATTAACTATTAATATTGTTTGATATTTAAGATATCTGGTTAGATACATGGCAGCATTAAGTTCCGCCACCCAACAGGCAAAACCTGGATTACAGGTGGAAGGTGAGCACACAGTATTTTAGGAATTGGTTCTCTCTGACTAAACGACAAAAACGTGAAGTTGAAAAAATAACTAAGCGAACGTATAATTATTTGTTTAAATAATTGACTATTTACAAACTTATGTACTTATTTAAATTGAAAAATATTGTACCGTTAGTCTGTAAATTCAAGCTAAATTTAACTATAAAAATGGTCAGCAACAGCTACGAGCTTAACAAACAATTTCAAGAATAGAATAGATTCGCAGGTGTATTCGACAAAGGCGACACGTTCATACATTTAGAAATACGATAATCATGTTTATATTAGACAGGATATTTAAAATACTTTATAAGATGATAAATTATAAGCAACAAATAAGTTAGTTTATACAAAAAGTCCCATATAATTAAGTCTTACTCAAATACTTATACCAAATATACAGTACACGTTCTAAATATTGGTACCCCCAAATGCATGTTGCCACACCTATACAATAATGATATTTTCACTAAGGGGAATCGTGATATTATAAATAATAGTAATATTTTCATGAGGGTGAACCCAATTGAACCCAAAATCACTATTACACAACAGCGCAGCAGTAAAATTAGTAAATAAATATCAAAATCTATATAATTGAAATATGTGAAAGATTATTTTTATTTAAAATATATTTAAATTAAAATTTTCTTGTATTCATATCATTTTTTCAAAAGAAGCGTTTTAATAATATCAAATTTGTTTATAAAAAGTATCAAGTTTATTAGATACCTAAACGTATGGAAATTTATTTCACATACATAATAAACAACAATTTGTATACATTCTATCAATAATATATTTCAAATTGATATCAAATAATAAAAGATAGTACACTGTAGGGTAATACAAAATTTAATCTAAATATATACGAGTCTACGCCCGCGTTCCTACTCTCTAGTTACTAGTACATAAACCATCACATTTTCCGATCCTGAACGATGGTTTAGGGTGATACTTGGTTATTTCCCGAGGGCACTATAAACACAATGCCGGGTGGGGATTCCTAACGAATGCACTTCAAGAGCTACGTGCAATCAAACCGACTTTCGAGAAAGCTTACTAGACTATTTCAAAGGTGCAGAGCGAAGTATGCACGTTTTATGAATTTATTGTATAAAGAATCGTTAATTAACATGGAGGTTTTCTGGAACTTTTTTGGTAAGTGCAATTTGAGGAGCATCGCTATGTATTTTTTCTTCGGTTACTTTCTGAAAAGAAATGTCTTTAGAACCATTGTGATTTCAAATTGAATGTAACGAAAATATTTCACTATAAATACACAAACATATAAATATCAAATGAAACTATTTTCACCGGATTATTCTCGTATATTTTAGTATTGGGAAATATATTTTTGGAAACCCGACGTTTCGAACATTTTACAGTAGTCCGTGGTCACAGGTAGTCTACCTGTGATTAATCCGGTTAAAATAGTTTCCTTTAATATATGTAATAATCGCGAAAATCAAACAACTCATAAAACATATAAATGTTAATTTATTCATTTTTATTCTGGGCCTCCTCTTTATGCGATACTTCGTAGCGTCTCTATATTCATTTAATTCTCGTCAGCTACTTTTCTGAAGTTTCACTTACACCGTGTGTAAATTGCACACATACATTTTTTCCTCCTTCCAATTTGCATTTTTAGCTTCACGCTGTATCCCGCACAAAGCAGGGTAGGTAAAGGGAATCTGAGAATCTAGTGTTAAGACACTCCGTTCTATTAAGTTTTCCGTTCCTTACATTCCACCGAATTGTAGCATTCCGTGCTGATTGGCGGAACTCAACGCCGCGCTCCGCTTTGTTACCTGAACGAGAAAATGAAAATATTATATTAATTATTATAAATATTAATTATTACGCCTGTCGTGGCGCAGAGGCACAAGCGTACGACTGTAAACGCGACAGGTTGTGGGTTCGATTCCCACTCCAGGAAATGTAAAATTTAGTATTTTCATTTTTTGGGTTTGGTAACAAGGCAAAGCGCGACGTTGAGTTCCGCCACTCAACACGCAATGTCTCAATTCGGCGGAAAGTGGGGAACCGAATTGTAGAAAGAGAATGGAGTGTCTTAACACTAGGTTCTCTGGTTCCCTCTGCCTACCCCGCTTCTTGCGGAATACAGCGTGAAGTTGAAAAAAATATATAATTGTTATAAATATTAATTATTATAAATATTTAATATTTGCTTTCCCTGGAGTAAGAATCGAACCCATAACGCGACAGGCGTTAACAGTCGCACGTTTGTGCCTCTCCGCCACGAACCTCACACATTTAGAACTGGCCTTACAAAATGTCCATAATGTTTTATTGTCTAAGATTGAATAAGTTTTTCTATTTACTAGAATGACAAGTCAAAAAAGAGTTATAATTTTTTATCATTACAGGATATAATTATCCTACGATATTATAATATTTGACAGTAAAAAATCTAAAAAAAACCACATAAAATATAACTTAAAATATACAAACAACAACTGTATAACAACCTGTAAATAATTTATATGCATAGACTTAAACGCCTGGTAATATGCGACTACTTTACTACGAATAATCAGAACTCTAGCGAAGTTGTGGAATTTTAAGATTAAAAATGTAGTTAAACAATTTGTAGCATAAGTTTTATTACGTGAAATCTTGTAAGCTGAAATTGGATCACATTTTTTTATAATTAAACATTTTATTACTGTTTCCACTTTACATGTATAAATGATAAGCGTAACTTATGTCTGTATCCAGGATTGATATTGAATAAATGGTTTTCAGCCATTAACGTGGATTGCTAAAATTTAGCCAAGAATCTGAATTGGTATCATATTTATTATATGTACAAGGCGCGACTGACACCTGACCTTTGAAACCATCTAGTGACCTTAACTAGAGGACTAGAGTGAATTACGTAGACCAACCGTAAAAACTATCTTTGATGTTAGATCGACTACTGGAAAAGAATTACTAAAAGTTTATTTACATTATATGTCCAATATTTCTAAAATTTCATAATTATTTATAATTCAAATACATTACTGTTTTTATCTGAACATAATGATAAACATGAAATACTCTATATATCTCTAGTATTATGTTTAGATTAAATTTATTATCCTATAGGCATATTATTAGGTATAATTATTTGTCATATGTATAAGAATTAAATAAAATATTTTATAACATCTAACAAAAAAATAACTAAAATTGAGGAACTCTCTTAATAGAATCTGAGTCAACGAATGACCTATTTATAAGAGTCGACTTTAATCAGAATAGGATTTGTTTCAAACGGCATTTTGTCTTTACCACCTGAAGTTTTTATCTAATACCTGTTTGTTAAATACTTAGTAGTTAACATTTTTAAAGAGTTACATAATTACTGTAACTTGTTTCAGGCTCTGAATTTTTTTCATAGCATAAACCTCTAATTGAAAAATTAAAGAAAATATTTTATAAATGTCGTATTTGCTCATTGCCGGCACTCACGATAAATAAGGTGTACTTGTAGTCGTACGTAATGAGTGAATTATGAGGTCAAGAGCAGATTCTCAGATTGGCATACATTTATAAAATTAAATAAATAAATATTTCATTTCCTTTGATAGTCATTTTTACGGTAATATGTTGATGCCTTTTATAAAATATTAAATTGATAATTTTTTGGATTACTTGCAAGATAAAAATTAAAAGAGAAGAATAGGTTCATTCTAAAATTAATATTTTATTAAAATATTGTAATAATTAACAATTAATTACTTAATTTAAATAAATTAGTTTGTTTAAACGAAAAGTGCTACGAAAAGCCACAGCTTAACAAAGTGATAGCCTATTGAAGCAGTATCCTCAGTCTTCTATGAGGACGTTGACATAAAAAATATATTTCTATCTGTCCTTTTCACTCCTACATCTACACTCTTCCGTAAATCGAAATCAAAGCTCGTCGGGATTGAAACGATCTGAAGTTGTCCCGATGTCGTGAAGTTAGCTGCGAGACGAAGAACGTTCTGAATAGACATCGTAACCGTGACTTTTAGTAGCCAGTGCAATTTTATAAATTATTGGTAAAATAAAAATAATAATATAATATTATTTGCTCAAATTGTAAAGTTATACTGAAATATAATATTTCGATGCTATAAAAATTACTAATTCTACTAAAATTGATATTTGTTTCTGCAAAGTGACAGCTATCAACTAAGTAATGTGACTGTGAACAGAGCAAGCATTTTGAACACGCAGAGTGAAGACTTCACAATCACGTATGTGCGGAACGTACCTGCATATGGCGGACGCTCAGTTTGTGTTTATGTCAATAAGAAACTGATTTTCGTTTACGCGGGTGAAGATTAATTAAAATTATCAAACTATTATGTGCAAGTGGAACCTGTGAGTTGTGTGTGTTTTTTGTGATAATGTTTTACGTCACTGGACTTAAGAGTAACTTCATATCTTCAGTGGATTTGTAAGGGTATGTAGTTTGTATGTTTCTTTATATATTTAGGTAAAGATTCATAAGTTTTGCTTAGAAGGGCTTGGTTTTGAACGTTCAATTTGAGCTAATACTGTTGTACGGTCGTATATATCACATTCTATAGGTAAACTACAAGAAAAAGCTTAGGTCAATTGACCCTTTTCTCGTAGGTTATCGCCAGATGATAAGTTTTTGCTAATTAGTACAATTTAACCAATAATATTATTGTTGAAACGCGAATATTGAATGAAATATACAAATAACTCAATGTTTGACGGTGTGAAACATCCTATTTTATTGTTTGTTATTAGTTTATTCGACATACACTTGCCGATTTTGACTCCCGTGACTGACATTCTAAAGTTATAATTTGATTTTAAACTTAAGCTATGGAACACATTCATCGTATGCTATATCGTAAGAAACATTATTATTTTAAATTTTATTTTGTGATCGAAATATCGTATGGAATAAATATGTAAATTCCAAGTGCACATAATGTTTATAAATATATACAAATTGATAGATATCTATTGATAAGAGCTATTACTAGTTTGATGTTATTATTTTAAAAATAATTTTCAATAATTCTATATTATTTCTATCAATATTCAATATACTTAATTATTTAAAGATTACTAGAAAAACAGTTTTGTTTTATAATATAATTATTTAGAAACAATATTTACTTCATTGATATTTACAATTTACACCTTAAGCCACTTCAATGTCTACAATATGCAACTAAAAGTAGACCCATAAATCAACCTCTATAAGCATTTGTCTATGAAAACAAACAATGATAATTTTTTTATTTACATAAGACACTGGAAGCTGCTGGCATGTTTATGAAACACATGTGTATAATATCTTTGTCTCATGAATCATAAGCCATATGTGGCCAGTGATTTATTATCTACTTTTAATATTTAATTTCAAGTTTGGAGTTCAACCGGATATCTATAGTACTAAGATGAAATTGATAGCATTCTTTAGAGACCTGTCATCAGCTGATTCTATTACTAAACTATACATTGTTAGTAATACTTAAAAGTAAAATGTCTTATTATCTAGAGTATTAGGATCCAATATTTCTATTTAAGAAGGTAAGGTATTCTACCAATTTGGTTTATAAAAGTATGTTCATATACTATATGTAACTTTAATAATTTGAAAAGTGTGTTTTATTCAAATTTCTTATATTTTTTATCTGTTAAGCCGGTCTTTTATACTTTAACATTTTTTTTATTTAATCTTAATTTTATAAAATATACCTAATGTATAAACTTTTGCTTTTTGATCATATATTCGTTAATTTGCTATTCTTACTTAAATTTGTTTTACATCAAGTACATAAATACTTCATATACATATTAAAAAACTACTTTATTATTAGCAAAATACTTATAATTGATTGAAATCAGATGATATTGAACATGTGTTTATCCTTCAAACTAGTTTTACTATAATGGACATAGTACTATGCCCTTAATATGTTGACCTAACAAGAAACATTCTCATATATAGAAACATTGATTACTTTTGCTTGCATGCAAGCTTCCATATTAGTTTCTGGATCAATGACATTTAAATGGTTAGTTAAAATTTACACATATAATAGAATAAGAAAAATATAAATGTCTATACATAAGAAAAATATAGAAATTTGAATATTTCTAAATAATTTTCTTAAGCTAAATGTGTATTCATATATTTAAATACTAAACAAAATGAAAATATAAACATTTACAATTTTTTTTTAATATTTATTCTGATCACTACAGACACATATTGCGTAACTTTTGCCAACTTTCACTATATTTTCCTATCACTTAAGTAAGCTTAGGAAATAAGATATTTTTTTCCAAAGAAACTCCAAGTATTTAGTTGCCTACTTAAATATTATTATTACTTATTATAACTAATAATACTTAATATTACTTAATATTACTTAAAATTACTTAACATCACTCAACATTACTTAATATTATTTATTATTAGAATTTAAACTTCTTACTAACATTTTCTATTACTTAAGCATTTCATTTTTATATTTCATATACATTTCAAAATATTTTTTATGACATACTTAATAAAATAAGTTGTTATATAGAACTAAAGACACTACAGTTGTATCACTATTGTTATTCACAAATTGATTATAAAAATGTTATGAGTAACCTTACCTATATATATACTTCGAGCTGTTCTGTTTTGTTCTTTGAATCTTGTTTCTTATATGAATATATCTAGGTAGCACTTGTACTATTTTTTTAATTGGGACATTCTGAAATTTTATATTTGATTTTATGATATATTTTTTATGATTTGAATAGTATGTTATTCTGAAGTAGAATCACTTACATCTTTTAATAATTCACAATGACAATAATTGACTTTTGGGATCAAATTTACGCTTATAATTAAAGTTTTAATAGTAGAAAAATACATACTTTTATAATATATAATTATTGTCATAGTAAACAACTATGTTAAATTTACAAAAACATCAAATTACTTCTGCAAAAATTATTACTTTAAACTGTATTTATTTACAATCATTTAACTTACTTGTTGTTAGATATGTTGTTCATTTTCTTTTACAAAACCAACACACTATACTAAAAAATCAATTTGAACACTTAGTATCAATTGATCTAAGTGATTTTTATGTGATATCTTTAACTCCTAAATAATTTAAACATTTTGAAAATAACATGTGATGACCAATTTTGACAAATTACAGAAATACAATTTATTTTGAAAATTTGTAGAGCAAATAAAAACCAAAAAGATATTGTATAACCAGTTGTCTATAACAAACCAATCTCTAATAAAAAAAAACCTATCTGTATTTTTTTAATTTATTACCAAATTTATAAAATTAAATTAAAGGTAAAATTATCATTTGGATGACAGTATCAATGTCATTTAGAAAAAAAATCTACAATACAGAAAAGAAATGCATTTAAAAGAAGGTTATAATGTAATTTATATTTTTTACTAAATAACAGCAATATATTTAAAGATGTAATATGTCTGTTTTCTTTATATATACTCATATCTTCTATGTTTCTCTGTGGTTAAAACAACAATTTAGCTATCTATTTCAAACATAATTCTTAAGAAAGGAAATACTTTGTTGGTAATATTATTACTTCTGATGGGAGTTCAGAAAATATAACATACATGAGGAAATCTATGGTTATTATCATTTATTTTCTGTAGTTACATGCTGCATACTAAATAGTTAATATTTTAACCCCTGGAGTGGGAATCGAACCCATAACCTATCGCGTTTACAGTCGCACACTTGTACCTCTACAACACGACTGGCTTCATCTATGTATTAAAATAATTGATATAAAAATTTAATTTGTAAATATTAATCATATATTATAATTAACAATTTAATTTTACCTATCCATGCAACTGTAAAAGTGTGGGGGTCAAGGGTCATATAGCGATAGCGACATTTCGTTCCACACGCTGCATATTTATTAATAGCTCGTAGGTATAACGCAGATTTAATGTTATTAATATGAAATGAAAGTTATTATACTTGAAAATAATATTATATCTTTCATATTTCTTTTAATCTATAATCGAACGCACCTAATGCATTAGTAATAAAATACTATATGAACTAATTCTTAGATATTTATTTCTATCGCATAAATACTTGCCTCAGGCAGGATATTAACCCCTGAATTGCGTCTTAGAGTTGCAGACCTTTAGACCAACTACATAAAATATCTCCAGTAGATAAATCGCTTCAACCTCCGTTTATTTGTACATTAATCATAGTAATATTGTGAAAATAGATGTAAGCATATTTGAATTTATGAGGTCTGAACCGTAAGGAAACCAACTTGTTATAGCGTAAAAGCATAGGATATGTCGCGCCCGTCGCCCGTCGCCCGTCGACTCACAAGTGGAGCATTAACTTTCATATCCTTTTCCTTAAGTTGGGAGGAAGGCTCTTGCTTGACACTGCCGCTTAATAAACTGAAACTACAATTTTATTTGATATTGTTTGTCTAATAATGTATAGGGTTATATTATATCTATATATAAATACGTGAAGGAAAAATTTACGCAAAAAATTACGCGGACGGAGAACGGCGCATGAAATTTGGCACACTTATAGATCATATAGAGAATTAGTGCAGAATGCTAATATTTCTTTAAAATAATGCATAAAAAGTATATTAAATTAATAAAATAAATGTTACCCACACTACCTTGGCTTAACATCCATGTTTTTATAAAGTGACATATAAGTTCCTAAAGATAATGCGTTGTTAACGCATCAACGGGGACACTAGTAATGAGAAATATATGTTTTTCTTTTTAATTTGTTATAGTACCACGCTTTTTCCCGCGATACAGGGTAGTCAGAAAGAGATTTTAGGTTCGAGACACTTCGTTTTCCACTTTCCGCCACAAATCCTAAGTATGACTGGATTTGTGGCGGATTTGTTTGAGTGACACAACTCAACGTCGCGTTTTGTCTTACTTGAGAGGTGAAATGTTTTTTTTATTATTATCATTTGACTGAGTAGTAATCGATCCTATAATATATTTTTTACAAACAGACGCTGTCTTACTGCGACATGGCCTTCCCTTTCATCTTCATACGTTTGTCGTATAATATAGAGTAAGCAAAGAAATAATTTATTTCTTAAAATAAACTAAACTAAACTTCGACATTCATTTTCCGAATATTGCGTGTTATTTGAAAGAAACTATTACGAATTTTTATTAATTTCTTTTAATAAATTTTCAAAGTTTAAATAGTCACTTACAAAAAGTAACAACTACAACTAATGTAAAAATTCGCATACAAATTACTCCAGTCTTAAGAGCAGAGTTTCATTTTCTTCTTTCTGACTCATTTTAAAAGATATGTATGAAGCAAACAGTGTTTTCAAACATGACTCAGTAGAAAATCTATAATATGTATATAATGAGCAGAGGATGAAATGGCCATTATTACGTAGAAACTGGAACGAAGCGAGAGTAGTTTTACGTAAAAAATTAGGGTTTAAATTGTAAACTCATTGTTGAGTTTCCTAAAGTTTATTGTTTCCAAATCTTATTGCGCTTTTTGAAATTTACATCATTTGGCGCTATTGTTCATATAGTTCTTGTATAATTTAAGTTAAAATAATAATATCTTTAACATTTGTAATATTAAATAAACTAGACCTGAAACAGTGGTATTAATATTTATTGCGAAGTAGTGAAAGAGAATGGAGTGTCTTAACACTAGGTACTCTGGTTCCCTCTCCCTACCCCACTATATGCGGGATACAGTGTGAAGTTAAAAAAAAAGTAGCGTCTTGAAACTAAATTCTCTTTGATCTTGCTATGCTTTAAAAAAAACCTTTAGCTGCTGAACATTTGTACATACGTATATCATAAACCGTCTAATGTTAGTGGAGTATGTCCCAAATTATGTTTATAATTATCACGATAGACTTTTAAATCCACTTCCGGAAAAAAGGAGGAGATTATCATTTCGACTGTATTTTTTAATATGTGTTACCGCATAAATTTTTACTGAATGAATCAATTTTGATGATTCTGTTTTTATATGATAGCTGCACTGGCATAGCTATATAGCAGTGATGTGATTCCACTTTCGATTCCACGAGTAGTTTTTGGTTATTCGTAATAATTTTAGTTTTTTGTGCATTCTATTTGGTCTCGGTTTTCTTTTTTTGAAAATCTTGAAAATCTATGTAAAAAGCATGAGGACCCCCAGGAGGGCATGCATGAAGAGGTTAATGACTGTAGACGAGGTGAAAGAGGTATGCAGGGACCATAGCGTTTGGCGCTCTGTTCTCTCCGACTACCCCGCTAGGGATAAAGCGTGAAGTTAAGTAAGTAAGTAAGTTGAAAATCTTAATTATAATTTTATAATCTTCATTCTATAAGAAAGTAAATCTTACAACTAAAGTTTATTAAAAGTACACGAAAAAACTTAGTTAACTTTTAAAGGTAAAAGAAAATCTTGTGACCCATTTAACAAATTTTAGTTTTTAAACTTATTACTTTGAGCATTATACATTTTAAAATAATTAAGATATTTTAGCAAAAAAAAGAAAACCAACATCATGCACTGAACTTTCTGCCTCATGAAAATGCACTAAAAAAGTAACATTATTACAATTCACTTCATACCCTAATTAAATTTAAAAGGACCCACATCAAAAAATGATATGTTATCCTATCAAAATTGGTTCATCCAGTAAAAAGTTTTGCCGTAAAACACACAAAAAAAATAAAAATACAGTCGATTTGTTATTAATTTCAGTTAATATTTTTAAATGACGTCGTTGCCTCTTGCAAGATTGTTTAGAAAAACCATTAAAATACCGCGAATTGCTTTCATTGTGTTGCACCAGCGTAAAATGCCCTGTACTATAACCCAATTACTCGGTAGCTTATTAAAGTGGCTTCCGTTTATTATGTACATAGTTCGTCTGATGGGAATTTAGTAGCTTGGTTAAATTTAATAGTTTCTTGTTGTAAAGTGACACAGCGGCTCGTTCATTATATATGGATGCATGTTATCGCTAAGACTACTGTTCATTTGGAGTAATCTACTCAGTTGACGTACAATGCTATCATTAGTAGGTATTTCTTACTAACAGTTTAAGTCGGTGACTCGGTATACTTAAATGTATGCGTATCTAATATGTATTTTAATTGCGCTTCTTTACAAAAAAATTACAAATGTTTTACCCAAAGATAATTAATACTAGATACCTCCTTTTCATACACTTTTACTACTAATATATTTGTCAAATGTTTTTATTCGTTTCACACGGTTTTTTTCGATGTATCTACATAAACTTGCGAAGCTATTAATCAACATTCATTATATCTTAAAGCAGTGTAAATGAAACTCGAATAACTGTACTACGTTTGTGGTCAAATTATATTCAACAAAAGAGAAAACCAATCACTAAAGCCTTGAAGTGAGATTGTTTTCTATATTTTTTGTAATTTAAATTTCTGTAACAACCTGTTATAACATAATACTCCCCAAGGAGCCTACATACGAAAATTCAGCCGTCTATTTTTCGCCAGCAGTTTCGCCTATACATTGTCTATTAGTCACTCATCAACGCAAATATTTAATATACATATATAGATGGGTTGCTATGTTGTTTGTCAAAATTGCAGAAGTATATTACTGAACTGGTCTGCAAGGAAAGGAAACACTTCCATTTATTTATGATAAGCTAATGTCGTAGATAACCAAAAAAATGCGCTATTTACGGACTGTTACTTTTTCACAAAAACAACATTCAATAACATAAAAGCTTAAATACAATCATATACCTTTATTTTTGCATCACTTACGGAATCATGTCGCACTGGGAAGGAGTTCCTTATCCATCATTGCCCAATTGCATTCCAGTAAAAAAATTGAGATGAACAACAGTAATCAGAAGATTTGAAAAAAAATTGTCACTTCTATTTTGTGGTGACTTGTCAATAAGACCAGTCATCGCAGAATAGGAGTGAATGCGTCCTTAATATGTCATATTTTTCCGTCAAGACTTCTTTTCTCAGAACGTCAAAAGCATCAGTAATAATCATGGTCAACGTTTATACCAGGGCTTGATGATTTATAGAGAGAGGTACGAAAGGTTTTAGGAAAATAACTAGTACTAGTGTCCCTGTAAATGCATTAATAACGCATTGCGTATTGACGTATGAGCATTCTGCACTCCTTCGCTATATAAACTATAAGTGTGCCAAATTTAATACTACTCAGTCCGCGTAATAATCGTAAAAAGGGATTCAAAGTTTTTGCTTCACGTATTTATATATAGATAACTCATATTTATTGTTATGTTAATATTAAATAGTGATATTATTTGAATTTAATTACTTTACTTAATATTATAATTTTAACTTAAAATTAAAAATAAGCTTTGAAATAATCATAATAATAATCATTTATATAAATTACGTTAGTGTAGTTACTATTAAGTATATATGAACTGCGTTTTATTTTAAACAATCAGCCAATAAATGTAGGTTGTATTCACTGTCCGTGTAAGGATTTTCAATGCGAATTAATTAATTATAAGTCCGTACAACTACTTCATTAAGTTGAAAAATTTCTTTTCAATAAGGAATTTACATAAAAAAAATTATATTTTTTTAAACTTAGGTCATTTATGGATTGAAAGCTTATTATCTCTTAAATATTTTATTCCTCAATCCGGCGGAAAGTGGGGAACGGAATTGTTGAAAGAGAATGGAGTGTCTTAACACTAGGTTCACTGGTTCCCTCTGCCTACCCCGCTACATGCGGGATACAGCGTGAAGTTGAAAAAAAATAATTTACTAATGACGTCATGTGCATTCGTTTCTAAGAGACGTATAACCATGTTATTTTAATATAATAATAATAATAATAATAAAGCCTTTATTAACAATCTAAAATTTACATACAATATATATATAGTTTTAAATTTTTGACACCGGTAAAGATTGTTTTGCCTTAGCATAGGCCTCCCCCAAACCTTTCCACAAGACCCGATCGTGGGTTTTCCTCATCCACAGCGTGCCCGCGGCCGCTTTAATGTCCTCCTCCCATCTTTTCTGTGGTCTTCCTCTCTTTCTCTTTCCCTCTCTAGGGTACCATTCTACCACCTGTTTTGCCCATTTGTTCATTTTACTTCTAATAAGATGTCCTGCCCATTTAAATTTTAGCTTCCTGACAGTGTATGATACTTCTACAGTATTTGTTTTTTGACGAATAACATTTAGGTTAACTTTATCTTTTCTTTTTATATTAAGCATACTTCTTTCCATGCTGTGTTGACAGACTTGTAATTTCTTTATATTTTGTACAGTTAAGGCCCATGTCTGTCTGGTTATTTTAATATATATGAAGGAAATACTTTGGACCCGTTATGTGGACGGGAAAGTATGAAATTTGGCGTAGTTAAAGTTAGAGAAGTGCAAAGAGGTAATATTTTTAATAATGCATAAGAAATACGATATAAAAGAATTACTCATACTACCAGTTTCCTGCTTGACATACATTTGTGTATAAAGCGACATACACGTTACCAAGGCAACACGTATCGTACGCGTCAATGAGTCCTCTAGTTTTCATAATACGTCGTAAAATACAGATTGATATTAATATTATAAAAAATCTATTTATTTTAGAACTATAGATATTCAACATAAGCTTTTATATTTGACTACATATGGCCTAACTAAATGTATTTCTGTTCATCTAATATGTTTATTAAAGTTTATGTTTTAGTTGACTCGCTTGAAGCTAGCGAGTAAATATGTAACTAGTGATAGTTGGGAGGCAAAGTTTCATACTAGGATGAGCTTTAATACTTGTTAGTTGTCGCTCTTGATTTAATTTGTTATACTGTATGGGTAAAGAATTTGCGGTCTCTTAATATATCTTAGAGGCTATAGGTTCAAATCTCGCGTCAAATTGAGAGTCAAAAATAATTTAATATATGCTGTGATCCAAAATTAAGCATAACCGTCTTCTTCATGTAAAGACACTCCCAGTATTGTGAAGTAAGAAAAATCAAGCTGATCAATTTTTTTAAAGCTGTATTTTTATAATACATATAATTTGGCTGTTCTTCTCATATATATTATAGAGTAAGTGTTCTGTAAGGTTCCACATCTGATGTTGTATACGTTTGATTACGTTTATCTACATAACATACCCGTTACGCCAAAATAACCTTTGCTAATATTCTTTTTAACTCTTTCTTATATTCGCCGGTCTATTATGATTTCAGACCCACATAATTTAAAAATTAGCATTGATTTCAATTATTTTCTATTCCTTTTTTTAAATATTGTATGACAAATTATATATATATAGATTTATTTATAAATACGTGAAGCAAAAACTTTGTACCCCTTTTTTATGAAAATTAAGCGAACAGAGGAGCATGGAACTTGGCACACTTATAGTTTATATAGAGAAGGAGTGCAGAATGCTAATATTATTTTAATAATACATAAAAAAGTTATTAAATTAACATGGTTTGACATTCACGTTTATATAAAATGACATGTACGTACATTCCTAAAGACAACGCGTTGTTAACGCGTCACCGGGGCCACTAGTATGTATCTATTTTGCCTATCAAAAGACTACGAGAGCAGTCGTTTACTAAAAGCAATATTAGTAGAAAATTAAGAATAGAGTAAGTCTGTCTACTTTCGAACACTAATAAAAACTACACACAAAATCACGCTTAAAAACTTCCTTACAAAATGAGCATTCAAATTAATCTCGTGCGCTCTTTTGGTTTTTAGTAGCGTTGTACTACAAAAGTAATCATGCTGCAACGTTGTTGTAAAAACTGTAAAGTGACACATTTAGAGCGACGGCAATTGCATACTTAACTTAAATAATTTTATTAATATTTTAAAAATTATTAGATGTTGTAATTTAAAATGAATATACATATATATTATTAATCTATAAATATAAAGCTTATATAATGTAATATATTTCGAATTTGTTTTAGTCATATTATTGTAGACTTATTTTCTCTTAGTTGTTGAGTGTGTATAAATTGTAAAAGATTGAAAACATAGTTATTAGTGCATTGTTTAAATTTAATTGTAACTATTTTATAGAGTATATTTAATAGTGGGGAACGAAATTGTTGAAAGAGAATGGAGTGTCTTAACTCTAGGTTCTCTGGTTCCCTCTGCCTACCCCGCTACATGCGGGATACAGCGTGAAGTTAAAAAAAAAAGTATATTAAATATATGACCTTTTTGCTATTTGTAACACTAATAATTGAATCGGTGAGTGCAGAAACAACGTAAGTCAGGATTTTCAAATGTTGAAGGAAAGAGAAAAACAACACGCATCTTACCTTTCTAAGCTAGTTTAAACCGATTACGATTTTTTGTATTTTTTGTGACTTACGTTGTTTCTGCACTCACCGATTCAATTGTTACAGGTATTTTCCTAATTAAAATACAAAATTTATTCTGTAACGTATGTTTATGTAATCCTTTGTGCTTGTCAAAATATGCTAAAAGTTGTTGTATTATGACATTACTTAATGTGTGATTAGCGTTATCGTTCAAACTGTATCACTATAGCTTTAAGTTAACGTCACGGACGAGGAAGTTGCGACACGCGATTGTTTATTAAATTTTAATATTTTTGCTTTTTGACGTATGGCGTAATAGAGGGAAGTGATAACAGCTTATGATTATATAACACTGGAAGCTCTATATCTCGCCGCTGTAAATTATAGCTTCGCGCTGTAATCCCGCACATAGCAGGGTAGGCAGAGATATCCAGAGAACCTAGTGCTAAAACACTCCGTTCTCTTTTAACATTTCTGTTACCCACATTCCGCTGAATCGTGGCATTGCGTGCTGATTTTTGCGTATGTTGTGATTTATATTATCTATTAATATGACATTCACTTTAACTAGACTTGTTTCATACACATTAAACATAGATATGTAATTAATGTTTTTAACATTATTAAATGAATTTAATAAAATAAAGAATTGTGAAGCATATAAACATTTTTGAAGTCGAATGTAACTAAAAATTGACATATTATATACTAGCTTTCCGCCCGCGGCTTCATCCGCGTGGAATTCGGTTATATCGCGCGACATGGTAAGTAGTCGCCTATAGTCTTTCCCAAGGTCTAGACTACTTGTCAATTTTTTTTCGCGATTAAAAAAATATTCTATGTCCTTTCCCAACTTCAGTTCTACCTTCATACCGAATTTTATCAAAATCAGTTCAAGCTTAGGCGTGAAAGCGTAACAGACAGACAGAGCTACTTTCGCATTTATAATATTATAGTAAGGATGAGTTTTTAATGTCTTAAAAAGTAAATTTAAAAGTTTCTAAAACTTTCAATATTGAAAGAATAAACGGGGAGAAATGTAAATATACAAAAACATAATTTATACTAATTAAATGTATTACTTAAATATATAAAGACAAGCGTATGAAAGGTAATGCTGATCAAGATATCTATCAAAGTACGACCCATTTCACTGAACGAATCGGGTCGAAATTGGGTGTGTTCCACAAACTTCCTTCTCCAGGTTGTTTTAAAATTCGGTTTCAAAGTTGATGTAATGGGATTTAAAGTTTATATAGAACAATTTTATTTCACGGATCGATTCTCTTGAATGAATGATAAGTTTTGGACCTAATTAAAATAGTCTGTAGTTACTTTTACATTTTATTTTATATGAATACTAGTTACCGTACACAACTTCGTTTGCTATAAAAGCTAAAATCCAGATTTTTTCCATTTTTGCAGGGATTTTTGGAAAATTTTTAGAATTGCTTGTAAAGATCCTATCTTAGTGTCCCTTACATTGCTTACGCTCCGTACATTACCAGTAGTTTCGCATTCAAGTTGTCCGTCAGTCACTTATACGCAAGTGTTTCATATATATATAGATTATTTAAATTAATTTATAAATAGATGTTGAAGTATATACGTGATACATAGTCGCGCCATGTTTATATAATAAAAAGAATTAGAGGCTGCTCTTTATCCTGTGCCAATTTTTCCAAGATTTATTGAGAGTTGAGCGAGTGACTTTCAAGATTTTAATCATGGAATCTTTAAATTTCTTAAGAAACAAAACTAAGAACTACATAAAAACTTATTATTATCCTACATGAGGCTTGCCGAAAAAAAGTCTATAAACGCAATTGTATTATAAGATAGATTATGGCAATTAATATTAATTAATATGTATTATTGTTTTTATTATAACTATTATCAGTAATTAGTTGACCCATTACTATTATTTATACGCTTAGTAATTTATTAGGGGCTTTTCTATGATGATGATACAAATATGTTGTTATCAAAACGTGAATTGAATAATTTTAAACAAATAAAGATATTACCATATTATAAAAAATATTATTTGCCATATAAAATATTATTTATTTATAATATAAAAGTTTAGTGTAATAGGACATCGTCTCACGCAAACTTGAGTTGTGGGTTTGCTTAATTTGATGGGTGCTAAGAAGAATTATTTTTTTGGAATTATTTTCATTTTCCCGTTCTGGTAAACCGAACAAGGCGTTTTATTTCGCCTCTTGACATCTCTTCTTTGACTCTTTCTACTGTCGGAAAGAAAATATATCCTAAAATCTAAACCTAACTAATATAATAAAAAAATATAGAAGACACATGATTATTGTATAACGCTACGCTAAAATTAACAATAATGACGTTACAAATATTCGATAAACAAAGCAAAAACCAGCACCAAATACCAAAGTAATTCGAAGCGTTTTGTAACTCGGTTCTCACAAAGATTGCGAGCACATGTTACCCTATTTAGTATTATATCCGAGCTATTAGGAAACGTCACAAACATCTATCTAGCGGCTGAATCTAGCGCATCTCGGTAATCTCATAGTGGGCCGGGAGCTCAAACAAAGATAAACGGTATATTTTCCTTTGATCTTAAAATCTCTTTTTTAAAGGATAAAGGAATTAGTGCTGAGTTTTACGGTTATCGTTTGCACGTGATTATCGGTGTAAGGTGCATCGTTTCATTTGCCTTGCCTTTATAAAAAGCAAGAATAATCCGGTTAGGATTGTAACAAAAAAGGAAACAGTACGCGTATGTATTGGCGCTACAATATATTTAACAAGTTCGCCTATATGAAAATAATTATTATATATTTATTTATTTTGTACAAGGATGTACGTAGTATAGTTATTTATAATTATTTTAATAGAAAACGAAGCCTTAACTACTATCGACTAAGTAAGTTCTTTCAATCTCAACCGCAAAAAAGAGAAAGATGCCCCATCGGACATCTTTACGCTCTAGCTATGAGTGTAATTGAATCCCCAGTTTAACGTCTAAGAATAAAATATTAGATTACCAAAATGCGTAGCGATACTTGTTTGACTAACTGTTTGACGGGTTACATTTTGTGTATCTTTCATTTGCAAGCTGCAAACATAACAAAAGGTTAGTGCAACAGTCGCAGGTTATGCTCAGAATATTTAAACTTGATATTTGTAGATCCGCAACGCTCATTAACTTTAGCTTTAAAATGTGCAACTTCTACGTTGAATATGTAAGCTATCTTATTAAAGCAGGTAACACGCTGTTATTACGCATATATTAAAAGTTTAATTACATGGAACTACAAAATATTATGTTTAATTTGCTGTGTAAGCGTGTAAGTATAATTATTTATAATAATATTATATACATAACCTAGTGTTAAGACACTCTGTTCTCAATTTTAGACGATACTACGGACACTCAATACAGACACTTAATACTAAGAGAGGATTTCTACGGAATTGCTTCGGAAATAGGAATAAACGGGATTCTACATAGCCCACGTAAACGAAATTGTGGACGGTGACTCGTTATATTGTATTAGGCGGCAATGTTTGATTGTTTTTATATTGTCAATTTTTTCAAGTTTTTATTTAATCATTCTTATGTACATAAAGTATCTGAACACGTTCTTCCCCACTCTTAATACCAAACTACTCAGACTTAGCATCATGCGCTAGACTACATGTTTTTCATTATCCTTTATGGTTCAAAACTTCATCCAACAACTTCTTTGTTCGTTGTTGTTTCGTTGAAAACTTTCTTGATGTTTAATATATATTATGTCATTCCAGGTGTATTATGAGAGTAAACATTCCTAATCTTATTTTACCGTTATAGTAAGTGTATTATTTTAAGTCTGTACTTTAGGGAACGAAAAGAAAGTGTTAAGTACTTCGCATACGACATACATATTTATTTTCATGTTGAACAAAATTTATATCGAACTGGTAAAAACTTCGTGAAGAATAAACATGCGACCTTTGACTTCAGTCCTGTCCATACGGCACCTACAACGTAATATGTTTCGTAATATGTCAAAGAAACATTTGACAGACATATCGTGCAATAAGAAACCGTAATTATAATTTTTTTGTGAAACCGAAAACAAAAAGGTCAATAAAAGTAGGTGCGAAAATTGCAAAACTTTTAGGGAAATTTTACTGTAAACGTACTTTTTTTGTTACAAAACAACGCGTGCCAACTAATTAAAACAATTTTACCAAAGGGACATCTAAAGTGCAAAGTTTTATATACGTAAATATCAACAATGTACACATACGTTCGTCTGGATTTTTCAAATACACTCGTCTAACAGCGCCTAGGGGAATAATATGGCGCCCACGTGAAATGGGGACCGGGGTATCTTAAATCGACGCCCGTTGAGGGAAACCCTGGCACAATGTAGACAGAAGTGATTTTGCGTCAAGTTTTCATTTACAGCCCTTTCGGTAGAGGAAAGCTTTGCCAAAATAATGACTTACAAGTGTGACCGTGATTCCGACAGGTTTTTTGTCAACACTTACTTTGTTTTTGTGGGGATATTTTATACTATCTGGATTGTAGTTGAACATGTGTTTATAATTTCAAATTTATGTTTGTACGTAGTACGATTATTTTTTGTACAATGAAAGACCTTCTTAATTTTACGTAATAAAATGATTACTGCTATTATAAAAACTAATTTTTAACAAAAATTGCGGATTAGTCTAGAATGAAATGAGATGAAAGAAATTTTTGATCTTTATTCTAGAGATTTTTTCTTGGGATTCTTTACTTAAACATGTAACTTAAAAAACTCGCTATAGTGTATAGAATCAGTATTGTTAAAACATTTAAAAAGTATGCTTTATTTATTTAACAAAATCAGATTAGCACAAAAACCTTTGCCATCTAATGTGTGATAATTAATTCATACAGACAACAGGGTATGAAAAAATATTAACCAAAATATAAAATAAAAATCCCTTGTTGCTGGACCATTGTGTTGTGCAAACAAAGAAACCAATTACAGAATTTTATTTGTTTACGCCCCACAATTAAGAATGGATTTTAATGAGCTTTCAGCGTCAGCTAATTCTTTGTAAGCTTAGAAGTTAATTTTCATCCTGCATTTTTTCTTTAC
>JAKGSA010000311.1:201951-374213 GCA_033558755.1 Philaethria dido | reverse complement strand
ATATATATATATATATATATATATATATATATATATATAAATAAGCATTTTTGCATGTTATTTTAATAATTAAATGATAGTATGTGAAGTAAATATTAACTTTACTAATACGAGTAAATAGCATGTATATTATGATTATACTAAAATTATTTGCATTAGGACTCGAAGGGAAATATCTAAAAAATATCCATACACTTATTTTTTTGCTTTATTAATATTCATATGTGGGTTCGATTCCCACTCCAGGAAATGGAATTTTTCATTCATACTGGGTTTGGTAACAAGGCAAAGCGCGGCGTTGAGTTTCGCCACTCAGCACGCATTGCCTCAATTCGGCGGAAAGTGGGGAACGGAAATGTTGAAAGAGAACGGAGTGTCTTATAACACTAGGTTCTCTGGTTCCCTCTGCCTACCCCGCTATGTGCGGGATACACCGTGAAGTTACAAAAAAAATTCAAAGAATGTATCTTACAATAAAAAATGAAATTGTTGATACATTTTGTTTTAGAAATTAAACTCTAACAAAATCGTCTCGTCTTGCCACGCTGTACACACATATAAGTATAGGGAATCTTTTATCGCAGTACAAATGGTCGTTTTCGTATCAATGTCCTTTAGTATTCTTTGTTGGCAAGTAAGAGATATCGTCTAGTCTCACTCTCGTTAGGTTTTCAGAGGTTATTGACTCTGCAAACCTTTTTGTCATGCCACTATGGATGTTCAGTCAGCCGCTGATATTGTTCCACATAGCCGTTATACTCATATTGCTTGGTTTAGCTATAAAACGTTATTTATAGAATAATAGAGCATATGTTCACGATTTATTTGACTTATGTAATTGGTTAACTATTTTTATGTACCATATTAGTTGTAATAAGGTCTTTTATAAAATGTGTTACGAAGTCTATATGTACTCATTATAATAAAGTAACGGGAATATTTTTTTTAACTTCACGCTGTATCCCGCGTATAGCAGGGTAGGCAGAAGGAATCTGAGAACCTAGTGTTAAGACACTCCGTTCTCTTTCAACAAATTCGTTGCTCACTTTCCGCCAGATTGAGGCATTGCGTGTTGAGTGGCGGAACTCAACGCCTCGCTTTGCCTTGTTACCAAACCCAGAAAACAGAATTACCTTATTTCCTGGAGTGGGAATCGAACCCACAACCTGACGCTTTACAGTCGCACACTTGTGCCTCTGCGCCACAACAGGCTACAGGCGGGAATAATTAATATATGATTACACCTTCAATATATAACACCCATATATCGTGGATAAATATCGATTATATATTGTTCGGTATTAGTTATCAATTTTAAATAAAAATTGTTAAACAGAATAATTAAATTTATTTATTTCCCAGTAAAGTTAATATTTATATTTAACGCTTAATTTTTTTATATAATATGTATGAGTATTTTTTTATTGTTAAGTTTTCAATGTACTAGTATGAGATTTGTACATAATCACATCTCAATTATAGCTCTCGTTTTCTAAGCACTAAGAAGAAATTAAGGTAGATGGATAACAATTATAATCTTTACTACATTGTATTAACGTGAACCACAAGTTATATATATTTTAATAATAATATATAATAAATTTAAAAAGCTTCTATATCAATATAATATTCTTATTAGATATCTTTCTTAAGTTAGTTATTAAATATACTTCAATCGACGCGACTTCGACTATATGAAATTCGGAGCTGAAATGAGATAGAAATTATGTTATTCGATCATACTCTCTTTAATATCAATAATATTAGGTAAATATTCATAATAATAAGTAAGACGCAAAATGTAGAATATTTATCATAAATAACGTAAATATCGTAAATAATAATAAAAATAAAATTATGAATAATATAGGGTATGCTTAAATTACAACAGTCACAATGTATTACTATTGTTTGGATATGTGCCGAAAGGGGAGAACCGAGTGACTTGACGCTAGGTAATCTCTACCTAACCAGTTATGCGCTTGAAGTAGGTTTTTTAGCTTAAAATATATTTTTAATGATAAATATATGGTAAACATATATGACCACCGTAGAATGGACTGCTTCAAGCAATAGCTGCGGATTAAAGCAAGTGTGAAGTGTGGCTTTTTTATAAATAAGGACAATATTTTGATAATTTGGTTCAATACTTTTGTCAATTTAATAATCAATAAAAATCTTAGATAGTCATTGAATCACATAAGTAAGAGGCGGGTATCCTAGTAGTTAGGAGGTTCGTCCTCCGTCCGGCTCGCGACCACTATCGTGTCAAAGACGAACCGTCAATTATCTAATGATGTGTTCCGGTTCGATGGCATATAAGCCGGGTTTTCCCCTTTCATCTACTACAGGATACAGATGGAAGGGGATGACACCCCTTCCATCTGTATCCTCTGAGTCAGCAACGCGTTTACAACATCTCTGGTGTTGTATATGTCCATGGACGAAGGTGACCATTTACCATCATGTGGTCCTACTGCTTGTTTGCCATCCGTTATCCATAAAAAAAATATACGTATTAACCCTTCTTCGTATGTTCGCAACTGGCACGCACGAAGTGCCATAATTAAAGTACTGAACTGGACTCTTTAAATATAACCGAAAAAGAGTCCATCCATAGTTACAATCTAGTGATATTATTGTTTTTATTACGCTTTTATTAGTTTCACCTCAATTGAAGTAAAGCAAATCTTATATCGTTAATTTATTCCTATGGTCCAAATTGCCTATTAATTTGCTCACATATCTGAAGTTGATGGCAATATATTTTCATGATATCGACCTAATGTCATTGCAGATGACTAGGATAGAGAAAGAAGAAGTATGTTTTTTTAGTTATTTATTATTATTAATTTGTGGTTATGCTTAAGTACT
Organism: Philaethria dido; assembly: GCA_033558755.1. NCBI lineage: Eukaryota > Metazoa > Arthropoda > Insecta > Lepidoptera > Nymphalidae > Philaethria > Philaethria dido. Next base: position 371,339 of record JAKGSA010000311.1, on the reverse strand, counting down.
CATATCACAGAACGTTAAAAGATAAATACAAGATTTGTAGTGAAATTACTGTCTTTTTTTTTACGATAAAAATATTTAGTTTTGAACATTGATGTTTAAAGGTAAATTTCTGATGTCTTCGAATGCATTGTTGTAATTTAGGCGTGTATTTCTACTTTTTTGATAAAATATGCTATTCTAAGAAATTACGAGAAATATTAAGTTAGTATGGGATAAGAATTTCTAAATCAATAAAAAATTATAATTAAAAATCGAACGGTAACTTCAGCTACTGTTTCCTATTTGATAGTCGACGGGATGGGGGTAATTTCGATCGTCTTTATATACCCTCGCCACATTTTATGGTTTCTAACACTATATTATCTATGACGTAGTAGTAGTGTCTTCTTCTTCTTGTATCTATACAATAGATATATAGCATTGTCTCATGTACACTAGCAGAGGGGGCGCAGTTATCAGAGGATCGTAACAGTGACACGAGAGAGGTTGGACATGCGCTTGCGTTTGAAGCTGGTTTTGTGATAACCCAGTGTATGGATGTTTTAGGTATTCTTTGACGTACATAGTACTATAAGTAAAAAGTAAGTAAAGTACGTTACAGTAGTTATAACTTTAAGTATATATGAAATTCTAAAATTTGTTTAGTTATTTAGTTTATAACATACAAACAAACTTATGTATGTTTCTATTATATATAAATGTCAATCGTGTGGATAAGTGTGTTTTTTTGTATAGAGTTAGCTAATGCGCGCGGCGATTGACAGTAGATAATAATAATATCAAATTAGTAAATAATTCAATGTATAAAAAAAACCCTTTCGACACTCACACAGTGATTGAAAATAATTAACCGAAACTATTCGGCCTGAAAAGTTGAAATCTGCTATATAGGTTTCTTAAAAAGTGTAGATGAGAATTTCTTTAATTTACTAAGGGCTAGATTTTACGTTTTAAAGCCGGACAGTACGGAAGCAGAGATCTTTTTCAAAAGATACTTCTCTCTTATATTTCTTGCTTAGTATGGCAAAGGTTCTAAAGTCCACGCAAACGTAGTCGTGGGTGATAACTAGTCTAATATAAATATGTCATCATCAGTCACTAATTAAATTAAATTTTATTTATGAAATTAACTTATTTTGTTAATAGAATATAAAAAAAGTTCTTGATACGATAGAGCTTTGTATAATAAAAAGTACATGATATAAATAAGCCTTTGTAAGTATTCACTTATTAGTGCAAAACATTGTATTCATTTTTATGTACATGGATATAAGCAATGACCTATTTGCCGGATACCTCTCTAAATAATGAAATTCTTGCATATTGTGCTTTAAAAGTTATCTTTTTTAGGGTGTGCAAACAAACCTTTGATCAAAAACAAAAACCCGGACCAAGCTCCTGTGTAGTCCAGCTTTTGTTCTCGATGACAATGACGCTTGCCTTTGAGGGTGCTTTTTCTTAAAAATAATATACGTTTTTTTTCATTTCAGACATTTAGTTACTAACGGAACGACGGGCTGAAAATGAATTTCAAGATATCACCCGTGAGTATATAGTTTTTAATCTATTATTTATGTGCTATATATAAATTTAATAAATTCAAAATAATTTTAAAATTCACAATCCACATCATAACCGTGTTTCAGTTTTTATTGTATAGTGCCATCTGTTACGTACAACTTGTAATACATTGGATACATACAACGGGAAACGTTTTAGTTAACGCTACCTTTCATAGATGGCACTGCTTCACAAAGTCTGTAGAAAACACGCCAGATGGCGTCATTATGCTAAGAGAGTTTTAAGGACATACTTAAAGACGAACCAAAAACATTGGATATAGAGTTTTGTCTACCCTCTGGTAGATGGCGGTGCTATATTTCTTTTTATAAAAAGTTACTGCCTTGCTTAGTAGATGGCAGTATTTTCTATTTCGACTTTTCGAAATTTATTTATTTATTATTACTAGGGTCCCCGATGAAGCGTTAATAACGCGTCCTAGCAGTACTTATGTCACTTTATATAAACTTGGATGGTAGTGTGTGTAACATTTATTTTATTAATTTAATAGATTTTTTTATGTATTATTTTAAAAAGATACTATCATTCGCTATATAAACTATAAGTGTGCCAAGTTTCATGCTTCTCCGTCCGCTTAATTTTTGTAAAAAGGGGTCCAAAGTTTTTGCTTCACGTATTAATATATAGATATGTATGCAGGTGTATATTTTGTCAAAACATATATTTGTAGCTTAAACAAGTATTCAATGAACTTTATTTATGTTCAAATTGAATATACATGTAATATGAAGAAGTGCGTATTCGAAGTGCGAATGCAATTTCAATTGTTGATTCCAAATATGATCGTGTTACAAAATGTTGTATACCAAAAAATATGTAAAATTTTGTGTAGCGATTATTAAATCTACAACTTTTACAAAATATTTTTGTAGGAATTTTTTCTACTTCAGTTTTTCAGTTTGCGTGTGATTTTGGAACTTTAGTATAACTATTTTTATTTTGGTATTCATCGAAAAAAAATTTGCGGGTGGATTGTTCTTGCTATGTTCTTGCCAAATTACAAAAGGAACTACATATAAAATCAGTTTGAAGAAACTTACAAAATATAGTCAAAATTTAAAAAGAATTTCGTAAGGATAATGTTATTAATAATAACTTAAAATAACACACACATTCATCCCCGTAGGGAGAGTATTATTTGATCGAGGCGCGATAAGCCATTCAATTATATAAATGTTTCATCTCCAATTTTGCCCGATATATTGGTTGATTAATAAACAATATAGCTACCGCACGTTACAATAGACGCAGATATGCCGAACCATACAGTTGCAAATAAATAGTGGTTAGAATTTTGAACATTCGTTTTGATCGTTTCAAGCATGGCATCGATTCAATTAACTGTAGGTTAGTGTGTGGCAATTCACACTGGCGAGGTTGCATATCGAATGAAGTCTATAGAGTAAAATCCTACATGTCTGCGTACAACGCTTTGTCGTAAATTTAAGCGGCGCGCGAGAAGCTCCGCCCCGAGCGGGTTGCACAGCGGCACCAAGCACGCCTGTTCCGGATATTCAGCGTTACGAATGGCTTTATTAAGACTAAATATTACAATTTCCCGGCAACTATTGCGATAGTTGGAATTGCTAATGCGGTGACGAAGAGACCGAGTGAAAAGATACGCTTTCACCCATCCCGCCCGCCGCTGCCGGTTTCCTGTTTTATGAACGGCGAAATTGCAGTTTCACGCCGAGTTGCTAACTAAAGCGGATGTTGTTCTTTATACTAATTTAAACTATTCGTTTTCGCGGCTGACAGCGTAGAGATTGTTCACTTGGGATAAACCGTTAGAATTTTTCTTCTAGATAAAAAGTTACACTTATCATCGTAATCTCGAAGAAAAGGCAATAATAATGTCCAGACGCGTTGTGAGATAGTCCGTTAGAAAAGGGGCCGCGTTTCGCAACCACAAATTACTATGATTTAATATTGCTTAGTTATCTGCGGGTTGGTAATTTGTTAGCGCCTTCAGAGCCCGCGTCGGGTGCCATTGTTGCTCTGCCGCCGTCTTTTGTTCATCGCCTGCCCCGCACGATACGATCTTGAGTTATTATGATTAGGATTCTTTGCTAACTGGAGCTAACTCGCTAATTTCCTAATTATCGTTTAGATTTTGTTAATTAGAATACTAGGAATTTGGTATTCGATAAACAACGTTGACGCAAGAACAAAAGTATGAAGCCACAGATTCATAAAATCTGCTTATAACTACGGATCTTAGAGTTACAATAGTCTTCCCCGACCTCACTTCTCCCCACTCCCCCAACCCGGGAAAGGATCTCCAAAAAATGAGTCCTCGTAGGACTTCCCCCAAGGACCGACCCATCTTAATGGGTCGAGGTAGAGAACCACGGCGAAGAGGCAATACGCCCCGGTGCCGACTCCCCTCCCCCCTGCACGGGGGGAGAGAAGACTAAGCAGTAGTACAATGGTCTAATGGTTGGTAGTGCAAGCAGTAATAATATATCTGCATTTATTTAATGTGCAGCGCGCGGGTTACTTTAATTAAAACATGCACGCATGCAGCGGTAACCGTCACTTGATTAACAAAACACATATGTCCACGTAGGCGAAGGAATTAATAAACGTCGCCTTCGTTCATAAACAGTATGGGGTTAATATTTCAGCGGGCGTCACGCACTCGACACTTTCATTTCATATAGTGCCTGAATCGATAGCGGGTGGCTTTTTCAATTAGTGAAAACATCCAATTGTCATTGTGTTCATAGTGTAATTGCCGGTTTGTTATCCATCCATCTTGACTTGTGTAATGGTGGTCATCAGGGAAATGAATCGCTCTGCTGTCGATCAGGCCAGCTTTGTTTATGGCAAAATTGCTTTTACTGTTAGCGTTAGACGTATTGAGACTTACTTTGTCGTGTTTCGGTTAGCTATCATCTATGCACTATTAGATGGATTGAGAAAGATGCTTAAGTTGTCTCATTTACTATCAGTTTCTATTTTTAATAAAAACCCACACTATATCACGCATAACACGCTAGTTAGAGAAAACCTAAGCTAACTTTAAACAAAACGCCGCGCTTTGGTTTATCAGGGCGGAGAAATATTTTCAATATAATCTTCTCCCTAGAGGAATCAAAACCATAACAGTCCACTAGTCGCTATCTCACTGTGCCACGATTACCACTAAAGAAGTTAATGTTTAGGATTACACTTAAGTAAAAATAAAAGTAAATAAAAGATAATATTCTTGTATTTCTTAAATAATACAATCACGACTTCTATATAATTTTCACTTGTAAACAAAAAATCATTCAATTGTTCCATAATTTAAAAATAAACTACTAAACTCTAAAAGTAAAATAGTCAACACCTACAGATTTAGTTTTTTTTTTATATAACGATTGACACCAATATTTTCTTTATTAGTTATATAGATATAACTAATTGTATATCTTTGGACTCACATTTTCAAAGTCGGACGCTTTCAAAGTTTTTCTTTTTCAAAATGTATATATCGATACAATAATGATTGAATTAAAATATATAATTAAAATTTTAAAATTATGTGTAGTTTAAAACAATTTTGTGTAAAGAAAAATATTTTCTTACTTTTCCATCAAAATGTTACTATGTTTGTTCTGTATAGGGAGTGTCGTAGAAACTCTACAACATACTTTCTGTCATTGTTAAATTTGAAGAATTAAAAAAGTTAGCACAAAGAATCTGGCGTGATGCTCTTCAACGCTTAGGACGCTTTTACTGTTGTTCTTTTAATGGTTTTTTATTATTAAAGTTAGAATTTTTAAATAAAAAAAACATTTTCTTGGTATCTTATAAAATAATTACTTATTATATAAAAAAATATAAATAAAATTTAATTATCGCCACTCAACACGCAATGCCTTATTTCCTCACTCTGGTAACAGGGCAAAGCGTGGCGTTGAGTTCCGCCACTCAGTACGCAATGCTCCAATTCGGCGGGAAGTGGGGAACGGATATGGTGAAAGAGAACGGAGTGTCTTAGCACTATGCTCCCTAGTCCCTTTTACCTACCCTGCTATGTGCGGGATACAGCGCGAAGCTAAAAACAAAATATAATAATATATCTGTATAAATATTTCTTCAAATAGTGTTATAGCGCTAAAATCTAATAGAATTACATAGCATTAAACGTATGTATGTATAAATCAGAAGGAGATTCAGAGTGTGCTGCACTGAGATTACCATATTATAAGTAGGTATCTAAATGCATGCATTGAGGCATTGCGTGCTGAGTGGCGGAACTCAACGCCGCTTTTATGCCTCCAAGGTTAATAGAACGGAGTGTCTTAACACTAGGTTCTCAGATACCATCTGCCTACCCTGCTATGTGCGGGATACAGCGTTAAGCTATTAAAAACATATTGGATTTAATTTTATATTACGTAATAATATCATTAAAATATTCCTTTGTTTTCTTAATTCTTTGATTTACTCAAAGTAGCGAGGTGCGATTAATAAACATCTCGAAAAGGCTGCGGCGGCAAGGAATGCTGCGCGGACTTTCAGGTTGCGTGCCACACCCCATTCATTTGCCGTCGAGTGCTTCCGCGCATTTATCAATCTACATCGTTCTAGATCTATATGTTTTTTCATATATATTTTTAAAGTAAAAGTATATAACCTGTATTTCACTAGTTTTTTAGATTTGTTCACATTTAGGAGATTGCGGAGAGTTCCGTCACAAAGCAATGTCTATAATGTAGAGAGCCGAGTGATATCTAGAAACACTATCTCCACTTTTTAAGCTTAAGACTAGTATCGTACGAGACTTTTAGTAAAATTCTAATACGAACGTATCCCTTTTCTGTATTAAAAGTAATATTTTATATCTTTTCATTCTCTTTTTTGCAAGCAGGACCGTATTTCTATACAAAGGCATTTTCGAAGTTACTAGAATTATGTTTATAAACAATAATTTGTTAATTATTATTACGTACAACACTACCAAATAATTCAGAATATTGATGACAGTAATAATACTAACTGACGTATTATGTTCGATGGTTATTGAAGCCTATTATAATATAACTAAAATTGCTTATATGTTCTAAAGAGCAATCTTCTCTTTATTATATTCCTCTAAACGAAAATCGAACCTACAACCAAAGAGTTTCAATAAGACAACTGAGTCTACACGAATTAATCGCCTAAATTAAACATATATTCCCTAAAACTTGACATTTAGGAGTGATTGTTAAAACGGGAGACATCAGCACGTGATTTGAATGGATGTTTTTGTTGTAAATTACCCGCAGCGCATTGAATATTCAAGCGTCACTGAAAACACCGACTGTGCATGCATAGTGCATACGCTGCAATAATCACATACTATAGTAGGAAACAAGATTTGGCGTCATTCCGACGTTTAGGTTATCATAATGTTTATCGCCGCTGTATTTAAATGCCACATTTCTAGTTCCTACTTTGTGAAATTTGAGTTTATAACTAGAATAATAATAGTATGAATGTACACCTTTATGAACGTTATATGAATAATATAAGGTTTGGTTGGATTGCTCGTTTGGTATGAGTTTTCATTAATTAATTTTAATTTGTTTTTGTTAATGTTTATTGTTGCGTTAATTGTAAACGGTTGTTTTTTTTTAAGGAAATATTTTATTTTAATGGAGAAAAAAATAGGTAGGTACGTATTCCATATGTATTGATTTGGTTAAAAAAATTATACATGACTTGATGCATTTTTTTCATTATATTATAGGAACAAATTTCTGTAGTTTCAATTTTTTTTTCTTTTTTAACATTATAAAAGAAATTTTGAACATTCCGTATGCCAACGAACCCAACTGCCAACTTGAATGCAAATAGCTCTTCAGGACTTATAACTTGGTAGAGCAGGAATTCGACGTTGATAGTGATACTTAGGTCTTTCACTATCAAGTATTATAATGATCAATAACTACTAAAATGAATTATGGTCATTTGGGACCAATTAAAAATGACCAGAAACAAAATTTCTTTTTGCAGAGCATAAGCGATTTATCACAGATACGCACAATCAAGTAGATTATGCAGAGAACACCTAGTTTTAAACTCTTCGTTTTGACTTTCTGCCCATTTTTATAGTTTACAAAGTATCTTAATTACCATATCAAAGAAATGAAAATAAATAAAACAATCAGTCCTCCCGAATAAATATGAAACACACAACAAACACGTGCATATTTGCGTTATTGGACTTTTCTAAAAATATTAAAACATCAAGTTTTCCCACTGTCCCCTTGAAAGACTATGACAATTTATTTCTGCATGTGTCGGATCGGATTTGACATTTTCACTTGATGGGAATGATGTATAACCGAAAAGGTACACAAAGAAATCTTCAATGTACGTAAATTTTAATACGTTTTACAAAATTTAACTTCAATTAATAAACCATATAGTTTCCCAAATTTTAGATAGTTAAAGGAAATAAATTGATTATTTATTAAATTGCCTCTTCATCTCAATTTCATCGCTTACATTTAAACTACAATTAAGTTCATTAAACTCAACTTTAATAAGTGAAAGCTGATCTGAACTCGATATAGTAAGCCAAAATGGTTCACCGTAATTGTTTCTCAATGTTTCATTGCTTAATTGTTTCAATTAGAATACTTACGCGGTAATTAATATGTTAATGAATGTAGTGGTTTTCGGAGTGTATCTCATGCTCTTCGTTAATATACCTTTTTATTATAAATAGTTATATAAATATATTATATGCATAAATTAATATTAAAACTGTATTCTTATTCTAATGTTTGATGGTTTCACAGCGCAGTCTGTATGCAAACGCGATCGGTTGTGGGTTCGATTCCCACTCTAAGGAAAGATTTTCACCTCTTCGGTTTGGTAAGACAAGCCGAGGTGTTCCATCAAACAAGCATGTCTTGATAAGGTAATTTAGGCGGTAAGTGGAGAACGCAGTATCTTTACACTAGGTTTTCTTCGACTGCCCTGCTGTGCGAGATAAAGCATTAAGCTTGCCTGATATAAAGTACAATTAAAAAAATATATGCGGCTATTTATACACAAATCAGTGACAAGCTTAAAAATATAATAAAGCCATCAATTCCAAGGTAAACTTAAGATTCTTTCAAAAGTAAAAGCGCGGCGTTGAGTTCCGCCACGCAACACGCAATGCCTCAATTCGGCGGAAAGTGGGGAACGGAATTGTTGAAAGAGAATGGAGTGTCTTAACACTAGGTTCTCTGGTTCCCTCTGTCTACCCTGCTATATGCGGGATACAGCTTGAAGTTAAAAAAAAAGAAAAGAATGAACATATGTACACAATATATACTTATTTTTATAATACGCAAGGTAAAAATATAAAGTTCCCATATAATACCGATTACGAGATACTATTATGTAAATGCATATTTATTCAAATCTAAGTTTAGTTCACCCTCTTTTGTATACGGAATGATTAATCAATTCTCGATTTTGTTGGCCCAGTGAACCATACGCGCGGTCAGATTTGTACTCATTCACCCGGCGCTCCTTGTCTGCGGCTACTTCGACCGAACAGTATCTTTAAGATGCGGCACTCTGAAAGAGACATCCTTATTATAATCTACATGAGGGAAGGAAACAGAAAATATTATTTTGTCCTTTGATCGTTGACGCGTATCGGAGGGCTGTGATTTGAATGTACCCCCGACAAAAAACAGCAACAATGTTTATTCAGTGAAGCAACCGGTCCACTAAATTTATTTGTAGCAATATTATGATACGATTCTTTAAGTGTAATCTTTGAATATTTCTTGTGATACATACTTTTAAATGTTCGTTGTATATTATTTTTTTAATAAATTGATATTTTATGATAATTTAAATAATATTATACATGCTTATGTAGTTTAAATGTTGTAATATCATGAATTTCATTATTTCATATACTCAAATATACAATAAAATAATTATTTATAATATAATAATGAAATTGTAGTTCTATTAACAAACGGAAGAGATACGCTAGCATTCCAGTGATTTAGCTAGATTTGCGGCCAACCGTGTGACCACCGACGCGGCGTTCTGTACGCATCGTAGGTAATATTCGAATAAGCTTCATTTATTTCGAGCCTAAAGCGTCTGCATCGTTGATCGTGCCGATGTAATTACCTACTGGGGTTACAGGACTTAATTTCCGTCGTGAAATCTCGAGATCTCTCACTCAAGTTGTCGCTTATTAAGTTGCTTAATCACCACTGCTTATTATCACCAATTTAGATCATAATATTGTAATGTAATCATCATATATATACTTCATTATATTATAAATATAATAATAATTATTATTTGCTTATCTATTCTGTTTATAGCTCGCGTTCGTTGATATGTAATTAATAAATATGACCAAAGAAATTATAGCTCCACCAGGAGCACTAACCATAAACCAATATTGATCGCAGCAACATTTATTTAGACCCAGCTAAGTAATATATATACATTAATTCCGACTAGTTAGCCAGGCTTATGTGTCAATAACTCATAATAATCCTACTTTCGTAGTAAATTTTAATATCTATTGCCCAATGTTATCTTAGTGCCTGTTACCAATGAGATACGATACAAGGGTCAATTCTCATTTAATATTCTGCGTTCACCCCGGTAATGGAATATCGTTGTGAGCCCGACGCCCGTTGCGATCGATGTATATTTTATATTCGTAAATTGCACGAAATGATAGCGTAACCCTTGTCAAGCCACTAACATCCAACGTATGCATCGCGCTTAAAATCACTGCTGCTGTTATTTTAACTCTCCTTTTTGGATGTTTTTTATGTACCTACTATCTACTAGCGTTCCTGAATATTTGTGAATTTCACATAAGTTATTTATACTACCAACTCGTCTCGTATGTATATATTTATATATAGTTTATTAATGTACACAAATATGAGTTAATTATGTTAAAACTTGTCTTACAGAATTACTAAGTGCTGAATACATTAATCTGTTTGTTTATAATTCATGAATTGGTCGTTCATTTGTATGGTGCTATGTATATTTTAAATATATTATGGTGCTTATAATATAAATATTATTTATTATTTTAGATAATTAGAATGCCTCAATTCGGTGGAAAGTGGTGAACGTAATTGTTGAAAGAGAATGGAGTGTGTTAACACTAGGTTCTCTGGTCCCCTCTGCCTACCCTGCTATATGCGGGTTACAGCGTGAAGTTAAAAAAATATATAATTAGAACTACATTTTGTGGTAAACAAATAATGAAATTTTAAGGCTAGTAAGGCTAGTAAGTATCATTAAAGGAGGCATTTATAATCCAAATCATCACGTGCTTCTTATCAATAGTTTTACAAGAGATTTGTATATAGATCTTTAAATTATATATTATTAATTAGTTTAAAAATAAATTAAAAACAACACGTATAAAATAATTCTTATCATCCTAGTCGTCCTGACAAGGATATACATATATTCTTTTATCTTTTTTGAAAATATTGTATTGTCATCGAATGACACGTGTACTTCACGCAAATTCTTCAAACAAATAGGAGAAGTAGAAGCGGGACGAGATAGCGTTGAAAGATTGTTAAACATACATAAATTGAACAAGTGAATATAAGATTATAAAAAATAATATTAAATACACCTTAAACACATAGGAAAATAGTAACATAATTTTAGTTAAAATACTTCAGATTATTAAGTAAATTTAAACCTTTACTATGTTTCGCATTTATTTATATTTATTATCACCAATTGACACATTGGTTAAAAGAATTCCCTTCCGAAGCTTTATATAAATGATGTGCGAAACACGACTCGACAGCCGCCCGCTGAGCTCTTATTTTATACTTATTGAGCCACCATTTTTATCTACCCATAAAACGCAATAATGCAGGACGCTTTTAAAATTATATGCAGTGCCGGAGGTGGGTTTTATCCGGAGAATATTCTTTCACTAAACACGTACAATGTAGCTTCGTTTCACACAAAGTTTAAGCTTACGCCGTCAGCGGGGCTTTTTAATGATAAACGAAAAGTTCTTTACCTTTTTTATCGCGTTTTCGCTCTAAAAGTGAATGTATCAATAGGCCAATCTTACTTTTTTGTATGCAATCTAATATTTGGAATTAAACTACTGTTTTTATTTTAGATATATAAAGATTATTTTCATATATTAGCCTAATTGCTTATACGAATGAGAATACCATTACGGCAAAGTGGTAAATGAGTATAGAAAATATCCCCCATTTGCGCTTATTTACAGGGTAAAAATAGAGTTAAATCAGAGGCGTTAACACGTCGCTCAAGCTGGGATTGCAGTGAAATTGTTCCGGCGTTCTGTAGGGTGTTTAAGCGTTTTTACTCGGTTTGCTAATGGACGCGGACTTTACTCCGTTGCGCGCTTGTTTAGTATTAATTGCGCCTTTTGTCGCTTACAGCTGCTGTCTCGCCAGTTAGGGGATGCTATTGTGGTTATGGTGCGAGTGGGACATCCTTTTAGCTAGCCCCTTAACGGCGTAGATGAACAGTACAAATTAGAACGGTCCTGCTTTTTTGTCTCTTAATTTAAGTTATTGTGTAGTTAGTTGGTAATTTTTTTTTATATATAGGTAGTTACTAATTTTATTTATAACTCATGTAATTTTACTTGTTACAAAAATGAAGTAATATTATGAGTAATATATTTGAAATAATCTATGAAAGTATTGTAAAAAATTACAAACATAACATTATAATTATATAAAAAAAATATTTAAAAAGTAATTCTAATAAAAGCAAAAATAGAGTCTTTACTAAGTTTTGGATAGTTTGTTCTTAATCCGCATTTGCTTATGGTTTGTAGTTTCTTTTTGCGACGAATTAATGTTATTTATCGCCGCCATGCTGTAGCATGCTGCGAAACTGTTTGTTCCAAGTTTTTAATTAAATTATTTACTTGTTAATTGTTGTAGTGCTCTGATAGTATGAATTTTATGGAAAACGATGTTCGGACACTAAAGAGTTTGTTTATCTAATTAATTGCTTGATAGAACAAAAATATACTATTTTATTTAGAATTTGAGGACTATCTACAAAATTGGTGAAGTCCACTATACCTTATTCGTATATCATTTTTTATCCATGAAGAAATTTCTTTTTTTTTTTACCTTCACACTATTCCACATATAGCAGGGTAGGCAAAGGGAACCTAAGAACCTAGTGTTAAGACACTCTGTTCTCTTACAACACTTTTTGCATTTATGTTTTTGATTTGATTATTATATGTATTTATAAAAGAATTCTTATAGCCCTTACAAATCTATCGTTCGTGCTCGTGGTAACAGCTAGTCATTATAAAATGACTAGCTGTTACCCGTTGCGTCGTTCGCGTCGTTCGGTCAATGGCAGTCCACGCTATACATATTATGCATACAATATTATCAATAGGAACGTGTGTCGTGTGTGTGTGTGCGTCGCAACAAAGCGTTGATTTTTGGCTGGGGAGTGACAAAAGCTACTTTTACGAAGGCTTTAAAGTTGCTAGATTTGTAAATTTTTTGACAAAAACTCATGCCAAAATAATAAAAAATAAAAAGAAATCATATGTCCTTTTTAAATACCTCTAAGAATATATAATACAAAGTTACATGATAATCGGTTCAGTAGTTTTGACTCGAAAGCTTAACAAACAAACTTACATTTATAATATTAGTAGGGACTAAGAACCCGCGATTGAATAAAATAGAATCGATATTTGAGTAGAATACATCACAATGTAAACAAAATTTGTAATACAAAGAAGTATTTTTAAACACCATTTTATTTATAAAGCACTTTATGTCTCTAGCGGTATTGCTTAAGTGCTCAATACAAGCGATATTGCTATTAGTATCAATTGTCATCTTAAATATGCTAATATGAAAATATTTTAACAATTGTACGTATTTTGTGTCATGATATAAATAATTAAAATTTTACATACATACATACATAGCTTCACGCTGTATCCCGCATATAGCAGGGTAGGCAGAGGGAACCTAGTGTTAAGACACTCCGTTCCCCACTTTCCGCCGAAAAGAGATATTACGTGCTGAGTGGCGAAACTCAACGCAGCGTTTTGCCTTGTTACCAAACCCAGAAAATAAAAAAAACCATTTCCTGGAGTGGGCATCGAACCCACAACCTGTCGTGTTTACAGTCGCACGATTGTGCCTCTGCGCCACGACAGTCATTAAATTTTTAACAAAAAACAATTTTAAATAAAATACACTAAAAAATAAAATTAGATAACACAAAAACTACTCGTCAGATCTTAACTAAATTTAATCGGGACCACATGAGAAGCACTAGCTATCATATAAAAAAAGTGTCATCGGAATTGGTTCACCCAATAAAAAGTTATGCGATAACACATAAAAAAACACTCGAATTGAGAACCTCATCCTTTCTTGAAGTTAGTTAAAAATAAAAGTAATATTTTCATCTAAAATGTGACAACTGAGACGAACGTAAAAAGTTACACTTTGTAGAAATGAACACTATACTTTAAGTGAGTAACATTCGGTTCACATAGGCGTATCATATTTTCCGTCACACGTCATATAAATTTCACGTTTCTTTAGCTATCTTATTGATATTGACATGCTCAGAAGTATGGTTTTTACATGTATGTATATACATACATATGTCAAAGTAATAATATTTTCTTCGTATAGCGGGATAGTCACAAATAACCTAGTGTCAAGACACTCCGTTCTCTTTTCGCCATAAATCCAAACATTGTGTGTTAAATGGCGGAACTGAACACTGTATTTTATCTTACTAGAGTCGGCATCGAATCTACAACCATTTGTGTTTAAGTACGACGTTCCAATACGCCATGATAGCCTCAATCAAAACTAATTCATACTCATATTAAAATTTTAAAAATATATTGATTTTCAGAAATATATAAAATTAATTTTAACGAGTACAAAAATAAATAGGTAGGCCTTTAAATAGCAAATAAATGCTTATTGCCCGAATCCCTTTCCTCAAGTAAAACATACCTTGAAGTCCAATAGTCGCTGGCCGTGTACAAAACTTGTTGAGCGAAATAAAAACAAACTGCCGGTAGGAGATTGTCACGATAGAATAATATACATTAACCGTACCCGGTTGTTATTTATTAAGCTGTGGGTAATAGACAACAGTCGCGTAATGGCGGAGGAAAAACGAAATGGGCGGTGTAGTTTGGACACCTGTCGCCCTTACGGATGTTACTTAGGTAAAGGATTTTTTTTTAACTATTATGTATGTATATTTGTCAAATGCAACACGAAATGTAGATTTATATGATTGTAGGGGACTGTGTTCTATTTGATGTGTAATTGTTGCGTTTGGTAGTATTTTTTTAGTTTTCGTATGTTATAAGGTGTATCAAGCATGTAACTGTAAACGCGACAGATTGTTGGTTCGATTCCCACTCCAGGAAATGTAAAAGTTTAGTATTTTCATTTCCTGGTTTTGGTAACAAAGCAAAGTGCGACGTTGAGTTACGCCACTCAGCACGCAATGCCACAATTCGGCGGACAGTGGGGAACGGAGTGTCTTAGTACTAGGTTCTCAGGTTCCCTCTGCCTACCCTGCTATATGCGGGGTACAGCGTGAAATTAAAAAAAAAAGAAATAATAAGGTGTATATTTTACTGAGTGTAGATTTATTAAGAAATTATTACATTATATATTACACTTAATGTTCGTAAATTAAAAGTAAAGCAATGTTATAATATTTTTACCGTAATATTGTACTTTACAAGTACTTTGTCTTAATGATTACTAAAAAAACTTATTACTTTTTGTTCTCACTAAGGCAACAGAAACAAAAAATCTTTTCAAGCAAATTAAAGTTGTGAAATCTGTAAATGAAAATTTGTAAAGAAAAAGTTCTTAAAAGCGGACAATTATTTTCAACTTAAGTAAAAGTAATTATTTGTTACTAGCTTCTGCCAGCGACTGCTCGCGCGTGTATTTTAATTTAGTTCACGAATTGCATTCAAACTTTTAATAACAATTTCATTTCTTTTATGGGTTTGCTTAAAATTGTAATATTGTAATCTATATATAAATTCGTGAAGCAAAAACTTTGTACCCTTTTTTACGAAAATTACACCGACGGAGGAGCATGAAATTTGGCACACTAATAGTTCATAAAGAGAAGAGGCGCAGAATATTAATATTTTTTTTAAATAATGCACAAAAGGTATATTAAATTAATAAAATAAATGTTACTCACACTACCATGGTTTGACATCATTGACATGTTTATATAAGGTGACATATACAGTGGGGAATGGAGTGTCTTAACACTAAGTTCCCTGCTATATGCGGGATACAGCGTGAAGCTATGTATGTATGTAGAGATATTTACAATTCACGTTTCTCCTCTTTTTCTTCTTAATAAATATTAAATCCATCCCTTCCATCCTTTAACGACATTTTCAAAATGTTTCTTGTTTAACTGTGTTGTCAGTGTAAAAGTATAGCGATAACATTGTATTAAGACCGGTTAATGGTTATAGAACATCATACTGAAGAAGTGGGTACTACAAAGTAATTGCTGTCGAAAAGTCAATTAACATTGGAAGTTTGGAACATGAATGTATAAGTTTCAATTAATTAATGCAATGACTTGACTGTCGTTTGACACGCAACTTTATCTATCGTTTGAGATGGTGATACAAAGTTATTTTGATATAAATATTGTTACATATATAATAATATAGTAGACAATAAGTGTATTGTTTTTGTATTTATGAAAAATCATTATTTTTGCGTACAATTTTGTTATCTAAGTGCATTTTTAGACTCCATATCTCACATATAAATGTGATGATGCTTGTTGATCCAGGCTAATCGAAAATACTAGAGATGTAACCGTACAAGTAGATTTAATTAATAAGTGATAGATACTAGTACGTAATAATATATGTTATTAATGTAGGTATATTATTTCCACAACATATAAAAATACTTTAAACGAGTACATAATGAATACGTAGGCTTTCAAACTAGATCAAATGGCAAATAAATGCTTATTGCCCGAATCTCTTTCTTCAAGTAAAACATACCTTGAATTCCAATAGTCGGTTTGCTGAAACTTGTTGAGCGAAATAAAAACAATATCAGAACGCAGAAAAAGAGAAGATCAGAACGCTAATTATTAATTTTGTTTGATTTCGTTAATATATTAGAAACTTGATGCCTTCTCGTTTGAATATGTATTATGTTATTATTACGTTAGTTAAGATAATATAACGCCTGTCGTGGCGCAGAGGCACAAGCGTGCGACTGTAAACACAGGTTGTGGGTTCGATTCCCACTCCAGGAAATGTTAGTATTTTCATTTCCTGGGTTTGGTAACAAGGCAAAGCGCGGCGTTGAGTTCCGCCACTCAACACGCAATGCCTCAATTTGGCAGAAAGTGGGGAACGGAATCGTTGTAAGAGAACGGTGTGTCTTAACACTAGGTTCTCAGGTTCCCTCTGCCTACCCTGCCATGTGCGGGATACAGCGTGAAGCTAAAAAAAAAGAAAAAAAAAAGATAATATAATGTTAATGATATATTATTTAATCTTTATTGAAAGTAATATAGCCGATACAATCTAAAACCCGACAGACATGTGATTTAGTTGGACAGTCAAATTTCCTTAATATTAATGTATATGTACAACAAGGATTTCGCCAGACACCCGACCCGTACGTAATAGATGCGGAGTTCCATGATTGATTTGTTATCATCAGATGGATAGCGCCGATCGAGGCTAATGATTTCCGCAAATTTGATAGTTCAATCTATTTAGATGGTGATGTAACCTAATTGCTGGATTTGGGAAAAACATAGTTCTGTAAATAGAATGTGGTGAAACTGTAAAAATACCAACAAATATAAACAAAGTTTTGTCATTTTCCTGACTAAATAATTTTGATAAAGCTTAATGTTTTATTACTTATATATATTTTCACTATAATACAAAAAAAACGTTATACTATTTTTGAAGTTTTAAAGTATTAATCATACACTTAGGAAACGAACTAACTGCTTGCTTTTTTGTTTGCTCCCGCTAAGAACAAAAATAAGTTGTAACAAGAGCGTATAAGAATTTCGACGCAGCCGGATGTAGAACGCATGGCTTAGTGGTCAGAGCGCTTGGACGGCTTGCAAGAGGTGCGGGTTCGAGTCCTGCTGCAATTTTTTATACGATTTCTAAATGTGTTTAACGTTATACTAGGCGTTAATAAGTTGAGAATAATTATGATTTTATACATATATTTAGATAGTTTAAGTGGCTCTAATTATAACTGAATAAATTTGTGAATTTAAAGTTATATAAATTTCACAAGAAAATCTATATAGGAATTGAATCGGTGAGTGTAGAAAGAACGTAAGTCCGGATTTTCAAATTTTGCAGGAGAGCGAAAAACAACACGCATCTTGCCTTTCTAAGCTAGTTTAAAACGATTACGATTTTTTGCATTTTTAGTGACTTACGTTGTTTCTGCACTCACCGATTCAATTATATTCGACCGTTATACCTACTAGAATAAAACAATAAAAGGAAGAGAAACAGTGTAAACTATAAATACTATCAATAACTTATAAAATACTTAAATGATCGCGTGAAACGATTTGCTATAATCGTCTATTTCCGTCGAGCGAGAAAATATTGACGACAATGTTCGATTAAACGTCGTGCAGTGATTGTCGGCGTATATAGCGCAGCTGCCAATATGTGCCGATTTCGTAATCTTGTTGTGTTCTCATCTGGACGCTGAGCCGTCCTCTCTATATTACTGTTTTCTGTAATTGGTTGCGAAATTAATTTTACTTAGAACTATGGATACTGATTAACAGTGTTTACGTTTTTATCTTGCAAGACCTAGATTTAACTTTATTATTATTATTATTTATTTAGTTTTACGTTGTATCCCGCACGTAGCAGGGTGGTTAGGTAACATGAGAACCTAGTGTTAAGACACTCCTTTCTCCATTAGCATTTCCGTTTCCCACTTTCCGCCGAGTTAAGGCATTGCGAACTAAGTGGCGGAGCCTGACGCCGCGGTTCTCCTTACCAGAGCGAGGAAATGAAAATATTAAATATTATTTAATATTTTCGTTTCCAGGAGAGGGAATCGAATACACAACCTGTCGCGTTTACAGTTGCACGCTTGTGCCTCTGTGCCACGACATGCCTCTAATTTAATATTATATGTATATTTTAACTATATAAGTCTAAATTTAAATTTTTAGTGGCTATGCTAGAGATTCTTTAGCGTTGTTCAATGCTCACTTAAATTGTACCGGTAGATTCGTGCAACAATTACACTGAATTTTTACTTCAGTTTCGTTGAAATTTCAATATTATATTGACATTTTATCTTGAAATTTAATATTAAGTTTTATTTAAAAGAAATATGTTTTTCACAAGCAAAATATGCAGAAGACGCAGGGGTAGACTTTACTTAGTTACAGTATTAAAAAAAATATATAATCTTCTGATAATTTGTTTTACTGTCAAGTTCTCGTGCGAATACGAAAAAAACAAATATCTCAAACATAAAAAAGTCTCACAACTTAGACTCGAACCTATAATCCCATAACTACGTCTTGAATCCACCACGACATAATTATCATCATCGTTAAAAGTATCTATTATTACATTAAGTGCAATACTAATGAAATAGCTTTAGCAATTTATATTCACTGTAAGTACTTCTTTTCATTTCAAGTAGCTTATTTACACGTTATAAATACGGTGCTTTTAGAGAACAGATGCGTTAGCTAACAACCGACGATTATTTCTTCTCAGCTTATCCATTAGAGCTTTCACCCCATACCCTAAGATGTCCAGTTCAGGCCCCGCATTGTTTGCTATGTAGTGGGGAAATAATTTGTGTGCTTTACTTTCATAGATTTATTTGACTGAATGAATGGTAGTTTTGCCCATATTATTATTAAATTTAAAGAAATTTTATGGATAAGATCCAACGTTGTAATATTTATTTTTTATATAATGTTCTCTTTTATGCTAAGTATTTTATAAATCTAAGTCTTAGGTTATTCCTAAGATTTATTAGATTATTCTTTAGATAGCTAGTATTTTCTATTGAGACGCTAATAAAAATATGAGTTACAATAAGCACATAATAATTTTGAATTTATGTATAAGATCGTATGGTATAATTAACAAAATGCTTAAACGGTTTCTAAAAGGCGTGTCTTTGAGTTCCGATACGTTCAAAATTATATGTTTCTAACTTTGTGATAGATTTATAGTATTTTTTTTTTAAACCTGTGATCGAGAATTCTAAATATAAATAAATAGTGAAAATTAGTAAAATTTTCTAAATGTATCTACGTCTCTCCTTACCTCTGTTGTTATATACTCAATTAGATATAACACATTAAATATCTTTAATATTACTTTAATAGGCGCTCTGCCTGTTCAAATATCGCGAACTTCCAAACCCCTAACAAAAGCATAAAGACGTTCGTATCTTACATAAAACGTACATAAGCTTAGTTAAGTTAGTGCTCGTAAAGTATATGTATAATCATTATATTGGTACGGTGAATTTGCCTTTACAACAGTGCACAGTGTCGACGTTAACCTACGAGTACGAGACAAACAAAGTGTTACTTGTATATTGAAACGTCCATTATCCTGATGAGACGCGTCAACTATGGAAAAACTACACATTGCAGACTATGAAGTATTTTTAAATATTTTTGTAACTCTGCGATATATGACGATTATTCAAAGGATATATGTTACAGAAAATAGAGATTAATTTTTCGATTTTGCGGAAATATGTTATATGAGAATAGCATGGTTTAAAGATAATTGTTATTTGTTTTATGAATACTAGTCATGAAATTGACGCGTAATATACGCGCGGCCTTAGCAATATGTATACCTTCATACAAGTATGTGTCAAGCACTTGTTAGTGTAGTTATATTTATTTTATTAATATATTTCTAATGCAAATTATAAAATATAGGCATTCTGCTTTCTATCCGCATAATTTGCGTAAAAGAAGTCAGAAGTTTTTCCGTCGCTTATATACAGTTATTTTAATATTATAGCTATATTGGCTTTTTTATTATATACTTTAGGAGTTAATTCTCTGGTTCTCTCCTTATGTACTTCTATTGTCTAAAATCAGAACAATGTAACATTTGGCATTTGACTGTATATCTTTTAGATCGCAACACCTCATGGGACTAATACAAGTAGTATGCAACCAATATTTCACCCTCAACATTCCTACGACACGTTTCGCTTTACTATGCGCCATATAGCTGCAGTTAATCTGCGAATTGCGACACTCACAAAGCAATACTTGTACGTGTATTGAAGCGCCCATTATCCTGATGAGACTCTACTGTTGCCTCAACTGTATACTACATACAGAAAATTATAATATTTTACAGGCTTAAAAAAATATGCGTAACATTAATTCGACCTGGTAACGCGTTCGAGACTCATGTTGATGCTATGAAAATGCTATCATCGGATTTAAACACTTCTTTTTTTCTTTTCTTTTCTTTTTATTTTCATAAAAAACGGACAGCCTGAAGTGTCAAAATAGTGTGACAAGATTTTCTAACATTGATAGAAAAGCACAGGTCGAACTAGAAAAGCGAATTGGCAACTGAAATTGTGTTAATTAACACAAGTATTTTATTTTTGTTTCTATTTGTTAGTTTGTATATGTTGTCTTAAATTATATTTATTTTAAATTATTTAATTATTTATTGATTTTTTTTTAATAATAACAATAAGTTTAGTATAAAGCTAATAATACTGTATTATATACGATAAAACTAATATTGATATATAGTAATTACTTTATTGAAGTATTTGGAGTATTGGAATAGTTTTAACAATTGTAACTACAATGTGTTATAAAAAGTGCGTAACATTATCACTTCCCCAAATATTCCATTAATTATATTAGTACATGTTTGCAGTACCGCCAACGTGGTGTAAACAGTTTCTTTCCCTACCCTTCGTGTACTATCACACGAGCTGTAAACAAGACCCTTGAGGCGACTAATTAAAACTTTCCTCCGGTTAACCATAAAACAGCGATTAAATGTTCATATTTTATATATAATATTCTTATTACTAAAATAAATAAATATTTCTGTTATAGATAACAAAAATTCCAGAATTATTTTTTTGATTATTTTTATTTGGAGAGCGAACAAGATAAATAGTGAATGACAGTGGACATTGTTTTTCCTTTTAATATATTCTAGAATACCCGGTCACACGTAAAGTACACATTGGCTTACTAACGCAAAATATTTATTTTTTTGTTACTCTAATGTATTTATTGTGTTATTATGAGAAATATTCCTTTTTTACACTTCATCTCTATATCGACACGCAAAATTACGTAATCCTTCGTCCGCATAATTTTCATAAAAAAGGGTCAAAGTTTTTCCTTCACGTGTTAGAATATAGAAAGATATGCGTGTTGAGAGGTGGCTGTCGAAAGGTGTTATGGATTAATAAGTAATAGTTTTAGTTACTTTATATTATTATTATTAAATATTGCCTCCAAAGTCAAAATAGTCTTTTCCGCTATCGCTTGGTTAATGTAACAAGGTTCCCTCGCCTTGATCAGCTTACATCATTAAGCAAGGCGCGTGATCGCGGAAGCTCTTCGAGCGGCTACAATGTGCGAGACGAAACCGAATTGACACTTGGATTGTTATGTAAATTTGTAAAAGGAATGGAAAATCTAATGTACGGAAAGCATTGGGAATAAGAATGTGGAAATAAGTAGATATATAATTAATAAATATGTATATTTAGCGTTTACTACTCTAACCACAAAAAGGATTTTATTTCTGAAAAAAATATGAATATTGGACTATTTAACTGAAACTTATTTTTGAATCATAAAATGTATTTCCTATTTTCTTACTTATTCTCTGGAAAGAGAATAAAAATAACTTTTTTTCAATATTTTAACTTGATAACAGTTCGACGACACATGCAAATCAACACGTAATTTGTCCAAAAATATGACGTGTGAAACAGAATGGATTATTTTTAATTTGGGCAAGTGCTCACATACAGGATATGGGCTAATTACTCCTAGAGTACGCAATCAACCGTGGAGTGTCGCTTGATTGTAGCTTCGCACGCAAATTCGTCACAATTGTTATAGTTTTCTGTCTAGATTATAGAAGTTATAATGTTTATTATTTATGAGCTAATAAAGTGCTACGTTTCTATGATAATTTGATTTTTAATTATTCGAGAAACTTTATGGAATTAACATTTATTAATCTTCAATTTTACGTCTACAGCAATATTTAATTTTTTCACATACATATTATATAAGAATGCAATTTTCAATGGCATTAATGGAATAGATAACAAGAGACATGTGTCTGTAGTGAACCAAATGAATCATAAAGGAGAAAGCTTTGCAGTAGACAATGTCTCTCGATAGGCAGGAAATGAGAGAATGGAGACAATTATTGATAGCTTCTCTTTGCCTACCTCAACAAAAGTGGCGATTGTGTTAATATATTATAAACTTACTATGGAAGAGAAATAGTTATTTTGATATATATTATCAAATCATAACTTCAAGTGAATTTTCAAATCGAGATTTAAATCTTATGATGTAGCTTTTACTGCTATAACGTTACGAAGCAATTTACTAGGACTCCTTAGCTCAATCAAGCTGCAATCATGAACCACTAAACTTGTAAAGTAAGATATCTTTTCTATTTAAATACTTAGCGTTTTTTTTAAATATATTTTAAGCAATATTCAAAATTTATGAGTATTAAGAACCAGTAGTAGATAAATAAAAAATATATACATATATAAATTTGTGCTTTGCAGAAACTATTATAGTTTGTGTATTATACCTACAATATGGTCATAATCTTGATATACCCGAGAGTATTCAATAGTTGTTTACATTATCACACGTCACTTCATCGCTTTAACGTCAAGTAGTTCAATGATAGACCTGACAATTCTGTCATTTTGTGACATCTAATGAAGTTGGGATTGTAGGGCCTTGTGGATCCTGAAATTTATTATACATAATAATATAATAAACTTAATGTAACTTAATTTGTTATATATTTTAGATATTCGCATTTTTTTAGATACAATATATATCCTATTGTATCATTCCTATTGTAAATTTAAAGTTATGGTGCCGTCAGATGATATTTGTAGCTTAACATATATTATTATGTTGTTTATTTACAACCAATACCATTTTTTTTTTTTAAAATTGTAAGAGAATTCATTTACGATATAAAGTTTGTAAAACATATACGGATCAATAAATCATATTACATATAAATATTAAAAAAATCTTGAAGTTGTACGAAGAGAATTTAGATTTTTCATTTTCGAAGTTCCATAAGTACGTTATGATGACTGAAAAAAAAATATTCTTCGTTTGAATACTAAAGTGTGGATATACATCTGGGAATTATCCGACTGTTCTGGTGTACTACGTGAGATGAATTTTTACGAAAGTTTCAACTTAGACGTTGTCATTCGGTGATGGTTTCTCAGGCGAGACACGTAACTTTATAAAGAAGTGAGGGTGGTCGCATGACATTATAATAGTTTTATCATGTTTTATTACTATGGTTAAATTTGCCAAGCTTGCTGTAATATTATTCTTTGAAAATATTATAAAATTAATTAAGTATAAGTAGAACAAAATATAAAATTACCTCCAAACTCTTATTTGCGTTCTCCAGATAATGAAATATAGAAAATATTTCATCTATCCGTTTTAACTACTTACCATAAGATAAAAATACCACGAAAAATACATCTGTACGATAAAGAGAGGCCTTGCAGTTTTTATGTAAACAAATAAATTCTAAATTTTACATTTTACAATAAAATTATATTGACATATGAAAATATTAAAAGAGGAAACGTTTCTATTTCACTTTATATAAAACCCGAGTAAAAAAAAAGAAAACATTGAGCAACTTAAGTGAGGAAAATCTACACTGGTCGTTCACCTTTCAACGGCAGCTTTTCTTTCAGGTGCCCCGCAAATTTGAGAGCAGGATAGGTATTTTAAATTGTCTGTCTGCTCCCTGGAGGCCGGGGCCATTAAAGAGAGTGCGTTTGAAGGCCTACCCACTATACCCGGAATATGAATAAAGCGCATGGATGGGTGCCTCTGCATTAATCATCTGTATTGCCTATCTGTTAAGACTTCTATTTAAATATTAAGAATACTATGAACTGAGAGGTAGATTAATATTGGTTTTGTTCTTTAAAATAGCTTTCATCTCTTGTGATTTCCCTATAGTCAAATCCCAATGATTGGTCGAGCTTCGACTCGTGTCGGAACATTTTATTTCGCGCTATTTTACAGAAATATTGGCTTACAAAACATTTTTAGATACGTTCACTGTCAGACGTTTGTCGGTTGCAGCTTCTGCAACTAATGTCAAGAGCTAGTTTGGAGTAACAAGTGTCTCACATATTGTGCTTGTGTTGACGGGGTTTTGTCGCTGTACGTCAGGAGCTTAGAGTACTACTATTTATTTGAAAACTTTAGATGTGTAGATTTAGACAATCAGAAATAAAAAATATATTTTTTATTAAATACTTAATATATTTTTAATTAAAAAAAAATTATGATGTTTATTTGACTGCTATTTAATTAAATAATAACTAACTTTTTATCGTTAACATGGCGTGGTTGATATATCTGAAAGAAAGCTACTGTTATGCGTTTGTATATGTTCAACTAGCACGTTCGATTCGCTTAAATTTTTTTAGTGATGTTTTCCACTAAGAAAGTCCGCGTCACTTGTCACCCAAACATATTTTTACAATCATTGAAAATGAAAAATAGTTTTATCAATAGATATAATCGTTAAAATAACTAACTTTAAAGATACCTTCTATATATTATGTTACTTAAAAATCTATTCAAAAAGACACATTATTTAACAGTTCGGTGAGCGTTCTGAATCTTCCCAGTGTACACAAGGAAATTGCTCGCTAAAAGTTGTCTAATTTATACGTTATTCCAGCTTCCGAGCGACTACGAAGGATTAGTCTACTCGTTTCTTCCTGCGGATCGGCTGATAACTCCGCGCAACTTTCATCTTTATCACCTCTCGTATTTATGTCCTTTACTCTGGCAACTATGTTACTAATACCATGGAATTGATCGAAAACTGTAACCTTTAGTTTAGTACAAACGGTATTTTGGAAAACTTAATAACTGACATTAATAAAGCTTTGTACGCTCTTAAATATAATCGATAAATGTATGGTTATTATTATGAAAATCTTTTAGTGTGTTTTTAGTTAATCTTATTATTAATAATCTTAAACTTTAAGTCTGGTATAATTTCGTGAACCCCAATATGTAGTATGAATTTTGAACATCGTATTTATATCAATTTGATTTCGAGTGATTTCCGAAAAATATGTTGTTTACTTAAGAGACGTAACGACATCAAAGACCCAAAAGTTGATATTGAAATATGAGGCCGTTTCATTTCAACGTATAATAGGTTACATGAGTTAGCTCATATGCCCTTGTCCGGGTTGAGTAAATCCAACCATACTTGAGGGAACTCCGCAATTTACATAATTAACTAACCTCCTAGCGACTTCGCATCAACCTTCGTTGGATAACGTCTAGTATTTTATTCCGTACATATTTTACTGGGTGTGTCGTCAAGAATGTCATAAAATGTTTTCGGCTTTAGAGTGAATCTTAAGACGTTCGCATCTTTATGATGTTGTTTATGTTCGATCGTACTTTTGGGATATGACCTTTATTTTGTAAGGGTTATTCTTGAGATTTTGCTCCGAATACCAAATTAGGTAGGAATACATTTTAGCTGAGCTTAAATTAAAATGATTAGTTTGTTTTAATTTAGTTCTTTGTATAGATAATCTTACTCGAGCACTGACCGGGAAATACGTTTTTAACAAGAAATGTTATTGTTAGAGTGTTAGGTAATTGCAAGTCCCAGCGGAACCCAAAACCAATTTAAAATTCAGCATTGTCACGCTTAACTTATCCGGGATCTCGAAACAAACTACCAAACAAAATTTTGCCGCGACAACGAATGAGCGAAGTTGGTACTCATTCGCGATTTATGATACTCTGAAAAATATATTTAAATACGGCTGGTGATATACCGTTGGGGCGGAGTTTGGCAAAGTTACAAGAATGTCCAATGCAATGGTAGCTAGTGTGCTAGAATTGCAAAAATTCTAGACTACTAATAGTTTATTGCTTTTAATTTGACTTTGATTTGAACTACATCATTTGAATAATTATTTATTTATTTAAAAAAAAATACGCTGGATATTTGGAGTTATTATTAAAAACTTTGGGACGCTTAGTATCTAATGTTAACAGTTATTGGACATGATATGTGACCTGAAACACAGTTGACTCACTGAGTTTTAGTTGTTGTGGATTCGAATCCATTTGTGGTAATGCTTACATTGTAAATAGTTTTGTTTCTCTATTTTAAATGGATAAAATGCGACGTCCTCTCATTTAGTAACAAATAGGCGCAATATCAAAACCCTGTAAGCTGATTTTTTTAACCGAACTACTTTTTTTACTGTATGAATATTTTAGTATTTTGTATTTGAATTACAAAAAAATATTACTATTTTAATACTAATGTTTCTTAGTATCCATTTAAACTGTGACTCGACTGTCATAACTGCAAAAGGCAATTACTTATTTAAATGAATAAAAAACATAACGAACTAGCATAGGATACGCTGACATTCTTATTAAAGATGTTTCGGTCTCATTAATTTGTTAGCACTGTTTTAAAAATTCATTCTTAATCTCTGTAGCGAGTGAAGCTCTGGGATCGTTCAGATCTCGCTAGATTTTCCTTGTTGAAATAACAGCGATAAATGTAAGACAGTAAAATTTATTTGCGTGTTCACTTTTTTTAAATATGTATGTAAATTAACTTTATGTATGCATACTTGAAAGAATTTAGTAACTAAGTTACTTTTATGTTTGTATGGTACCGTTTGGTTGATGATTCTAGCTATAATTTTAAAGAGGTTAATGTATGTATTTACAAAGCATTTTTTCATTTTATCCCGTATCAAGCGAGGTAGTCAGGGAGAATATAGTGCCAAGACAGTCTGTTCGTTGCTTTCTGTCCGAACTCGAGGTATGACGTGTTAAGGTGTGGAACTCAACGCCGCGCCTTGCATAATGAGAACAGAGCAGAGCGGAGAAATTGAAATAATTGAAATATAATAATTCTTTCGAGTGGGAATCGAACCCACAACAGATCGCATTGCAGTCAGACAGCGCCGCTCGATGAGCATTATAAGCATATTAAAATTTAAGATAAAATGTCTCCTACTGCAATTTATATGTAAGTATTTGTTCTTTTTTTACGCTGTATATAGGTATGTGTGTATATTTATTATTTAGGTTTAATTATTCGACAAAATATTTTGCTAATGTCCAAGGTTCTACCCTTTTAATAACCAATCATCCTCTCATTCTGATGGGTCTCAATTTTTTGACGTGATTTCATTTTGAAAGGTTTTACGTCGCACTTTTCGTTAATTTTACGTCCGATTTGCTTTCAGTCTAATTATAAGCTTATAAAAATTAATGAAAGACGATCCGAATAAATTTTCGGAACACTTTTTTATTGAATTGGTTTTATTATTTCTATATTTTTTAAACGCAAAATTGTTTTCTTTGAAATTTTAAATACAGCTTTCCTCTTAGTGAACTTCTGTGGATTTTATTGAGTAAATGAGGTTCAGAAATGAGTAAATGGAGATTTTTATTAGACGTTCCTGTATATGTACCTACGTGACTATATAAAAAAATATTTTGTGTGTATGAAATGTTTAACTTTACGCTGTATCCCGTACATAGCATGGTAGGCAGAGGGAACCAGAAAACGCAGTGTTAAGACACTCCGTTCTCTTTTAACATTTCTGTTCCCCACTTTTCGCCGGAAAAAATAAAAAAATGCATGTAGTTATTAAGTAAAATATGTATGAGTGTATATAGATACTAGTTCATATTGACGATATTACTAATGCGTCGAATCCACCACGATAACATGTTATTACTTTAATTCATTATTATTTATTTCGATTGCTCGCTATGTGTTAGACTTTAAGTACATTACTTTTTAATTTACCTAATGGATTAGTTGTCATTTTAACTACTAGCTTTCTTACTGAATATTATATTTATTTTATATCGATAATGTTTTCATTGTATCAATAATTTATTCAATCGGTTATTTAAAAAAATAGTACGAAGCTTACATATTGTTCTAGTTTTGCTTTGCTTTAAATTAATAACTATTTTAAATAATTTTGATTGAATGAATTTTCAAATAAAAAATTTTTTGAAGAAAACACTGTGCTCAGTGTGCGAAATATTGTTGTCTTTTGAAATTATTGATCCTAGGCCAATATAGACAAAACAATCTCACTCGGCTTATGTATAGAAATTTCAAGCTTTGAAATTTATATTATGTTGCCGTTATTAAGGAAATTGGATACTTTGTTTATAATAATTTGAATGTTGCATCCCATTTAAGATGGAATGTAAGAGAACGTTCATAACAAACATCATACAGGATACGTGCGGTTAGTGCGGCGGTGACCGCATTCGATGTATACACATACAACCGGCTGTTCCACTCAACATGTCTACTTGTAAAGTGTCTTGTTCAATTAGACAACTGTAAATTGTATGACATTAACGAGAAATATACAATTTTATAATTTAAGACGTGTTTAATAAAATACGCCTTACTGCGTCCAGCGAACCATTGCCAAATCAAAAAAAGGTGGTAGAGCACTGGCGGAAGTGGTAAGAATAGTAAATATTGGAATAAGCACGAGATAGGTTTATAATATAGCTATATTTTCTTAGCGAAGTAAAAATTATTCTTTGAATTCCACCTAAATTACTTTAGGGAGGTCGAAAAAATTCAAGTCTAAAGTTTTTCTAACAAACAAAACAAACTACTAAAACAAAACCCTACGAACTTTCAATTGAAACTAGTTGACCCACTATAAAATATTTCAAAGAGATTCGCTTTATTATTCAACTAAATTTTCATCACTTATCTTGTTTTTGCGGTCAGTTGGTACAAAGGCAAAATCAAATTCCACAAAGGCGTCCCTTTGCTGTAGCAAAACTAGCCATGTCCAAAACACATTTCTTTTTAACCACCATGGGGCTTGAGACAATGGGGGCGGTTGTTAAAGAATCATAAATCATGAGTTGATTAATGAACAAAATAAGAATAGAGCCACGCTTCATTATGTGGTCCTGGTTGTCCTCAGAACCCATTTTTTTGTGTATCTTGGCCACAATATTTTGGGTGCCCACAACAATGTTGTGGACATGTTGCAATTAGGACCTGGTTCATTAATATATTTTTATATAACACAAAACATTATGTTAATGTCACTTTTTTTAATACAGAAAAGCTAATATCTTGTTAGTGGCACTTTTGCTTAAAACTTTCATTCCGGAATCCGACGAGCGTACTTTATTCCAGTGTCAAACATCTCGCCTGCCCTACTTAGTTTGCCAAACAAGAGGAAAAGTTACAGCGATATATTGTTCAACTTAACGTCTTTTTTAACTTTGTTTGGATGACCCTCTCTAAATATACGTATAACGTGTAATATATATGCAACGTCGTTAGCTTTATAATCTATGGCCTTGATACTAACAAATCTGTTTTTAAAGGATTGCTAGTTTTATATTACTGTAGTATTTATTACTAAGAATACTTAGTACTTTTTATAAATGGAAACCAATATTTATATTTATAGTACGTCGTGAGCTATAGGAAATGAAGGGAATATTGCCTTATTTATTATCTAATCATTTAAAGAAATAGCCATGACGTGGGTTTGGATGTTGGATGGGTTTCGATAGTGTTACAAAAACTTAACCTACATTTACTGTGCTGTATTATTTTCAGCATGAACATAATAAGCCAATACAAAAGATACTCATCTTATTTTCTTAATCTGTTTATACACTACTCGTGTATTTGTTCAGAATCGATATCATTACAATTTGAATGTTGTTATTGCGACAAACAGTGAAGAGTCGGATATTTTCAATTTCCTACCTTTGTCAATATCCCTCCGGCTAAACCTAATAAACAACGTAAACGAATGCAGTGCTTAAAGAGCTCCGGCCCGATTTGGATATTGAATTCTATGTAACGTTCAGTTTTAAGTCACATGTACCTATATATGTTATTGATCTATTTACAAAACTTTATATTTTACCTTATAAAATTGTAACCTTGCAAACATTTTCTATGCAAGTTATTCCATAAATTGCACTCCGTTTGATGGGCTGCGTTAAAAATTTAGGCGAGTCTGCGGTAGCTCTTAGCGAAGTAGATGCTGTAGAGGCAAACATTTCCGAAGCAATCTTTAAATTACAATTTTTTAAACAAGTAAAAGCTTATCTATTTCGTTATAATATCAAAAGCTTTTTAGACACTGATACTTTCAAATTTTCTTGTTTCATAATCCAATTATGTTTTGAGAATATCTTTTTTCTCGTACTAATAGTTCAATTTTCATTTTATCATCGGAAAGATTTTTTTTAACAATAGAGTTTTAAATTGCCTAATATAATTTTATCAAAATAATTAAATCAGGTCAAACAAATTATATAAAGGACACTACCATTTTCAATACTTTGAAAGTTATTTCATATGCTAACTTTTTAGGGCATATACAAAATCATGTTTGTTTTGTGAATTATTCGAGTCTAGAGGATGTATGGAAAACACAGGGGACCCTGCGACCTGATGACATAAATATGAAGGTAAATAACCCTCCGCGTACGCGACGTGGGATTATTTTGACACATGCCATGTGTGATTTGTGAGATGGTTTAGCTTTTTAATTTACAAATTAAAATACGGTAAATGTTAAGTTTGTGTGACGCCTAATACTTAAATCTATATATATAAATATGTGAAGCAAAAACTTTGTAATCCTTTTTACGAAAATTACGCACACGGAGGAGCATGAAATTTGGCACACAACGTGTTGTTAACGCGTCAACGGGGACACTAGTTCTAATAGGAAACGTATTTTCTTTAATTTCACTTTTTATCTAGGTGACGTTTTTAAACAAATTTCCAAGAGCGCAAACACAATTAGTGAACTAATTTCGGCTATTCAAGTTTATCTCCAAGTTAAAATTCTGAATGCGTTGAACTTTTTTAAACATTTAGTATATTTTCTTTTTATTTTATTTAAACGATTCGAATTTCGAATATTATTTAAAATTACCAATTCCTTGCTCTTGAAAACTTACATTTTCTGAAAAATTAAAGGCAAGATTATTTAACAATTTTATCTAATAACACATTCTAAATAACAACCACTTACTAGTTTCCCCGTTGATGTGTTAACAATGCGTTGTCTTTAGCATTGTATATGTCACTTTATACAAACATGGACGTCAAAATTCGGTAGTGCGTGAAAAATTTATTTTATTAATTGTCTAACCCGCATTAGCAGGGTAGGCAGACGGAACCAGAGAATCTAGTGTTAAGACACTCCATTCTCTTTCAACAATTCCTTTCGCCACTATTCGCCGAATTGAGGCATTATGAAAATGCTAAATTTTACAATTCCTGGAATGGGAATCGAACCCACAACCTGTCGCGTTTACAGTCGCACGCTTGTGCCACTGCGCCACGAATTTAATATACTTTTTATGCATTATTAAAAAATAATAGCATTCTGCACTCCAGGCTCCTTCATCCGCTTAATTTTCTTAAAAAAGGTACAAAGTTTTTGCTTCACGTATTTATATATAGATAATTTAATATCGACACCAAAACTGAGTACTCTGCTATATTACGTTTGTCACTATCATAATCGTGTCAGAGCGATCACACCAAGCAATTGCTGTAATTGACGTTTAGTGGATCACATCGACGTGCCCTAACGTATTAGTATTGGATAAATAGTAGTAAATAGATTAGTCTAAGCGGCTAAGCATACATTACATCAATGCTTATCAAGCATTAGCAACAGCATGTCGTTCACTTTTATTTATATGAATTTATATGTTATCTATATATAAATACATGAAGCAAAAACTTTGTACCCCTTTTTACGAAAATTACGCGGACGGAGGAGAATTAAATTTGGTACACTTATAGTTTATATAGCGAAGAAATGCACAATAATAATATCTTTTTAAAATAATGTATAAAACTATGTTAAATTAAAAAAATAAATGTTACACACACTACCATGGTTTGACATGCATGTATGTATAAAGTGACATAAATTTTGCTAGGCAACGCGTTAACAACGCGTTAACGGAGCGCTAGTTACTAGAATTATGTCTAAATTTATGTTGTAAATAATTTTTAAATATATAGTTATACATGTTTATCGATATTTTCCATATATAATAAACTTTCTAACTTATAAAAGTTTATAGAGTAAATACATAACGAATAAATACATTGTCACATGAAGACATATTATTAAGCCAAAAATTATAATATTTATTTACCGAAACATACAATAGATATTTGCAATAATATAATATTTAAATAGTAATTTAAATTAAATAGCAATATAGACGGAAACCTTACAATAGCGCATCGACATACTCAGCTCAAGCGATAAAACTTTGATGGTGCTGTAAAAAGTTAACTGCATACATATCATGTGTACATATGACGCATACATGATATTAGATACATTAGTGATATGAATTTACAAGTACTTTGTTGATTACTTTTTCGTTCCAATAGTTGCCGCTTGTTTGACTTACATATTGTTTTATGCAATATTGATTGGATTGTTTTCGATATCGAATTGTTGTTAGTAGAAAATATTTTTTCTTGGGTGACTTTTTTGAAATATTTTAATGATAATTTAATTCTTTTTTAGCATTTATTAAAACGATCCCCTCGGTTAAGAATTATGATTAGTAAAAGCAGAGCTTTTGTATGGTTTTATATTTTTTGTCGTTAATCTTCATTTCTATCCAGTAGTTTTTCGTGATGTGCGTTCAAATATACAGACAGACAGACAGACAGATGAAGACTCAATTTGGGCACAGAATAGTGAGGTTTCGTTTTCCATCTCCACTTGGCAGTGGTATGGAAATGGAACTTCCCACTTTGTACAAACAAAAGTAGGAAAACACTTATAATTTAAACTAGTTGGCAACTTTGTTAGCATGACATAATCTCATTTAACTTCCTTCACAAATATCTATATTTAAGACTAAGCAAGAAATTCAACATAATGCTCCATAATAATCTCCTTCTTCCTTATGAATGTTACTATCATATACTATAAAAGATTTTTTAAATATGATTGATAGTTACCGACATTACCGAGTTATCATAGAACAAACGGATCTGTATATTAATATAGATAGATATTCCCCTGAACAGAACTTAAACCTATAATCCATTGGCTGTTACATAGGTAAAGCTAATTAACATCAGCGGCAATTGTATTTCATTTACTATTTTAAAAAAATATATATTAATCTTACAATATTAATAATAAAATGTCATTAAAAATTATTTATCATATAAGAAATATGAATGTTGTCTATAAATAAAGCAAAGTTGTTTTATAACTTTAAGCAATAAACGCATGTTAGACTTATGAACAAGACCGATCAAAGCTTTTTGCTTAGTAAAAATTCACATTTTAATTATCCAACTTTCTACCTCCGAGCAATCTTTGGACATATAATGTACATTTTTTTATCCGCTTTTTACTTTAATCCAGTACAATGCCTTAATAATGAAGGAGTCTACGAGAATGTTGTAAAATTTAACTGTTCATTAACTTGGGAGTGGTTTGACGAAAGTCGTATTAAAAGTTAAATGAACACAGCCTGAGGCACGCAACTTTTGTCTATGATTGGAATTAGTTAAACCGACAACTGGTTAAAGGCAACTTGTTATTAGATTTCGTCCTCTTATTTACTCACGGAATCGACTAAAATTGTACATTTTTAAAAGCTTATATTTTTATTTAATGTGTTATTCATTAAATGTATATATAATTAATATATTTTTGACGTAACGCTGTATCCCACACATCAGGGTAATCAAAGAACCTAGTGTTAAAATACTCCGTTCTCTTTATAATATTTCCGTTCTCCACTTTCCCAAACGCCAAAATGAGGCATATTTATCCTTTATTTTCGATATATAACTAAATATTTCTTTAGATTAGTTAAACTATTGTTTTGCTATTACTAGAATATAAAACTTGTATTTAAAACACATTTAAAATTATGGAATGTGCTCAAAAAAGAAATAAATTCTTTTTTAATCTATTTTAGGTTTTTAATCCTTCTCAAATAACATTATTAATGAACCCTTATCATCGTAGGCTTATTTTATTATTAATAATTTTGTGTTGCCAAATTTAAACGTGGCCTCGACTCAAAATTATCAGGTTAGAACTAAATAGAACCGTAAAATTAAATTGTGAAGTAAATAAAATAAGTTTTTTTGCACGTTTTGTATACACACATATTTTGTATACACATACATAGCTTCACACTGTATCCCGTATATAGCAGGGTAGGCAGAGGGAACCTGAGAACCTAGTGTTAAGACACTCCGTTTCCCACTTTCCGCCGAATTGAGGCATTGCGTGCTGAGTGACGGAGCTCAACGCCCTGCTTTGCCTTGTTACTAAATCCAGGAAATGGAAAATTCCATATCCTGTAGTGGGAATCGAACCCACAACCTGTCGCGCTTATAGTCGCACGCTTGTGCCTCTGCGCCACGACAGGCGGCACGTTTTGTAATTAATGCAATTCTCTTAGTAAATTACCTAAGTTACATAAGAAATAATTCTCTTATTCACGGAAATGTTCTACAATTCCGTGTCGTACTATAATATAAACTTTGATTTTATTTTAAGTATTTACTCGCTTGATTTGATTACCATGGTAATCGTAATTAATTGTTTGTGCCTTTTTTTATATACATATGTCATGATAATATACATATGTCATGATAATAAGATTACACTTGGCATAGGCAATCCTTCTGGACGCAAAGATAGCCCTACGGTGGAAGCGTCTACTTCTAAAGAAGATGTCTGCGTTCGAGACCGAATATTAAAAGGCAATCTTCCTAGACTCGTATAATGGTAGATAGAGAAGGTAGTAGAGGCGTGCGTTAATGCATATTTTAAAGAGCTCCTTAAGCCTACACTCGGATAACAAGTCCCAGGCACTACTCCGAGTTGCTCTTCCTGCAATGGGATGTCCTTGGCGTCCCCAGAGTGAATCCATAAAATGCTATGGGCTTCTTTAAATTAACACGCAAACAAAGTCAGTTCAATTCAGATCTTTAATTATGGCGCCTCAAACTGCCAGTTGAGCACAAATCATGTACATATTTTGCCACATGTCACATTGTATGGAGAAAAAGCAAATGAAGTCATGGGATACAGCTATTACGTTATGTGATGATTGTCACAATATTGTAATGTCAATTTTGTGAAAGCATTCATTCACTAGTTCACTCTCTTCACTTTCAATGATCGGAGTTACCATAATGTTAAATTTATTCGTAATAAAGGCATAGTTACCCCCACGTTCCTCCATATTTATTATTGGCAATTTAATTGTAAAGTCAAAACGTTACTCTAGAACAACTAATCCAAGCATAATGTCAAATGACAATTAGATTATTTCTTAAATATATTAAAAATAGGACCAACCGTTTTTAAATTCTGGCAAAATCGTTTTTAAAATTTATAACATTTGTTTGGCATAATGAATGAAAATAATGTTACAGTTTAAGTCGTGTACTAAAGATTCTTCTAAATTAAAAGAACTGTAATTTTAGTATAATGGTTTTTACATTAAAATATGGTTATTATCTTAGACATTTAAAAACTCTTAAAATAAAATGCTAAGGTCAAATAATGTCATACTACCATTTTATTCGTGCATTCAAAGAACTCTATTATATTTTGTATAAATAGAATTGTATTTGTGCTCTTCATTGACAAAGAAAATGTTTTTTACATTATTGCACTGAGATCTACCTACATGTTTTTATAATATTTACTGTAATTGCCCTTTGGATAGCGTTAAAGATATGAAACGTACAAAACCAGGTTACATCGTTAGTAATTAAAAAATCAATCCTAATAAGCAAATACAAAGATTATTTTCTTTAAGTATAGAAAATTAAAAGAAACGTGATTTGAAACTAAAGATTGGAAAACAACATATGCTTTTTCATAAGACTAAGCCTACAGAAGAGTGAGATAGTACACATTTATAGAACGTTTCCAATTAATCCTAATTTAATATGTTTTAAATAGCAAGAAAGAATAAAAAGTCAGTTTTAATTTCATCATTCATTCATAATTTAACAATACTAAATAAATCCTTAATTATATTACTCTTCAATGTGAACTGTACATACAATTTTTATTTACTTATATGATTACTCACGTTATAATATGTAAAATAAAGCAATATAAATATTTTAAAATATGTTTTATGGATATTACAGCTATATTATGATAAGCCATGTCATTAATAGAGCTATTAATTTATTTACGACACTTTAAATGGGTCGTTGTGGCGCCTGTGAATAATAGATTTGATTTGTTAACAACGTATGATTACATTTGACATTTATTACAATAATCACAAACAATCGTGACTACTAACTGCAATGTCATGATTAGTTATTACTATATGATTTCTAAATAATTTTTCCCTATTGTTTCGTATTTTGGAACTAGATTGTATGCAACGATTGCGGAGACCGGAGTGTTGTATTATTAGGTTTTCTTTGTAGGTGTACTTTGCAAATGCAGAGGGACAAGCCTTTTTTAAATAGAAGTGTTATTGATTTTGTGAAGAAAAAGCTGAATAATATGTAACATATTCCCAGCTAATAGATAGTTGAAATGTTATCTTCAACAACATTTGTTCAGATAATTGTTAAAAAAATAAATACACTAAATGTGACAATCATTGTTTTGCCGCTTAGTTTAGCGAGATATATAGACTAGAACAATCATATTTATCTTAACAAACATTCTGTAACTTGAATTGTATAGGACTTTAGTAACAACAATAATTCGATCTAGTCTCTATGTTTATTCCCCAGAGACAGTATATTGATAGGAAGATCGATGCACTAAATATCGCACAATATTGGAAAAGCGATACTACATGTTAAAGATCGACGTGTAAATTTCAAATACAACATATAGTTCGATAGAATTTACCTATTGTAAAGTTATCTAGGCGAATAAACTGAATACCTTTCACAGTAGAAAACAATTTTAATATATTTCTGTCATCAGTTATAATATTACTTCTGGATCATTTAACTCTATTTTTTTCACGACTAAGATTGTTTTTGTTCGTAAAGATTACTGTAAAAGGGTTTCATAGTGTTATTCTTTTTAATGACTAGTCATCCATCTATTCCGGCCTAACACTGACAATGAGTATAAAGGCTTATCTGCGAGGGACAAATAGCCCGTGGCGATGGGATGAAAGGGTCTTTAACAAGGATGTGTGAATTCGGCCTTGTCTGCATTTATATTATGTTCAAATGTTATTGTACCTTGTAGATTGAAAATTATATACGCTTTGAGATTTTTAGGATAGGGTGGCGCTTGTTTGAGGTAATGCAGCTTTCATAGTATGGGTTTGTGCTTCGGGTCTCACTTGTTCTTTTTTTTGCTTTGCTAGCAGTAAAATTTTTATTTATTTAATATTACGATTTCTATTTTGTGGTCTTATGTATAACATATTGAAATTTACATTGATTCGCTCTGGGGCTTGAACCGTGCTTTCAACAAATGAGACTGATCAGTTTACAGTTGTCCATGGTATCTATTAAGTTTAGTATTCGTTTATGAAAATGTATTTTACATATCCATATGTGTTCATAAACACTGTCTATATATTTTATAGGCATATAAAAGAGAAATTAAAACAACTGTTAAGGTCGAATATCACAGTATAAATCCAGCGACGGGGCAGGTAAACAGAATTATGGTTGTGGGCTTCAATAAAAAGCCGTATCTGATTTATTGTTAGCATTACTTACGGAGTGCGGGCGTGAGATACAGCTACTAAATGTTGGTTTTTGCGTTAAATTGATAACGCACGATCTTTGCGATGTGGGGTGAATGTATTATTTTTTGGAAATTTAAGTTATGGTACGTCATAAACGTGATATTATGAACACGCTGATATACAAGTTTGGTCCTTCATCAAATTGAATACCTGCATCGATTCTTAATAAAGTATCATAGTATAGGTATATTAATATTTTTGACGTTTAAACGAAGCTCCCCCGAGTCCTTTAACTCTAATGTGCTTTGCAAAACATCAAAAAACTTTGTTAATTTAACTTAGTCCAAACAGTTTCTAATTTCAGGATTATGAAGCAATTCCTCCCTAGTTAGGCGTGCAACTAGAATTAAAATAGTAATTACTGAGTACAGGTGTATTCAACTGTTGTTTACTAATTGAGTTTAGAGTTTTTTGCCCTTATTAATATCTATTGAAGCTTGTGCCTTTATCGTCGTCGCAAATTTAATTATAACAAGTTTGTGTGTGAGGTAAATATACATAGCGATAAACTTTGCTGGCAGGATCTTCTATCAAATACACCAGGCGCTTTTCACGATCCCAAATGTCTTGGCTCATCGTGTATTCTCATTGTTACTATTATAACGACGCTTACTGTAGGACTAATTTGGTGTTTAGTCTTGATTTAGTTAGCACCTAATTAGAACATTATTATAATAAAGTGCTGCTCTAGAACAAATGTGTTGGATATATTATTACTTAACTGCGATTTTAAATATTAATATAGTTGTTACATTTAACTTTTCTTTATTGTTGTTTGTTTATAACTAATGCATTGTATATTGTCGACCCGAGGTATATTACGGTCACATGGCAAATGAGACATATGGAGATTTATTGCAATTTCCCGTTTCATGGTGGGACGCCGTATGGCCCTGCTTACTTTTAATTTACGAAACTGAGTTTGCTTTGCCTAGCGCCGAAATTTACGCCGCACTCGCATAACTTGATTTTTTTGCGGATTTTAAAGCGCTAAATTGTTTTTTGTTTTTGAATTTATGACCAGATTTCGCAATTTTTATGGCTGTGAGGATTTTAATAGCTGCAAAATGAAATTAATATAATGGTATAAGTTTATAACTTAGTTGTGTATAACTTCGTAAACGTTTTAGGGATGTTCCATGTTGATAGGAATATTCTTAGCCTGATTCATTAGACAATAACTAATTAATAATAGTTTTACAGTTATCGACAACTTCCTGCGAAGCCAGGTCCTAGATAATTGAATTGAATACAAATTATGCTAAAATCTACCTAACGTTTTAATATTTATTTCTGTAAAATCTATATTACAGTAAACACACAGTACAATACAGTCAAAATAAACGTTAGAATCTATCGAAATTCAACAAATTTTAAACGTTTAATTTTTTGTTTTTATGGACCTATATTTGAGACTTTAACGGGTACATAGTAAAAAATTCTAAATGAAATAAAAAAGTAGTTAAAATTAATATAAAATAAATTACCATAGCATGCAACAAAATACAACATTAAAAAACGTTTTAACCAAATTTTTACCATAATATAAAATAACAAAACCATAATTCTCATATTTTCAAGGGTGTCCATAAATTTTACAACATCACGTATAATTAAATAGCATTTACTTATTTTTATTTACAGAAATATTAAAACAATTAAAAACTTATTGCCTTTTATTATAAAGTTAGCTAGCAATATGTTTATGTATAGACGGTTAAAAGCGCTATTCAAATTGTTTTATAAATCAAATGGATACTATCTAACAAACGTTCACGCTATCTACAACTCCTAGCACACGTATTACGCTCATTTATAATTTATTCGCAAACTCATCGCGGCAACTTGTACAATGGACTCGAAATTAACATTTATATCCGAGCGGAACGTACAAAGCGCGATAGTCGAAACCCTAGAACAAGTTCTCTGTCTTGCTTAAATTATAATGTACAGAATCCTGGGACCCAGGAGTAATATGGATTTCCTTCACTGGACAAAACGTTTAGGAATAAGTGCTCAGCAAATTTTGTATGCTTAGTTGGTGAAATAGCAAGAAAACTGTCGACTATAATAAAAATCATGCAAATTGAACTTTATTCTTACATTATATCCGTCGTAAAATTACCGTATCGTATAATGTCATAAAATTTTTACACATATTTTCAATAAGAAAGGTTAATAAAAAGTCTACAATCCCTTTATCTCTTCGTGATGTTTATAATAGTCTTTCTTTGAAGCTTTAGAGCTGAATACGACAATCGGTCGGTTAGCTGTACAGTGGACGACTTTCTACTTTATCTCTTTGTAATCTTCTTTGAGAAATGTTTTTGCTAAATATAATAATAGTTGTCTGTTCTCAGTATTTTGCAAAGGAGGTGGCCATAAAATTATATTATTTACATTATATTGTCACGAGTGTTCTTGGCATATGATATTACTTTCTTAAATTTTTGCTGAATGACTAAGATACTAAAATCATCGTTTAGATGCCTATATAAAGTGCGCAAAATGCTTTACTGATTATTAAAATATCTCAAAATTATAGACACCACATATATTAGTAATATTTGTGGTATTTATATTTTTGAGGAAACTTCTTCTTTGTTTTTTCTTGACTACCGGAGTCCGGGTCCTAGTATAGAAATACTCCAAATACTATCCGCTCGAAATCGAGTTGAAGTAGTGGTGAAAATAATTTATATACCCTTTAGCGGGAATCGAACTCACATCCAGTCATTTGTGCACTGATAAAAAAGACAATAAATATAAATATATTTATAAAATAAATTTATGATAAGTAAATTTCACTCAATATTAAATACCAATATAATTCAATGCGGAGTACGAAGTATTTTATATACCCAATGGACAGTTAATAATTAATGCAAATATGCAATATTTTTCAATTTACCCCAGCAACTATGGATCCACAAAAAATGTAGCGTATAATCATGATGCACGACATCTGGCCTCCATCGATCATTCCTGCAATTTTCCGCCGCTGGCCCAAATCTGGCCCTTGTCGGATTGCTTTGACGCGTTAATGCGTCACATCTCTACTTTACATGTTATTTTGTACTACTTATTAAAACTTAGTACTTTTTTCATATTAAATATAAGCAGCTAATGTTATTTTTTGTATATGAAATAAGAGAAATATGGTTAAAGTTTCTCGTTATCCTGTTCGTTTATGAATGGAAATTAGTTTTATTCTATAAAATTATTGCATTGTCATAAAATTCATCCGGACACATGTGCATAGTTTCAATTGCAAAATTCATTTCTAATATTTTCTTACATTGTGAGATATATACAGATACAGGACAAGTTAATAAAACCGTGTTAAAACAGTGTTAATACCGTGTTAAGACAGGAGGTTCTGCACGAAGTGAGAACTCTCATAGTGGATAAATAAAATCCAGATAATCTATATATAGTTACAGCTTATCTACTGCGTAAAAATACAAAATAAACGTATAATTAAACATTTTTTATTATTTGTTTTGTTATTTAATTTCGCAAACTTACTGTTCTTTTATTTGCTAAAAAGTGAAATCGCTGTAAAATAACATTTTAATGGTAATGGTGAATAGCGGCTGCGATAGAATATTCTAAAGGTTGGCGTAACGGTCTAATTTCTTCGCTCTTTACAAACAAAAGTACGTTGAAAAAATCTAATAGTTGCATTTTATGTCCGTTTGGGGAACTATGCGTGAAATTGCTATGAATGTGAGGTGTTAGGGGAGTTTTGTTAAAATAAAATTAGTGTATTCATCTTTTATATTAATTTATTTTTTAAACTTAATATATTATTCCTCATGGATACATTAAACATGTGATATGAATGAAGAATTTGGAATGTAAGAATTAAATTACAATTATAATAATTAAACAATAACTTTTCTTAATCTTATATATTCTGAAATCACATTTGCATGTGTAAATATAATTATCATAGTTACTTCTAAAGTAACATTATTAAAGCTTAACTAAGGCTATTATTTTTTACATAACTCCATCCTTCATCCATCAGAAAACCACAAAGATACTCAAAAATATTTTCCTTAAGCGACATTTCTAGTCTTTAACGGAAATAGTATGTTTACCAAACATACACTAATTGGTCCTAATGTTTCGATGTAAATTAGCATAATATGTGGAGGGCCATTGGCCGATGTTTATCGCGACTGGGCATTTCTAT
Source organism: Philaethria dido (assembly GCA_033558755.1). Classification (NCBI taxonomy): domain Eukaryota; kingdom Metazoa; phylum Arthropoda; class Insecta; order Lepidoptera; family Nymphalidae; genus Philaethria; species Philaethria dido. The sequence continues at coordinate 328,375 of JAKGSA010000311.1, read as the reverse complement.
GTAAATACAGATCGTGATTGTTGCTTGCATATAGTACAATTGACTATCAGTCCTATTAATTACAGTGATTGAATATGTTCAGGCTAAGATATTGCGATCTTAGAATAACATTGTTGTATATTTGCTTATCGAGTTGCACCTGCAATTAGCATGCATATTAAATTATTTCCGCATAATTTTACAGTTAAAGTGAAAGTTGTCTGTTATGTTTCGATAGCAAGGTTTTTAATTTTAAATATATTAATTAGTGTTTGACGCCATTGTTCCAGAGCAACTCATATAAATATGATACTATCATACTAAATATGACGATTTTTGGTTCAAAGTTTACTTGTATGATGTCTTCTTGATGATGTCGACAATGTATCAAAATGAGCTCATAATGCACAGGAATGAAGGTGCAAAACTAGTATAATGTAGGGTACATTGCAAAAAGTGAAAGATGGTGAAAATAAATAAACATGCTAGATGCTAGGTTTCAATTGTTATGATTTCGTGAATTTTTTAATTTGATGTATACAATAGGCTCATACTGATGAAAGCAGTGGACAGACAAGATAGTTGATGGCAAAAATTAAATGCCACTTGTGAGGGTCACAAGGACCCTAATAACTTCGCTTGACGGCTATCTCGCAGGGTTGACGTTTAAACTTTACCCGTAGATGTTTACTGGCTCCCAGTAGGGGCCACTTACGGAACAACACATAAAACTGTCGAGTTAAAGACGCTAGACAAGCTACGTTCGTTTCTACCATATTTAATAATTACTTGCTATAATACAGATCTTTCTAGTTTCATATGAAATTCCTTTAGCCTTGTAATCCTCCTTGATATATGTTTATCGCTGAAACTTTTTTTCTGTAGAAAAATTGTTATAGGGCAGAAAGAAAGGAAAATAACTCGTAGGAGGTGCTTATTGGTATATTATTTTAGTTTTGTAATATTTGTCATAAATATAAAAAAATGTGTAGTTGTAGTGTGATTCTTAATGCTTTTACAAGTTATATATAATTAATATCTATAATTAATCTGATACAGATTTTAACATAATTTTCAGTGAAATTGCCTATGGTATTTACATCATATTTAGACAACTTTTCATTTTTCATTCATTTTTTTACTTACTTACTTACTTAACTTCACGCTTATCCCTAGTGGGGTAGTCAGAGAGAACGGAGCGCCAAACGCTACGGTCCTTGCATACCTTCCATTCATGCATGCCCTCCGGGGAGTCCTCATGCTTTTTACGTGACCTTCCTCCAGTATCATTGATACTGTATTCTCGAAGGTCAACCGAGGTCTCCCCCTGCCTCTCTTACCGCTCACCTTTGCTTCATATATCTTTTTCACCATTCTTTCATCATTCCATTTATTTAAAATAACAATTTAGGAAACAGTCTTCCTCACAATTAATCAATGAAGAACATTAATAATTGTGTATATGAAAACGAACACTTCCAGTAATTTACTCCGTGTATCGGCGTTAAGCAGATAATTCCAGGTAGTTACATCGTAAGTGTCACCTGGGAGCTAATTGCTGCATTCCCCAACTGCTACATGTTGTCTTGCTTGCGAGAAATCTTATACACCCTACTTGTGAATAGTTTTGAACGCTTAAAATGTACTTTAATATTTAAACTAAAGTGCATTGCGGGCAGATTTGAAATTACATATATATAATTTTAAAAAATGCGTTTATATTGATAGAAAGTGCATATAAATTTTTTTAGGATATAATACTCATTTGATTTTTAGTATATTTTTTATAACAACAAATAAAAACTGTATATGTATGAAATTCAAATCAACAAGGTTTTCTACTTTCGTCCTGTACTAATACCCCTGAATGTTCTTGTATAATGGAAAACATAAATCTTAGAGACAATTTAGGGTTGGGAAATCTGAAGCGACCGCAACCTAAAGACGTGGCCGTGTTCAGCTTTCATGCTTCTTGACAACGTTTCATTCTACACAAATATATTTACGTTAGCCCCAATTTCGTTTATTTATAATTTTATTAACTAAGTTTAGATGTACTACTTAAGCTAGGGCAGAAGTGAACAACGAGTTTTCTTAACTGTTCTGGCAGCCTACTTAACAAAAAGCGAAAGATGTTTCAAGATAAAGCAAATTAGCAAGGTACAATAAATGCCATAGCATGGACATGTTAACGACACAGCACTAAATACTAGGAGTAGTTCAAGTTAATACCATCCCGGTCACGTCTCGTTACCGCCGTTAGTAAGTCGGACTGACGTACGAGTGTCAATTTAGCCAACAAGTCTTTAGGAAATACCTGACATCGGACTGCACAAACTTTTTTTGACAATTAATTATAGTATCTTTGAAGGTAAATTTAATCTTTGTTATTCTTTTTACATTGTTATGTATTTCCATAAATTACTTAAGTGTCAATTGTCAGTTCAAATTTTCCAATATTTTAGTTTTTTTACTGTACACCAATAAAAAAGAATAAACGTATGTCTATATGCAATACAATTCGATTACTTTAAAATATTATTTACATGACCTACTGCTTTTTTACTTCTATGTGAAATAGACTCGTTGCAAATAAATGGTAGTGTAGTTGATTACCAAATATTTCCTTTTGCGTCTGAATAAACTAATAAAGCATATCTATTACCATGTTGAATTTGTATTATATAAAAATATCATATAATTTTTGTGACGTGATGTATGACTAAAACTACTACGTATTAGTCACACATATCTTCCTAGTATTTTAAATGCCAACTATAGATACAGTTTTTATTTTAATTCTCTCAAACGTCTTATAGTTTGAGTTTACCAAATTAGAGTTTGTAGGAACTGCAAGCGTATCCGCCTTCGGAGATTTCGAACTGCGGATGCAACTGTAATTCACTATTAAACGTTGTCATTGTTCTTGCCACACTTTGATAAGAGTCAGCAGTTTCGCCAACGAGATTTTCGCTTGTGTCAATAGCTCCTAATTTAAAGGAATTCCTTTAATAATCATTTTACAGTCCTATTCTAAAAATATATATGAGAAAACTAAATTATATTATGAAATTAGTAAGAATTACACTGCGTTCTCTTGGCGTATCCAAGACACTTTGTAAATAGGACATGAACCTTTAATGAAGTTAACGATATACTCGTATTAATATTCAATGAGCTTTTGATTTTTATTCAATATTAATAAAAATATAATACAACGTTGCAGATGCAACACTAGTGGTTTTGACATATAGTTGAAAAACAATCCCCGCTATAGCAATCTCCTCAAATATCTTTTTGTCTAGATTTACTATTCAAATACAGTATTCTGCGCGATGTTGGTGAAACTTGCTATAATTGCTCTCAAAGTTTTCTACTTCGCGAGGTGGAATGCGTTCCTTAATAGTGTGTCTCAAACCGTGCGCCACTGGTATTTGTTAATTTCGCGGCATGTTTACTTTGCCCACGTTTCTCTGTATTAGATTTACCGAATTTATCCTCATCTGCACGACCATATGGCGGTAATTTTATTTTTGCCACATAAATATGAATATATCGTTTCTTTCATAATATTATGATACTAGAAGTTGCCTCATAAAAATATCTTTTTGTAAAAAAATATTGTCATCTGAAAAGTATTTAAAAAGGAATCTTAAATATAAAAAGAGAAAGTAATCTTGAGTTTTACTAAAATGTCCACTTTGTACGGAAGGCTTTTAAGCGCGAAAGTAATAAAAAGTCTAAGTGATTCACCGCCACCTTGATTGGTGGATCTTTAATAATAGGATGAATTGTTGCACTCTTTCCAACTATGCAACTAATAACCGCCCGGTATTTATGACTGCCTCGCCGCAGTAATTGCAACTTATAATGATTTGTGGTCCCGCTGTCTTAAAGTTCCTCCATAAGCTTACGTGTTCTATTTAAACTGATGAGTTTATTCCGTTAGTTCATAAACTATTTATATTGCTGAGACTATTTGTGTCACTTATCGAAGTGTTCGAACAGAATCACGACTAATTGCGGACAGCTAGAAAGCCTCGCACCGATTTTAGCTTTTCGTCTGCTGGATCGAAGTTTATCGGGGACTGATCATAACAATTGTATAACATTCTATTGATATAATAAAAAATACATTTATAGAAAATTTGATACTATAATAGAAACAATTACCGTTGTACTCTAAATTTCTTGTCGTTTCTTTGCAATTGTCCGTGGTATTTTATTTTGTTATCTTTTGTCCCATTTGGTACCCGTGTAAGGCCGATTGCCTCCCCATAAAACACCTCGTTCTATGGAAATCCTACCTGATAAGATCTCTGATGTTCCCTTTTGGTTTATTGACTAAATAATACCGCTTTGTCCCCTTATAATTGTTTCCCTTTCTGTCCTTTATTTACGTTACTTTATTAAGCGGAAGAAGAAAATTATTGAATCACATCGTTTATGAACTAATGATAAATAAAATTCATTATTTATTTTCTTATTCTAGATCGTAAAATTTAATTCTAACTAGTGTTTCCGTAGATACGTCAATAATTGCGTAGTTTCGTATATGTCACTTTATATAAACATGGATGTCAAACTATGGTAGTGTGTTTAACATTTATTTAAAAAAAAATGTTAGCATTGTGCACTCGTTTTCTATATAAACTATAAGTGTGCCAAGTTTCTTGCTACTCCGTCCGCGTAATTTTCGTAAAAAGGAATCCAAAGTTTTTGCTTCACGTATGTAGATATTCGTTGTTAAAATAAAAAAATTAATGGGCATTAATTATGTTCAGTATAAATTAGTAATGATCCTTCAAGGCGTTCTCATCTGGCCATATTTTAGTTAACGATTCACGTGTTAAGCGAGCAAGTTAAATGCACCAGCTATTGGACACCTGCGCTGATCTACAGCGGGGACATGACTGTAATGTATCGGCTAGAGTGCGCTTAGATCGGGTTTTTGGGATAATGGCCTAATTTGGATAATGCCTTCCGACTTAATTATGCTCAGATCTTTTAAGATCCATCTCTTTATTTACTTTAGAAGACTTTAAGTTATAAAATTGTTAAGTAAATACGGTTTATGATACAGTGAAGTGTAACATAGTTGGTGTTTATGCGATTTGGGATTTTATAATTCTAATCTATATTAAGATGTTACATTACGGAATTCTGCTTAATAGTTAATATATTAATGACAATATGTTGGTAAATTTTTACTTAGCGCCTCGGATGACCTGTACTTTAGGCAAGACGGTTGTCAGTTTGATTCTTACTGGGGTAATGTTAAGTTTATTATTTTCATTTGTCTGATTTGACAAAAAAATATATCTCTAAAATAGGCATTGAGTAGAACGTCGAAGAGTCGTTCATATATCAAACAATTTCGTAGAAATATATCATACTCATATTATTTAATAAAAAAGTCAAATAACATAAGCATGACATTTGTAATCCGAGTCGTATTAATTTTATATCGAAAAGAATTATCGATTTCAAAGCTTTCTTTAAGAAGCTTGTTTAATAAACAAGATCCTTCAAACAGCGTTCAAGTATACAAGAGTTTTTTCTCGATTATTTCGTTGTACTTGAACATTGGAGAACCATAGCGTGAAGTTTTATTTATTACAAAAATTTATTTGCCTACAGCAGTATATTAATATAATTTGAATTATCCTTGTTATTAAATATTGTAAGTGGATAATAAAATTAGGCAGCACCATATACCCGTTGATTATAAATTCACATCTTAATTTACGAAATTTTGACAAGTGACATTTGAAACAAAAATTACAATTAACTGCTGAAATCTATGGTATATTTTGGCTTTCTTCATAATAATATCTAGGGGCGTAGATATATTTATGACAGATATATTGTTGCATGTATATTTTTTCCTATAACACCATCCTTTATAAGGAAGTTTGATGTAAAACCCTCTTTGGCTCCTTCCTTGACATTTACGGCTCTATGAATAGTTATAGCCGTTTATCTAAATTTATATTCATAGTTTTTTCGGTGTATGATCTGAAAGTATCTTTCAAAAGCAGTAAAAGAAGTTTTTTTTAATAATTATAATAATTTAAACAAGTTGTTATTACTTAGTAAAAAAAAATCAATTTAGTATATTTCAATCAACACGACATTTTTACAAGCAACTTTTCTTAGAAATATGTGTGTATAAATTCGTCCTCAGTCACGTACTAACCCCATATTGCACAGTCACCTTCGGTGGGAATAGTGCCAAAGATGTTACATGAAATAGATATCTAGAATTGTATTACGATAGCGGAGGCGCAATTCGAATCGAAACTTAAGATGATCATAAACATCACATACGACTACTCTAAACTTTTCTAATGCCACGTGAGTCTCGTTACTTCGAAACTATATGCCAGTGCTAGCAGCCTCCGTCGCGTTTAATACTATCTCCTATTCTTTCCTTCACCCTGAAAAACATGAGCTAGCCACATTTTCAGCAATTTCTTCTCTGTTATTGTCTGACACATATTATCCTAATTTCAGAATGTCCGTTCAACACTAAGTAAGGGCGAACGTGATATTTGTATTTTCCTGTTATATTTCCTATTTTTCTCCACGTTCTTAGGGAATAATGGTTTTCATTATTTTATAACATTTTTAGTTACATTAATCTATCGGTATTATGAAAGTAACTTCACGTTTTTTATCGTCGCTGAATAATAAACGGGCTTTAATGGAAGACGTTGAAGTTTTAGTGTGCAAAATGAACACAATTTCGACGTAAAGCTTACGGCGTTCGTTGCAGAATATTGCAACGGTCGATATAAGTACGGCACAGACCATTTATTAAATCTAAATGTGGATATGGCAAGTTTTATTTTGCTGAATAAAGCGAAATGTTCCATTTTGGCTGTTTTATTCCATACATGCTGAAGGTTAACCTATTTATATATTTGAAAAAGAATCAAAATCTAGAAAATTACGTTGGCTTAGAGTACAAAGCAGAAAACTTCTCTCATTTCTTTTAGGCAATTAAGTTGATTACAAAATAGAATTTTCTTTAATTCAAATAACATCTACAACTAAATACTAAAACTGGTTTACTGTTTTATGAAGAAAATTTTTCTTCCAATTTATACTTAAAAAAGGAAAGCTTAAAAAATAAACCAAGTAATCTTACCTGGGGCTCCATATCTTTGTCTAATGTTTTACCTCCAGCACCAGCTTATTAGTACCGGCTCGCTTACTATAAAACGGTGTTCTATTTCTTTCTTACACCCCGCAAAAATAGGTTTAACGTGCGTTCAACTCGGCTTACCTGGTGTTAAGTTTAAATGAGAATAGCCTTTTAATGCGCCTTCTTTACATTGCCTTGCAACAGAGTGTGTGAAGCTGAATTTTTATCTTGAACTAAGATAAATCAAAATGTAATGTAAGGTAATTTTAAAATATATTCCTGCAAAACATAAGCTAAAAATATATATATATTTTTATACTTTTTATGTAAAATAATAACAATATATAGTCGTACTTCTCCAACTCAAAGAACAATAGAAAAAACAAAAACTACAACCGATCGACATTGAGATTAAAGTTTACAAGTTGTTAAATTTTACGATTATATCAGTTGTATTGGCAGAACATATTGGAACGCTTTCAAAGTACCACAGTATTTAACTTATCTTTTTTTAAAAAAAACAACATATGTAGTAGGAAATATACTATTTAACTTTTATCGATGATATGCAAAATAAATAAGGGGTATGTAAATATTACTAACGGCCCCGGTTACGCGTTAATAACGCGTTGTCTTTGGCAATGTATGTATATATCACTTTATATAAACGTGAATGTCAAACCAAGGTAGTGTGTGTAACATTTATTTTATTAATTTAATATACTTTTTATGCATTATTTTTTTTTGCTCCTTCTCTATATAAACTATAAGTGTGCCAAGTTTCATGCTCCTCTGTTCGCTTAATTTTCGTGAATGTGTGTACGTGGTACAAAGTTTTTCTTTCACGTATTTAAATATAGAAGATGATATTTTACTTTTTATATTGGTTTCAGTGATAAATATTGTCGCTATAAGTTAGCAAAACATTTCTCTGTTCCAATTTGAAGGAAGCTGTTATTAACCTAATCCCTGGGCATAACTTACATGACAATTCAGCTTTTTTTTAACTAAAGCTAATTAAAGTTTAAACCTTGAATTTCTTGACACCTTTTTAATAATTTTACCTGAAACTTGTACAGATAAATACATATATATTTCTATCTAAGTAATGTAACTTATAACACTATTTTACTTTGCACATGGGTCCGGGTTCGATGACAATACAATTTTAATACCTCTGACCTGATATTCTTGCCAGGACGACTAGGTTAAGATAATCATTTTATTGATTTTTTTTTATTTTTAAACTATTTTGTGACTGTATCACAAAATATTAGTTATATAATAATAACAAATATTTGTATTTTTCGGAATCAAGAAAACTAACAATTGGAATAGCGGTCATGAAAAGTATAATATGCTTAGGTACAAGCTCGTTATCACAAAAATATTTAAATGCGGCGGTATAAGAAAGTCGAACAGAGTTAACATTTTTGTGCAAATCCCCAGTTTTAATTAAAAGTTGGCGCTGGTCGAGCGTGAATCATATTCATAGATATGCTGTAACTGCCCCAAAAGAGACATTAGATGCACTGCTAACATTTATTTTGCTAACTCAAGCTAGTCGAGAAAAATTGTTTAAGTCCCTCTGGAACTTGAAGACATAAGGCGTCTGGTCCATTTGAAATACTAATAAACCTAACATAATATACTCCATTTTAAATGTGTTTTTGCTTTATTATTATATAATATTCTATGACTATTTTAAAAATGATTGATAAAAAATAATAGCTAACTTACGTAGCACGTAATCAGTTCGGAGTACGTTAGTAAAACCTACGCATTAAACAAAAAAGGTATTTTTAGATACATCTATTGAAACGTGAATTGAGGTAATGAAAAAATATATTTTTTCATTATATACTGTGTTATATAAATATATCAATTTAAATATATTTAGGCTAATAATTGTAGTAACTTGAGTATATCTAGAGCTTGTAATTATTACGAAGAAAGTTTCAGACTTTAATTTGTATTTTTAGGTAATATTATTTCATTAGATTCTTAAATGATTTTCTTTTATAAACGCTTACTTTATGTATTAGACTGAAACATAATTATTTTAAATTTGAAAAGCTGAAGGCTTTTCTATTTCTTTGAGTAATATGAAACATTACTTATACTGTTATAATCATTTTATAACTTTTTGCACAGACAGTGACACCAAGATTACGTGATAATAACGTTTTATGTTCAGATTTCGTCTAGACAGAGTATAAGGTCATTGTTAATACTATACGTAATAGTAGAAAATAAATTATATAACTGAGATTATATCCAAGTTTTCAAAGAGAATATTTTTGTTGTTTTTGTTGTTCGTATAATTTTATGTGAAACTTATACGTTTCGGCACTACAATGTGATCTTATGACTTATAAATTTTATATAATATATATAGATATTTATAGTAATTGATAATATTATAGGTGTAAAGGAAATAGAAGAATTAAATATGAATATATTAACTCGTACATTAAAATTTTATACGTACGCTAAAACTTAAAGACAAATCTTGATCTGAATCATAGTATGAAATTGAAACTGTTTGCTTAACCCGAATTTATTGGAGGCAATCTTCACTATATCAAAATGTCACGCACGTTCCCAAGTTTTAGGTGGCCTTTATTCATCAGGCTCTGGTACATACCGATACTGTATAATGAAACAAATCTCGAGTTGGAATACCTTTAGGCTTCCTTCACAAAGGACTGCCCAATTGTTGTCAAATGAAGATTCAATTGGGCCATAATAAATTAGTTCAGCTTGCCCTGGTCCCTTCGTTTACAGTCACACAGCCAGTCCTTAGATAAGCACGGCTGTGTCATTGTTATTTAGTATGCCCATTTGTTATCGAATGAGTGAGGTTTTCCGAATTTGCTTACATGGCTGTAATAGAGTGAAGGTAGAATTCTAATATGGAAAATACTTTTGCCACACCTTTAAACTAATCTTTTGTGGTTTTGCTTAAGAGATAAATACATCATAAACGATCTGTACAAAAAATATGTGTCTTAGAAAGATTTTGAAACGAATGTTAAATTTTATTATTAGTTTATGCTTAAATCACTAAAATATTTTTAATAGCCAGAGTTGAAATGAGCTTTTTATTTCTGTGAATACGAACAATAAATTGATCCCGTCACTAAAATTAAAAAAAATATATCTATATATTAATACGTGAAGGAAAAACTTTGGATCCCTTCTTACGAAAATTAAGTGGACGGACGAGAATGAAACTTGGTACACTTATAGTTTATATAGCGAAGGAGTGCAGAATGACAATATGTATTTAAAATAATGCATAAAAAATATATTAAATTAATTAAATAAATCTTACACACACTACCATGGTTAGACATCCATGTTCATATAAAGTGACATATACATTGATAGACAATGCGTTGTTAACGCGTCAACAGGAACTCTAGTATAATTTAATTCATCTCACAATGAAAATAGTTAAAATTGAAACTTATTTCCATTCTTTAGGGCTAGGTCAATTGGCAGTTATAAGATTCAAATTCTTCGCATAGCGCTCTTTGCCTAGTCAAATGTTGGAAGCGACACCGTCCATTATTGCCTTCTGAACAAACATTAGAGGTTTACTTAAGTGTCACCTCTTTTGTCCCCACCCTGATCCTGCGAACAATTGGCTTTTCTATATAAACTTAGTGGTCGAATATGGTACTCACATACGATTGTCTTGATTCCTTTGTGGTGTAAGTAAGCGGCAAATGGATTTTTAATTAGTACGTGTCTTATATTCTTTTTTATTTTTCACAATGAATTATCATTAATTTATTTTTAATATATCCACTCCATATTAGATTTACTGTTATAGTCTAGACCTTTAATCGTCAGCATTCGTTATGTATAGTTGCTATTACGTAGCATCAAGCGTATAACGAAATATTCTCATATAAATAAATATATTTATTCATATACGTAATAAAAGTATATCTTATTTTGTCACAGTTTGGAATATAGTACAGAAAATTAAAGAATATCCAAATATAGATCAAAAAATCTTGACATGACCTTCCAATAGGGCTGTGCGGATAATTGGTAGCCTGCGCTGTATTGGTTTTCACAAGTGGAATGAATAGGGACAAACGACGTCATAGATGAGTGATTGAAAAAATCATGAAGAAAATGTCTTCACGTCTTCGTGACGTAAGCTTACCCGCTAATGGTTATTATGGCTGCAGTGGGATTATCCCAAACAAAGAGCTAGAAAATACCGCATTTTGAGTACAGATGCTTTTTCATGGTCTGGTTTCATAGCAGTGGGGAGGCGTCCATATAACAGGGTGCCTACCGGCTTGCGTTTTGTATATGGCAACAATTTTTTTTGGAGTGAGTGCGCAAAAATTAAAGACTAAAACTAAAAAAGAAATGTGTGAGAGCTAAAAAGGGGTTGCCAGGAAAATTGTGGACATAAAATTGCAAAAAAAGCAAGCTCTGACACTTAAATCCACCTAAAAAAAGGTCGTCAGCATAATTCATTCATTCATTCATACATACATAGCTTCATGCTGTATCCCGCATATATCAGGTTAGGCAGAGGGAACCTAGTGTTAAAACACTCCGTTCCTCACTTTACAACTTAAACTTCCCGAAATATATACCGACTTTCCGAAATATATGCCGGCTTCTCTAAATCTACCGTTTTACCCTAATTTTTACCCCTTGCCACTGTTAGATAGTATGAAATAAAGTTCCGCCACTAAACACAAAACGAATAGAGAACGAAGTGATTTGATACTAGATGTTGGAGATTTATTAAAAATGAAAAATAATACTCCGGAGTAATTTTTTTAAGTGAATAGCTACATTCCCTGCAGACTTGAATGCCGAAGAATCTTTGTAATATAAATTGAAACTACCAAGAAATAGAAGTAGCGTTTAATATTTTATTATTTCTGTACAAATTTGAAAACTCTTTTACATTTCTTACGATATGAGTACTAAATATAATTAATTTTATTATATCGCGTATACTTTATCGCTATTTAAATTTAAGATTTATCGTCTAGACTGGAACGATTTATATTTATATATAAATACGTTAAGAAAAAACTTTGGATCCTTTTTACGAAAATAACGCGGACGGAGGAGCATGAAACTTGGCACACTTGTAGTTTATTAGAGAAGGATATATTAGAGAAGGAATGCAGAATGCTAATATATATATTTTTAAATAATGCATTAAATGTATATTAAATATATGTATAAAATAAATGTTACACACGCTACCGTGGTTTGACATCCATGTTTATATAAAGTGACATATACATTGATAGACAACGCGTTATTAACGCGTCAACGGGAACTCTAAAATAATTAATTTTATTATATCGCGTATACTTTATCGCTATTTAAATTTAAGATTAATCGTCTAGACTGGAACGATTTATATTATGAAAAAGTCGAAAGTCAAAAGTAGTCACTTCAAGAAATCATTTTTATTGCTCGTTAAAAGGACAATGTTTTAATTTACGACTGTTTTATTTTTATTTAGTCTTAAGTGAAATAGCATTGAAGACATAACATTTTAAATGCTTAGAGTTAAATATTATCTTATATTTAATTATTTTATTGTTATTTTTAAAGTTAAATGGTTATTACATTTAAATATCATAGTCACGCAAAGGTACAACGTGGAGTTATAAATGGTGTGCTTATGAGTTCAAACCTCAGTCGGAGGAATATTTTAAGTTATTTAATTTACTCGGTCTAGTATTATTAAGCAAGGTTTTAGGTACCGTCACACAACACGTTACGTCGCAACTCTAAATTCTCTATATCTCCATGCGGGAATGCGTGAAGCAAAAAAAGTATTGCAAGGAAAGATGTTTCTAGAAGGAAAACTGAGGCAGACCAAAACTCGGATGGCTGGACGAAGTTAGACAAGGCCCGATAAATGTGGGTGTAACAAAATGGAAGAAGAAAGCAATATGAAAAATATGGGTTAGGACAGAACCCGCCTTTAAATTAAAAATAGCCACTAAGTAATAATCACACTATTATAGTGATAGAAACATAATTCATATATAAAATATACGTATATAATTTGAGCTAAAACAATAACTCGACCTAATCATACGTGAAGATATTATCAAAATTATGCGTGGCAGCGCCGCCATGCCTCACTTGGTATCGGTTAGGAAACTTGCCAGTTTCTTTGCTGGTCGTACGTCGTATGGTAATTTACCTTCCTTCCTTGTGGCCGCAAACATAAATTAGGTGCCAGCCACCGGCCTCGTTGAAAAATTACTAACTTCTGCGGAAACAACGGCTTAGTCTATCTGGATACGGTCGTCTAATTCACTTCTTATAATATATATTCAACATATTTATTACCATTACGGAATTTTTACTTTAAAAATTTTAAAAAATATTTTTTACATTATAACTGACATTGTATTTGATGAAAACTTCTGTTCGGTAACTTCATTTATACGTGATACTAGACGGCGCATGCTACATTGCGTAGATACATAGAAGAGAAGGTAAAGAGTTAATACTAGTATTTTTATGTTTAGTTAAGTATATATATATTTTTTAACTTCACGCTGTATCCCGCATATAGCAGGGTAGGCAGAGAGAACCTGAGAGCCTAGTGTTAAGATACTCCGTTCTCTTACAACAATTCTGTTTCTCACTGTCCTTAAGTATATTTTTAGTGTAAATATTTATGTCACAGTATTGCTTATTCAATTAATTAATAATAGATAAAAACCAGTTGTTATCGTATCTGGAGAAAATATGTCTAATGATTTATCACTGAATTCTTTTTCTGACCAATCAATGACAAATTGTATTGCTTGGCCTCACACCCTAACGACCTTCGTCAGAAAAAAGTCTACGGAACACTTACTCTATGAATATAAATAAACATTACCCAAATTCAAACTCAAACTCGAAGAGTTATTACACCTATAAAATATTACGTTCTGCATGTGACAAATTCTGATTATTCAAAGTTCATTGCTAATAAGGCAAGTTTAACAGAACTTTGTTTCTACCCTTTGTTCACACAGTTAACTAATTTCATGAGTTGCAAATCAAAAATTATGACTTAATGTGTATTGTGATATTCATTTCTATTTTATTTAAGGCTTAGCTTGTATTTGTTTTTAATTATGCTAATTATTCTTTATATATTAAAAAGTATATTTAAAATTGTGAAACTCTTTAACATCCAAAATATGTATATTATTGCCATATTGATCCATCCGGCGAAAAGTGGGGTAAGGAATTGTTGAAAGAGAACGGAGTGTCTTAACACTAGGTTCTCAGGTTCCCGCTGCCTACACTGGTATAAGCGGGATACAGCGTGAAGCTAAAAAAACAAAGTTACTATATATTTGTTAAGGTTTAATCATTAGTAGTAGTGAAAATTGTGTGCCATTTAATGACAGACTCCTTTACGGTTCGTATGGAAATATACAATAGCTTTTGCTAACCTTGCTGTCTAATTATATTTATAATTTTTATATAGTCACGAATATATGATCGACAGAAAACCCAGTGCAATGAAGTGATTTATCACTCCATTTTTCACTTAATGTGGAAAGTGCAGTTACGGGCTATGTGGCGGAACACAACGCTGCGCTTCACGCAACAAAATCGGAAGTTGATACATCAACATTCAATTGAATATGTCCTAATTATGCTACAAATGTTTAATTTATCAAAACTATAGTACATAAATAATACAGTAGAGCTTTTAAGGTAAAATACTTATTTAATAATAGTCTTGGGTATTGGTTTTAATGTAGGTAGTAATTTAAGTCAATATCGCTTGTCCTACAATTGTCTTATTGGAAGTTTTGTCTAGACAATGAGATTGATAGCACTATTTTGTTATAAGAAGCTTAATTATGTTTTTGTAGTCTTTTATATAAGAATAAAGGAATAAAAATATTTCTTAGGAATACAATTAAAAGGTGTAATTACGAATTTATATTAGCATCACGTTTTTTTCTACGCACCAGAATGGATATTGATCCAGTGTCAAATGACACTCCGTTCTCATTCTCAAAAAACATGCTTTTATGAAAAATCTAACAAAGAAATAAGATTTAAATAATAGTTTTAAAAAACTAAAAAGACATGCTTTTGTGAAATAAGAATGCTTTTTCAGTGATAGTATTTTTTTTATAACTACGCGCTCATAGCAGTATAGGCAAAGAGAACCAGAGAACCTAGTGTTAAGACACTCCGTTCTCTTTTAACATTTCCGTTCCCCATTTTCCGGCGAATTGAAGCAGTAGTTTCTTTTTAATTATTATTTTTTTATTTATTTAACAATACATTTTGTATTCAAATACTACTGAATTTTTAAATGGACAGTCCCAAGAATTATGTTCTGAAAGTGAAGTCGACACAAAACTCGTAAATGCAGTTAGGTGCAGATTTACATTTAGTATAGATTTATATCTTCAACGTACCCCCGAATCTCTAAAGGGACACATAAAAGCCTTACATTAATAATATCGATTAACAGATTTTTTTTATATCATTAGTGATTTCCTGTTATGATAACATTTACTCATATTAAAATATTGTTCCACGAGACTTACAAAAGAATATTAATTATTAAAGGAACTTTACATTGATATTTAGGAGTAACTACATAGAAATATAGATTTAGAAGTAAACTTATAATTAAATCATAATTTTATCAATATTTGGCCTCGCCAGGATTATTCGTACGTGTCACATAAGCATATAAATATTGGATGAAAGGTCAGGGACAGTAACTTTTTTCATCGACACTGGAACATCAATCATCTTAAGAAAAATACGTTGGCTTCAAATACAAAATCATGTACGAAAGCATTTATATTTCAAAAGTTATTAGTCAGAAGTTTACAGTTCAATTTTATGTAAAACTTTTTTCTTCTTATAAAACCGAAACTTTTTGTTTTTTAATTACTAAAACATGAATGTACTTGGGAGTCTTTCATTCAATCTTGTATCGCATTCAATAGGTCATCACTTAGCATGCTGCGTTGCTTAGGTAATAGGAGCGAACTTGCAAGTGGATAGTACGTAGTTTACGTTAACATTAAAATAGGCCTGGCTCTGACCCAAGCTCACTCCAATGCAATGTATGATGCAAAGAAAAAAATCTCAATACACACCTACATATGTCTAAGGTTATATACTGTCATACTAAACTTGCCGATATGCAAATCTGTATGAACGTTTAGAGATGTGCGCTCGTTGGTTTTTACAGTTTCAACTGTTAAGGTAAATTGCATTTCTTTTCTCCTTTAAGCAAACTTGCGCTTCATGTGAGTCCCATTGGTCTCATTCTCATTTGTGATTACGAACTCTAGTTATCTGAACGTTTATAGCACTTTAAATAGCCTTAACTTTTGTTTAGTGGTATATTTTTCGTGATTACACTTAAAAATACCACATAAAATTTGGTATTATTTTAAATAATATTCGCTGCAGTCGTAACGTATACTCGTATAATATAACTTGTACGGTGGAATAGGTACGTTGCAAGATAAAATTGCATTAGGCAAAATATGTAGACTATCTTACTCAGTATGGTTACACATTGCGGGGCGATGGAGAGATTAATGAATAGAATTGCTATAAATTTTCGCTTCAAGATTTTGAGAAACCTTATGAATAGGTCTTTTTCCATCCAGTACTCTTCAAATCGATGAACGGTAGCCCACAGTACTTTATCATTTGATACTTTAAGTAAAATAATGACACTTTTTTATCTTCCAATAAATCCAGATTTAACTAAACTCCATCCGTCTGGGTTGAAAGCGGTTATTAAGGTGTCCCGTATTGATTAATTAAAAATATTCTTCGTTTTTCCAATATATAAAAAAGAAAACACAGTATATAATAGTTACATAATAAGCACTTGAGGCTATCTAGTCGTTTCAGACTTACGATTGTCAATATCAAGATATCCGAAGAAGTCATGCTTAATATAAATAAATTATAATAATCCAATCGCCAGTTCCAGATATAGTTTGGTATCGATCTAAAACAAAAATGTCTCCGCCGTGTTTCCCAATTAGAGCTGACATTGATTCCGTCTGCAGCCTCCGGATGGCTGGACCAAAATAAACGGCGATCGATGCATCTCGCTGCCGAATGTAAACTTTATGAGTTTGCAAATTCTGCCCACTACTGTTCTGTAACAACGGAAATAAAGAGGTTATACCTCAGTTTTTGAACGTTATTTCCTTCGTTATGACTAAATGGTATCGGTCGTTTGTAATGAATTGTTGCTGTTTTAGGGTTAGTTGGCTCCAGTTTAGATTTGTCACAATTTCGAAATGTAAATACGACTTGATATATAGTAAATAGTGTTTGTGCCTTTTTAATATTTGTTTAAAGTGTTGCATATATTCCGTCTATCAAAATTAATTTGACTGCTATGTAACTTGTAAATTGTATCGCCGGTTATGGCGCAGAGGCACAGGCGTGCGACTGTAAACGCGACAGGTTGTGGGTTCGATTCCCACTCCAGGAAATGTAAAATTTAGTATTTTAATTTCTTGGGTTTGGTAACAGGGGAAAGCGCGGCGTTGAGTTCCGCCACTTAACACGCAATGCCTCAATATGGCGGAATGTGGGATACGGAATTGTTGAAAGAGAAAGGAGTGTCTTAACATTAGGTTCTCTGGTTCCCTCTGCCTACCCTGCTATATGCGGGATACAGCGTGAAGTTAAAAAAAAATAACTTGTAAATAGTCTAATTTCTTTTACGAAGAAAATAATAAACATATTATAAAAAAAGCCTCGATGTGTTATGGAATATTGCGAGCATTGATACATTTTTGTACACATATACACAAAAATCTTTACATTATATGTTGAATAGATGAGAAAGAATAAATTATCAAAATAAAAATATTTTTACAAATGTTAAAATATATTTTCAAATTATTTAAATAAATATATATTTCTACAAATGTGTGACGTGATATGGAGAACCGAGGATTCTTGACGCAAGTACTGATATTAACTTACTAGGCTGTTCTCATTATTTCACATGTAGTTATAGAAAATATGAAACTCAAATTTATTTAAAAATATATGTTAATAACAATAACTTTAGTAAGACCATTCGTTTTATTGGACAATAGATTTAATGGTTGACGATACATTAACTAGACTACGAAATAAAGTTTTTAAGCGGCTTTTTGTTTTAGTGCTCATTGGAAAACTAGCAACTGGAAAGACGTATAAATGCGTTAATATACTATATGACATCCATTACGTGATTGCATTTCACTTCATGTTACAATTTAGTATAACAAATAATGTATTATTTGTTAGCATATCAAATAATTTAGTATTTGTTCTGATGGAAATTGTTAGTATTGTAAGGTAGATGGAAAATAACCTAACCTAATTTGGACCAAGCTAATGTATAATTATTTTATCCTTATGAAAGAACAATCATCAGAAAGAATCGTTTTAAACCCTTTAAAGTAAGTAGTAGATGGTTTTGAGTAGAATTAACACTGTTATTTTTAAAAAAAATATTTTGTTAAGTAAATAAAATTAGACCACCAGAAACCTGATCAGTACTAAAGTACTTTTGAATACTAGAGCATAGTAGTCTGTAGTCTTATATAAATAGTTATGTATTCCTTAGTGAGCATTCATCGTCCATTAATTTTCTTCGATTTGAAACGTTGAACACCGTGCGGATTAAACGTATCCCTAGCAAAATCACTACGTTTGCATCCAACATTTCAAAGCAATGGCAGCCACATATTGAAGCTGAGCTTCGATTGGAACCGCTGCGGTATATCTGGCTTACGTATTTGAACAATACCTTTTAAACACAAAGCAACCTGCAAGTAACGATTGCATAGACTGCCAATATGACTCTTATATTCAACGATTTATAATATATGCTCAATTAATATGATCTTGGGTCGTTGTCAAAAGAAACAATTGTTTATGGTATCAGTATCTGCAACAATATAGGAATTAATTGTCTAGCTCGTATTCAATTTAATTGGGAAGTACGCCCAGCTAAAGTATGTTTTTTCAGTAATTTAATGTACATATTAAGTTGCAAAGTTTTATAATATAATAACAAATAAAGGTAATATTTATGAAATGATTGATTTTTTGTTGCATATCAATTGATGTAGCTGTAACCACAAAACCATTAAGTTGTCAGCACAAGTGCCGCTGTTCGAACCAAAGTTAAAATCATGTCCACCAGCATGAAACAAATTTATTTTACATTGTAAAAATAGTGTATTATAAGGATATTAGTCCAAGTATTAGAATAATAAATGTGATTGTTACAAAACAATATTTTTTTATTGGAGGAACTAGGTCAAGAGAAAGATCAGATTTACCTAAAATATGCGTAGAAATAGGAAAGTATATTCTTTTTCTTCATACGTAGATAAATATCGGAATTAGTCTTTGTTTTTCAAAAATACTTAAATTCTATTTAAGAATGGCGCGTCAACAGAAGACCCTAAATCTAAATGCTCTTATGTATAAGCGTTTGGAAGCATTACCTCAATAGGTTATAGAACCAAAATATTTCATATACAATCAACATCTTCAACAGGTCTCAGTTATTAGATATATCGACATTTTCCTTGTAAGCACACATTCACGGGCCATTTTAATTAAACAGCATGCCCGCAAAGCATGACCACTGCTGAGCGTGATTAAGTTTAATTTCTGGATTCTAAGAGAAATAGCTACTTCATATATATACTTTATACTGTATAGCTATATAGCCACTATTTTACAAATTATTAAAGTAATAAAGCAATTTTTAAAATAATATTTGTCTTATCCATATGTATAAATATGAAAATCGATAAATTGTGGCTTTTTTAGTAAATTTATATAAAATCTACCGCAACAAATTAAATTCCCCCAATTTATTGACACAGATCAATATAGACGTACAGCGCCGTATTCCCAGAATCACCTTAAAAGTACTTTCCTACTCAATAATTCTAAAGGTAATCTTGAAGTTTTCACTGATTAATCGTATTTTGATCTTGTATAACAATTTGTCCGACCCTGATCTCGGTATTTTCCATGATACACTTTTTAACTATATACGAACAAATAGGTTAAAATTATAATAGTTAATCTAGTTATTGTTCTGTATATGTTGTATTTTATTACATTTTTTTAGCTTCACGCTGTGTAGGCAGAGGAAACCTGAGAACCTAGTGTTAAGACACTCCATTCTCATAACATTTCAGTTCTCCACTCTCCGCTAAGTGGCGGAACTCAATGCCACGCTTTGCCTTGTTACTAAAGCGAGAAAATGATGACACTATTATAAATTATTACAAAATATATATTTTCCTGGAGCAGGAATCGAACCCACAACCTAACGCGTTTACAGCCGCACGAATGTGTTCCTGCGACACGACAGGGAATTCAATTCTTTATAATTGTAATTTTTATAAATAATTTTAATTTATACGAAAATTTAATCAACGTAGTATACATGCCTATAATGGACTTTTGTTTCTGGACTAGTCCTATGCACAAATTTAGAAGAGATGTTACATTGTATTGTTGGCATGTCGAATAAATGAATAGAAATTTCGGAAAGATAGATTATTCAGTAAAATTGAGCAAACATACGAGCATATACAAACGATGTAATATTAATTACACGCACATTACGATACTCGTTATTGACTTTAGCGTATCCCTAAATCATACAAGCTTGTTTGAAATTTCATAATAAATGAGTAACAGTAGTATTAATACTGCATCAAATGTTGCGTACTAGTACACTATTTACACAGTAAAAGTGCGATGCGTTGATATTGTTTATTTTTCATTTAATTAACTATGGTTGACCATATTTCAAAATAATATTTAAACATAAGAAAACCAAATAGTTTATATTTTAATAGAGATTTTAGGTCGACTAAAATGAAAAAGTCGAAAAGGGCTTCATAATCTAATATATTTTGTTATTTTAATTAAATTTCCTATAAAAGCTTTGGTAAGTATATTCACGTAACAACTTTGCGATGCTCTATTACACAATTTTGTACTATTTTCCTTCTAGCGAGCAGAAACAACGCATTGTCTTTGTGTAACCTTAGAATATATAATTTAATATACATAAATACATGAGTGAACTTGATGGAATGTCACTTCTAATATTTTTGCACGGGATGTAGGTGCGACCCCATTTGTAATCTTTTTTATACAAAAATGTGTTACAGTTGAAAGTAATGTTTTGAATTTGAAAATAAAAATAATTATTTTATATCATTTATTTAATATAAGGTGTAGAAAAACTTGATTTTGTAAAACGATAAGTAAAACGATATTTATTCCTTGATAAAAATTAGGTCAACATACCGCTCTATTCATTACTTTAAGAATTTAAACTTAATTCACTTACCACAATGTTTAGTTCATGAATAATATAATTATGATTTAGAGAACTTTAAAGTGTTTCATAAAACTACAAAGGAAGAAAGCTTATAATAGCAGCAATGAATTCAAAAGTGTCAAGTATAAATTATAGGGAAATACCGTTTTAATAAAAGCTGTGGGATAGCGCGCTTTTAGAGATGTTAGAATACTAACCTTAATTTAGTACACACTGGCATCCAAAATTGGAAACTTGTGGCCCATATTTCGTGCTGTGATTCACTGGAACCTGATTTTGTACGGATTATTAATCAGTAGAGACTTAATTATAAAGTGAATTAATAATTATCACAATTTTTTACATTTCGATTATATTCTTTTTTAAACTAACTTTTGTAACTTACAAGGTAATTTATATTTTTTTATTTATTATGTAAATACATTTGAAATATATACAAAATTTTATAAGGTTCATTTTCATATAAATTTATGCTATTTCATGGAAATGCAATGACCAAGGTCACGAATGAACCGCTTATGACAAGAATTTAACTCAAAGGAATTAAGATTACGCAATAGGGTGATAAAAGATGCTTTTTACCCCAAAGTATTATAGACGCTGGTGTGGAAATTGAAAAACCCATCTGTACTCTCGCGAAGCTGGCACATGATAGTATTTAATATACTTAATAAAAGTTATACTTGGAATCCCCGCGGCTCTCTTGTGAATATATAAATTTACAGTATATTAACATTTTCTAACAAGCTCCTGAGATAATGGCTCTTATGGCTATAGTCTTTGCAAGAAGAAACACATGCGCTATTTAATTTATAATATATAAAGAGTAAGTAACTTAGTCTTCAAAAGATTTCCGTTCTAAAAAGTTTTGATCGTTCTTATTTTATGATGACCGGACAATAATGATATTGTCCCGTTACATTTATGGTTAAACCGAAGTCTATGTGTTTACAAGAATTATATTTTTGACCAGTAAACCATGAACAGTGGACAGGAGATCGACGCATGCTATAACTGTGACATGATATTTTGTATCATTTTCAATAGCTTTTTAGATTTAATTATATATAAAATTAAAAAAAATAAAACAAACTGAGGTCTTATTTTTAAAATCTAATGAACTTCCTGTATCCAGCGGCTTGGTATGGTATGCCGGAACAATGAATGCTAATAAATCATGTAGTACAGATATACAAAGAGCTATTATTGCCTGTTTGCGTTTGATGTTCAGGTATTCCTAGTCGTCTACTGTTCCGGGCATAATTGCGTCCTCCACAGCGCCGCTTTTATTCGGATCCATCCGGTTTGTACTGGTTTAAACCAGTTGGAACTGGCCTGGAGCGATACGTCGATGGGTCCGCGCGACTGCGTATCGGATTGACATGTAATTTGTGATCGTACAACTTTGTTATCTATTTAGTTTTGAAAAAACTCACATTCGAAGAGGCAAGTTTTATTGAGTTGAAGTAAAAAGGGACCGGAAGGGAAGTTGAAATATTTGTACACAATTTAATACATACCTATTATCCTAATACACGTTGAGGTCGTACTTCTTCTTTTATAATACTCATCGTCTCAACTCATAAAACTTAATTTTACGTGTAACATCTTCAAGATTGTTTTAATTACTTATTAAAGTACTTGTTTTCCTATGACACAGCATTAAACCTCATAAAACACAATGTTTTAAATCCACTCTCTTTAAGCATTTAGTATGAAGAGCAAATTCCCATTTCCGTATTCACCAATCCTTATACTTTGGCTAAGTAGATGCGGACTCAACTAAGCTTATTTTATATAGTCATGAGATATAAATGAACTTACACTCAGTGGTAAAGCATTTGTTCCAAATAATCGAATCTTAAAAAAAAATAAATTAGTTTAAGATTCACGGATTATTGGATATTTATAGTAATAATTATTATATTGTTATAATTAATAATTAGGTTATTATATTACATTATTGACATTGTAACGCCTATCGTGGCGCAGAGGCACAAGCGTGCTACTGTAAATGCGACAGGTTGTGGGTTCGATTCCCACTCCAGGAAATTATTTTTTTCATTTCCTGGGTTTGGCAACAAGGCAAAGCGCGGCGTTGAGTTCCGCCACTCAGCAAGCAATGCCTCAATTCGGCGGAAAGTGGGGGACGGAGTGTTTTAACACTAGGTTCTAAGGTTTCCTCTGCCTACCCTGCTATATGCGGGATACAGCGAGAAACTATGTATATATGATATTGTAATTGATAATTGAGGTTGTAATAGTATTTTTTAATTTCACTATAAACAATGTATGGTATAATAGAATTAAAAATACGAAATTTTTGATGATTCCAAAAAAATATTCGTATCTATACGTTAATTATATACTGTAGATCTATAGTAAGGGTGGAAGGCATTAGGTGGATTACACAGAGCGCGCCCGACGCGCGAAATGACAACTTAAGCACCTGCTCATCGTCTTAATGTCGAGGCGAAAACATATCCGACAGGGATGATAGAGGGCTATTAATCGAGGATTTAAAACAAGAAATAATGAACTCGGCTTTGTTAAATGCATTTCTTTATATAGCTCATTAGAAAGACGTCTTAACAACGCTTTGGTGTTGAGAGAGGTAGTTAGATTATACTAGTGTTTTTGATATAAGATTTGTTTTTCTTTTGTATTTTTAGATTAACAATTGTGAGGGGAAGGTGTTCATATTTTTTGTCATTTAGTATGAAGAAGGTCAAACGTTTTTGTGAAATTATGTGCTTTATTTTATATATAACCTAAATAATTTTAATACGTAAATAGTTTAATAAACTAATTTTTTAAATAAAATTATCGTGATCAAAAATGCGTTAGAGAACTTTTATCAATAACTTAAATCCTTACAAGAATTCATATCATAATGGGTTAAATAGGACTATATATAATTAAACTGTCTATTTAATTTAAATTTAAATATCCTGATTAAATAGAAATACTTGCGTAGATTAATATTCATAAATTAAATAATTTAAAAGTGTTCTAAAATTAACAACAAATTACTAAAAGCTGTGGCGGTAGCATTATGATAGAATTTTTTTTAAGGGAGCACCGTTTTTTAATGGACTAAGTACTAAAGTAACTTTGTTTACGTTGGGCACCTTTTACCCCAAAAGCCAGGATCCATTTACTATTGACTGTTGGGTTAGCTTAGACATAAGGTAGATAAATGGGACATTTTGCTAAAAGCCAGGATGATGCTTACTAAAATATATAGGACTATGTTTTAGGAGCTCTATTATATATATTTTCTCATGTGTATATGTATGAAACCTACATTTTGATGATAATAATTTACCATTTTGCAAAACAATAGATAATAAAAAAAGGCCTGTCGTCGCGCAGAGGCACAAGAGGCTACTGTAAACATGACAGGTTGTGGGTTCGATTCCAATTCCAATGAAATAAAAATATTAAATAATATTTAGTATTTTCATTTCCTGACTCTGGTCACAAGGCAAGCGCGACAATGAGTTCCGCCACTCAGCACGCAATGCCTTAATTCGGCGTGAAGTAAGGGACGGAAAAGTTTAAAAGAGAACGGAGTGTCTTAACACTAGGTTCTTGGGTTCCCTCTGCCTACCCTGCTAAGAGCGGAATACGTCGTGAAGCTAATAAAGAAATAAGTGAAAAATATTGAATCATTGCTATAAAAATAGTAATTAAGAAATATATTTTGTGATAAAGACTTGAAGTTATATAAGGAAATTAAACAGCAATCTTAGCATTAAATAACATTTCGCATTGTGTTCAACCACGATAAAGTTTCCAGTTTTAACTTATTTCGTTATAAAATCGCATAGAGCGTGAGTTTAAATAAGATCGTGTTACACGGTGATATTTTCGAGAAAGCACTCTCTAGCGGCGCACATTGTTTTCATATGCAAATCGAATGCAGTTTTAAACTTGTGACGTCTCGATTAGGGAATACAATGAAAGATAGTCGATGTTGAATTACTGCTACGTAATTTACTAAATAATTAAAATCCAAGTAAAAATATTTCTAACTAATAATACTTTTGGATAGCTAGAAGTGAGAATTTATTTTATTTTTAAGCTTTACGCTGTATCCCGCATATAGCAGGTAAGGCAGAGGGAACCTTAGAATCTAGTGTTAAAACACTCCGTCCCCCACTTTCCGCCGAATTGAGGCATTAATTTCTCCGTGGGTAATGGATAACTTATTATCACTATTATTTATAACGTCAAATTTAAAAACGGAGTGTCTTAACACTAGGTTCTCTGGTTCCGTCTGCCTACCTTGCTACGGGTGGGATACAGGGTAAAGCTAAATAATTAAGAATTAAGAGATGGGTGTTAATAAATACTCAGCGATTACACTTTAACTTGTAGAAGAAGAAATGAGGATGAGCTTAGTAAAAATGTTATCTTGTAAATAATATACGAGTACATAGATAGATAGAAAAACTTTATTGCACACTTGAAATCATACATAAAGAAAAATTTTAAATAATACAACAAATGCACAAAGACGGCCTTATCACTAAAAATGATCTCTTCCAGGCATACATACATAATATAAAATGCAGATAATATTTCTATAATATAAACACATTTTTTAAGTATATAAAAGTAGAGTATATAATGGATACCTGGGTAAAATGAAACTTCGCTACTTTAAACCATGTGTAAACTTAATATAAAAATTGTTTCGTACGCAGGTTGTTTGCACAAGTGCTTAACCCTTGCCGGATCAAATTTAGTTACAATAAATATTTTCACATCTTCCCTACTCTCGTCTCGTCTCCTACGTAACACAATCTCAAATTTACTTGTTGAAACATATTTTGAGATGACGCACAAATATCTACTTTATCAATTTTTGTGTTTTGATATTATATTATTATAATCGTTAATAATTCAAGATATTTTTAGTGTAATAATTTTAATTTAGCTTCACGCTGTATCCCGCACATATTAGGTTAGACAAACGGAACCTGTAAACCTAGTGTTAAGACACTCCGTTCTCTTAAGATTTCCGTTCCTCACTAGTGCCTATGCATGTGGTTATTACAGTTTTATTTTCAACATTAAAATTCGTTCCATATACAATCATTATGATAATTATTATGTAATTTCTTGGAACTTCAATTCCATCTAAATTAACATTCAACTATATTATACATATTTGAAATTACACAAACGCTAAACGCTTATTAGCTATGTATTCGCAGAGTGGTATTTCAACGTTATCAAATTTCTACTTCATAAACTATTCTGCAGCCGACTTGTCAGTACCGGCCGTATATTTGAGTAACAAAAAGTAACGTGTGAATCCTTGGACAGAAAAAATGGTTAGAGATAGTAGTAGTCCTTTGTGAACTATATTTTCTAGTAAAAATGGAAACTATCGTAGACGAAGGTACAATAGATAGTATTATGCTTATTTAAGATATTTCCGATATTAAAAGAATGTATGAGTTTAGTGAACTTAAATGTTTGTCAATATAACTGTTATAATACATATTTAGAAATCAATATTTGTAATAATTAATATTTAGTAATTTCAGTTTCTTACTCTGGTAACAAAGCAAAGCGTGGCGTCCAGTTTTGCCACTCAGCACGCAATGCCCTTCATTCGCCGGAAAGTGGAGAACGGAAATCTTAAGAGGACGTAGTGTCTGAACACAAGGGTTCTCAGTTTCCCTCTCTGTCTACCCTGTTATGTACGGGATAAAGTATGAATCCAAAAATAAAATAATACACATTTTAATGGAATATATAATACAATCATAGAATAAAAAAAATCGAATGTCATTAATATGAGTAGCATCCAATGCAGTGATAATAATTCATTTCCTCAAGTTTGGTAGTATCCGATCTGAAAAGAAATATTCACAGTCAGTGAATTGGTCCTTATGAAGCCGGATGTCAGTAATTGAGTTAATGCCAGCACTTCCAACTCTTAAGTTACGGCTCTAAAGATAGCGGATGCTAGAATCGTAGAATGAGTTCTAATACTAATGAGCAATTACTGTAGGCGTATAAAATATTGTTTATTGAAAAGATTTTATAATATGACTAAAATAATTAATGTATTACCCATTTTTAATATTTTTTTTCTTAATAAATAATTATATTTTTTTTTACCTTCAAGTTGTATCCCGCATATAGCAGGATAGGCAGAGGGCCAGAGAACCTAGTGTTAAGACACTCCGTTCTCCATTTTCCGCCGAATTGAGGCATTGCGTGTTGAGGTGGCGAAATTCAATGCCGCGCTTTGCCTTATTACTAAACCCAGGAAATAAAAATACTAAACTTTAACATTTCCTGGAGTAGGAATCGAACCCACAACCTGTCGCGCTTACAGTCGCACGCTTGTGCCTTTGCGCTACGACAGGCGTTATAATTAAAACAAAATAAATTATCTTAATATGTCACTTGTTGTTTATTTCACAATAATATATTTTAATTATGATATTCTTTATACACATAGATACATTTTTTTTTGAAACAAACCTTTTTTAAAAATACCTTTTTTATCAACTCGCTTGTCGCTACTTACTTGGTACAAACTTAGCGAAGCCACAGAGGGAAAGAAATCAATGCGATGAATAGACGAGAAATGAATTGTGGGTATCGAAACTTCTAACATAACCAAAAGCTATACTTAGTTCTTTCATAAGTAATTTATGATAGTAATGAATACTGATGCTTATAGAATAAATATAATATATATGTTATACTGAATCGTGCAAAAATTACAGCTCTTGTATTAAAATATAGGAATAATAAATTTTGTGGGCTAATTAGTTACAATATAAAGAATAAATCGTTCTATTCGTTTCCCTCTAGGTATATTATATAGAAAGTGGTTAAAATTTGAATATGATCCGATTTTAGAAGGTTTCTAGTAAATTAATAATCCAAATTGATATCACAATTAATAACATCAATCATTTAAATCTCTTTTAATATGACATATAATACACTTCGAATTTCGATTAAACTTGTACTTTAAATACAATCGTAAAGTTCTACATCTTATGTAAACACGCGAACACTTTACAGTAGTCCGTGGTCTTGGTCGTGGACAAGTAGAAACGTCGAGTTTCCAAAAATGTATTTTCGAATACTAAAATATACGCGATAAATCCGATTAAAATAGTTTCATTTAATAGGTTCCCTTTGTCTACCATGTTAAATGCGGAAAAAAGTGTAAACATAAAAAAAAAATGGACCTATACATTATTTGTTCACTTTTAGCAACGTTCTATGAAAATCATCAATAAACTTACAATGCAGCGATAATAGCTTCAACTGCTTTAGTTTTATGGCGACTTAAGCTTGAAAAGGAAGTATTCTACAATTTTATTCACTTTAGTTCATGAAATTCTAACGACGTGGATTTTTTTAATTCATATTCATTTGTAACATAATAAAAATATTGCTTAGTCTCTAATGTAATTAAGGTATTATAGAAACATTTAAGAATTAAAAATGGATTAAGTGTTTTTATACTTTTAACGATTTATAAATGTCGAGGAGAGGTGTTAAATTGATTAGTATAAATAAAGATTTTATCAAACGAAAATCAACTTCAATCAAAGTACTCTAAAAATACTATTATTACGAATAACTCAAAAACTTCTCGTCAGATATCAACTAAATTTATAAGGGACTACATCAAAAAGACTAGCTATAATGTATATAAAAAAAATCAAAATTGGTTTAGTGAATATTATATGCTAATTAATACACAAAAAAAAAACAGTCGAATAAGTCGATTGTAACCTCTTCCTTTTTTGAGATCGGATAAAAAGGAAGTTATCATATATTCAAAGAATATGTACTTTTGCTTGGCATTGATTATTATTCTATATATTATTATCCCATTTAAATCGATCTCTATGTGGTCACAGCTTTACCGGTGGGTCGCAATAAACCGAACCGCTCTCCATTACCGCGCATTATGTATTAATACATCGAATCCAGTGCCACTGCAAATTTGCCTCCACGAAATACCTCATGATACTGTAAATTAAAGTGATAATATTATTTACGAAAACGGAGAATAGAGTGTCTTGGCACTAGTTCTCTTTGCATTTTTGCTGCGAAATGCGAAAAAAAAGTACCTGTTGTATTTACTATATATTTCATGGTGATTATTTCGATTTATTCTTATTGAATTTCGGTTATCAATCTAATTATAAAAACAATTAACTTAAATAATGGTATATGGTAGTACTGGTGTGTACTGGGCATATTCTATTTGATTCAGTTTTTTTTTTAGTAAATAACACATATTATGTACAGAAATCTTATTTCATGAAATGTAAAGATTTCCTACATAATATTTAAAGGGGTACTTTTATTAGACACGTGATATGTAATCCCCTCAGCAATATCGAAAGAATAGATAAAATATCGCGTATGACGTATTAAAAGATGAATCGCCCCCACACTTACCCAACAAGAGTGTAATATCATCATTACTTATTATGACTTGCATTATCCGCTGGATAAAATAAAATAGATCCTCCTTATATTTCATCTAGCTTTTTATTAAGCTTGGCCTAATGTCGATATATTAAAAATGCGTTAATTTGACACCATGTTGTCATTATGTTACATGAATATATGGAATTATCTGTGGTTGTAGTATTCGTTATATGTAAAATTATTTCTTTTTTAGTTTTTTTAGGCAGAGGGAATCAAAAAACCTAGTGTTACGACCCTCCATTCTCTTAATAAGTCTGTTCCCTAGTTTCTGCCGAATTGAGGCATTGCGTGCTGAGTGGCGGAACTCTACGCCGCGCTTTGCCTTTTTACCAGAGAACTGGGAACAAGGCAAAGTGCGGCGGACTGGAATATTAAACTCAGTGATTATCCACGAGAACACTTATAAGGAAAAATAATAAGCAAATTATGAATGGTATGTATATTTATAATGTGAAAATCCTTTATTTTTCAATCAATATGATTTGAGACTCGGTAAAACAAAGAATCGACACTAAAAGACAAATATACTTGTACCATAGATATTAAGCTGAAGTGTTAGATACAAATAATGTTATGTTTGCTGTTTTTTATAATTGAATATATGTAGAAAACAAAAAAAAAGTAATGAAACCAATTTTTTGGAATATTCAAAAAAAATAAAAGAAAATAAATATCTAAATATTTTACTCTTCATTTGTCTAGTTCTCTCATAGTCTCATATACATTTGAACTGTTTGTTAATTGCATACGTATTTTTATTTTTATATTTTTTATATTTGTTAAAAATCCGGACTTTACAAATTTTCTTTTCATATTGTGTTTTGTAAATTCCTACAATCCAAATAAATTTTTCATATGAAATTGTACAATAATTTCACTTAGATTTCCAAGAATTGCTCTTTAGCATCAAAGGTATAAATATTTATATACGTATTTTCTTTTGTCTAAACATGGATGGACCTAATTGTATGTTTACTTTTACGAATTTTATTAATTCCAAGTAAACTGAATTTAAGCGGAAATGAACTCTTCTTAAATTAACTTTTTTATTTGAGGATTTGAATGAAACACGTTCGAAATTATTCATTGCAGTTATTATTTCATAATATAATACTTTATAAATCATTTGCAATTAATATTGATCCCGTTGACACATAATATACGCGTTGTCTTGACAACATGTAACTATCTTGATACAAAAGTGTATGTGTATATACTTGGTGAAGTGTAATATGTATTTATTTTGTTAATTTAATTATTTTTTTATGTATTATTATTTTTATACCATGTTACAACATTCAACATTCATTCAACATCTTCTTTATCTTAACTGTAAATATGCCAAATTTCAAACTCATCTATTCGCATAAAATAGCATAAAAAATTATCTAAAGTATTTCATTCACGTATTAATATTCCGATGATATCTATCTATAGAAGAAAATATTTTTAACGTGACATTTAAATTCGACTTTTTAATTATGTGTCTAAGCACCCGTGAGCTGAGAACAGTTGGTTTCAGCTGAGTTTTGCATGTAAATCGGATTCGCGGCTTAGACAGTGCGACGTGAGTAAAACAATGAGGTTTCCTTTATATAGAAGCGAGGCATTTCAAATATATGACGACTCTGTTTATATTAAAATGGTTTTGTTTTATAATAAAAATAGTTCAACATGTTGAAATTTTATATAAAAAATTAACAGAGACAAGTCAACCGTTGAGAAACGAAGTTTGCCAGGATAACGAATTTCACTGGTTTAAATACAGCATACAAATTATTTTTCAATGATCGAATAACATTATAAAATATCTAAATAACAAAACAGAGTTATAAGCGTGTACTCATAGTGCACAGTTTTTTACAACCCTTTATTTCAAATAAATTACATGATGACCTAATGCTAGGTTTTATGACCGACACGGTGAAACATCAATCGATGCTATCAACTTTGTTGTGTGTATATACTTAGGTAATATTCGTAGAGTGACAGTAAATTATGTCAATTGACGATTATATAGCACAGTTTTTAAAAGATTTTTTAATTGGTTTTTCTTTTGTTATTGCGTTAAAATTTTTATTTATGTATATGGAAATATTTCAATATGAGACTAGAACGAATAGATACTTTACTACGTCATTTTATTTTTATCTCCAATCCAAGTACTCCGAAGTTAACGCTATAGCTGTTATACCTCTCAAACCTAAAACTCGGTATGAGAGGTATAACAGCTATGTCTCTCATAATCTACTCAAATATTTTGGCCTATCTAGAACTGTCATCAGTCCATTTAAAGTTCCGTAAATAGTATTAGTAAATTCTTTTCAGATTTGGTTAGGTAGAGAAGCTAGGGTAGTGGATACAAGGGTTAATGCGCATTTTAAAGTGGCCCCTTAAGGCCTACACTAAAATTCGCCAGTCCCAGGCACTACCAGTCCTCGCACAGTGAATCCAAGGAATGCTAACGAGTTCTCTTCTCTTCCCATACATCTCAAAAACCAAGATATCACAACAAAATGTTTATAACACACCTATATTAAGTCAAACACGTTTAAATACGACGGTTACGACGCATAGCCGTGCAAATATGTTCTGGGCAACTTTTAAGCCTTTCCAAGTGTTAATGGCACGTTATTTTATAGAAGATCCTGGTATTATGGCAACGAATATATTACCATAATTTTCTTTATATGCTTACTTTGGATATTTAAAAGTTATAATTTATTTATATGCCTGTTTGCAAAATTTATATTTTCTTTATTGTATATGGTACAAATATTTGATGAACAATAATATATAGTAGTAATGTGAGACTACAGTTAGGCAATGGGATATTGTAAATACGGTGATTATGGGTTCAGTTCATCTTTTTTTTTTTCACTTGAGAGAGTGATTGATTTCTAAAAAACACGTTTTATTTTCACGCAAGTTTGGGCGGAATGTGAAGAACAGAGTATTTATCTTAGCAGCTACATACAGCGAGAAACTAAAATAAAAATTATATATTTTTTAGTTTCACGCTGTAACCCAGGGTAGTGCAGGGTAGAGGGAACCTGAGAATTTAGTGTTAAAACACTCCGTTCTCTTTCAATAATTTAATTCCACTCTTCGCCGGATTTAGGCATTGCGTGCTGAACAGCGGAAAGGCGCTTTGCTTTGTTACCAGACCCAGGAAATGAAAATACTATTACAATAATATTTAAAATTTTTCATTTCCTGGAGAGGGAATCGAACCTACAACCTGTCCCGATAACAGTCGCACGCTTGTGCCTCTGCGCCACGACAGGCGCTTAATGATTATATAATGATTAAAATCATATCTTTATTAAATACGTAATATATATGAACGTCAACGTAGCTTTATGTGTATGGATAATGCATTCTACTTTTTATTAAACGTTTTAGACTCAAGATCCGGTATTGGTTGACAGGGGTGAACAAATAATGTAAGCGACACTTTGCTGGAAGCTTTGTAAAATTACCTACATAATACGGCGAGAGTGACAATTTCTCGTTCAGGTTTTATATTTTATGTGTATATTCATATATTTTTGATGTTTGTTATTGTTTTACACCTTTCTATACATACTCATTTGGTTTTCTAGTACAAAACATTATTGTTGCTTTTTTTTTTTTATAACTTCACGCTGTATCCCGCATATAGCAGGGTAGGCAGAGGGAACCTGAGAACCTAGTGTTAAGACACTCCGTTCTCTTACAACAATTCCGTTCCCCACTTTCCGCCGAATTGAGGCATTGCGTGCTGAGTGGCGGAACTCAACGCTGCGCTTTGCATAGTTACCAAGCCCAGGAAATGAAAATGCTAACATTTCCTGGAGTGGAAATCGAACCCACAACCTGTCGCGTTTACAGTTGCACGCTTGTGCCTCTGCGCCACGACAGGCGTTCGTTTTTAGTTTATCACAGGATATATTGTAAAACATAATAAGGCCACTTGAAAATATCTATATTCATTACAAATTTATTCTAATATAATTGGACTTTTCAATGTTACGATATCAGTAATATTAGATATAAAAGAAATTTATATATTTTTCTTTATGATCTCTATGTGCATCATTGTCTAGATTAGTCTTAAATGTATCAATTACTGTATTATTTTGCTTTTCTTATGTATTAGTAGACAGTTGGGATATATATTGATTGTGGGTTTGAAATCTATTTCTGTGAGTTTTTACAATTTAAATATCGTTTCTTTGGTCTGGACTACGAAAGTTCCATAAAAACAGCAAATGTGTACATTTAATTATGATTAACTTACTTTAATTTACAAATGTAAAAAACAAACTTTATTAAAGATATAATTTATAACATAATTAATTGTAATCCATCGAAGTTTCAATGGAATAGTAATAATATACCAGTAAAATATAAATGTAAATGAACATTCATAACTTATCTAGGAAATGAAAACAGCTGTTCACTAACGAACTCTGAGATAATGATCGCTGCATCAAGTGTAACGGACTAATAGTTGTGGACGTTTAATTGAAGAACCAATTCAGAACTTCGTTGCTTCGGGCTATGAAAACTGCTGGCTTGGAAGATTCCAAAGTTATCGCAAAGAGCTAAATTGTTCCTCACAAGATGTGGAATATTTAGATTTTTTACAGTAGACTTGACTTGGTTTTTAATTTTACAAGCCAATTGCGAGTTAACGTATTTTCATTCACATATTAATTTTAACAAGAGTGATTATAAATAATTTAGAATTAATAAAGGCCTACCGTGGCGCAGAGACACAAGCGCGTCATTGTAAACGCGCCAGGAAATGAAAATGTTAAATAATATTTAGTATTTTCATTTCTTCGCTCTGGTAAGTCAAAGCACAGCGTTCCGCCACTCAGCACGCAATGTCTCAATTTGACGGAAAGTGGGGAACGGAAATGTTAAAAGAGAACGGAGTGTCTTAACACTAGGTTCTTTGGTTCCCTT
Source organism: Philaethria dido (assembly GCA_033558755.1). Classification (NCBI taxonomy): domain Eukaryota; kingdom Metazoa; phylum Arthropoda; class Insecta; order Lepidoptera; family Nymphalidae; genus Philaethria; species Philaethria dido. Next base: position 293,390 of record JAKGSA010000311.1, on the reverse strand, counting down.
TTCCTTGCTGTGTGCGGGATACAGCGTGAAGCTAAAAAATATATATAATTAATATATACTGATAGAGAGAAAGAGTGAGATATGATTATAAAACAAAAACGACAGCATCATTTTCTAGCTTAACATTATGTTCAAATATAAACCGTAAAGTTAAATAACTTGCGTAGTTCGTTGCCTTAGGGAAGTAAATATTATGTTATCCTTATTCCCTGTATTTATCATGTTACGCAAATATTTATGTACATACGTACATAATTTTAAAATGTATGCTTACCTCGTATGTAGTATGCCATCTTATAAAAATGTCCTTTTCCTTGCACAGGAATCATGTATATAATATTAAATGTTTATTATTATATTGGTTCTAAATACGGTATCAAATAATAAAATATGTAGTTGTAAATATTGCAACTTTCATAGTGCTGTAGATATGTCAAGTTTTACTGCTTGCGACAAGTCTGAGTTCAAATCCCACTCAAGGAAATGTTTATGTTGAATTTGTATTAGATGGTATCTAACCACCCAATGAGAGAAGCTCAAAACGCCTCTAAATTAGTCAAAATTGGAGTATGATGTGATATGCTCTCTTCTTATTACATAACATGTAGAATACGTATAAAGAATTTGTCCTCCATTATATACGTATATGATGACATTGCCTCAAAGAAAATAAAGGTCAAAAATGTTTCGAAGGGAAAGGACGAAAAAATTTTAGAGAGGCTACCTATTTCGACATGAGATAATAAAAGATATTGTTATTATCAAAGTCGTAGTTATAATAATTTTGGTCGCATCTGCTCAGAAGTACGGCAGCATTATGTTTCTGCCCTCGTATCGATAATAACTTTAAGTTTGCGAGTTTTAGGTACAGGCCGGTGTATTGTTATGGACAAAATTGCGTGACAAAGATAGTAAATAAGTCAAGAGATGTACACAGTGAATTTATTTCATGAATAACAATAATCCAGAAGTCTTTGAATATTTCTTACTAATATTTTATTGCTATGTTAATGGGTTAAAACGTTTTAATAGCACAAATGAATCTAGGCCTTAAATATAATACCTCAATTGATCAATTTGCAGATTCCAAATAAAAAACTAGGCTGCATTAAACATTTCCCGAAGTGGAGTCGAAGGGAATGTTTAAAAATAAAATTTAGGTCTTTTATGAGTCTAAATCCAGTCATATCATCGAGCAGGTCAAATAATACAGAGTAATGGAATGAAAAAGAATTTCACGTTCCTATTTGTTTATTTCGATAACTTTTATTTCCATATATTGTATATTTTTATATTTGTCCCACTTAAAGCTAAACATTGGTTATACAGCTCGTTATGCTTTATTTCAATCAAACTTTATATTGTAGTATTAAATCAAAGGAGCATTTGTCATTGTCCAAGAGACAATACGACTCGTCTTACTTGTCTCAGCTTATCATCTCATGATATGGAGATGAATGACGATCTTAATTAAGATTATGATGTCTCCTGGGGTAAGAAGTTCAATTTTATTTCCTTTGATCGTAATGTAACCTTGTAACACAATGGATATTTTTAATTGTTAAGTTAGGGTTTTTATATTATTATTAGTATTTATAATGTATGTATCGTAAATAAAACATTGGAGTTCACAATAAGTATAGTACTATATATCTTGGTGGCCTAACATTACCCATTTAAATTTACTAGGGAACAAATAAATACCTTCTAACTCATTTACTTACTATGATATTTTAAAAAAGTATTAATGACTCATATAATATTCACTTAGCAATTTATAAGTGAAGAATAAATTCGGAAATACATGTATTTCTTATTATATGCTGGCTTGCTTTTTAACAGCTAAATTATCAATATATAAACATTCATAACTTAACGTCAATGAATTGATAGTACAACCATGTGACATATGTAGCTACAACGAGCCTTCTCAGTTTGTGATCAATCGAGATGTTTCCTACGTATTCGTAGTAGTGAAAACCTCAGCGCCAAGCGTAGCAACCGAGGTATGGCTTAAAGGCTTTGTGATAATAGTGACAATACTATCTTACCTATCACGTCTGACCGTCTTATACCTTAACTAAGTACAAAGCTTTCCCACAGGTTCTAACTTTAGGTTAGCTTTGAATATAAGTATTTGTATTTTGTACTAAAATGGGGAACGGAGTGTCTTAACACTATTTTCCCTCTGCCTACCCTGCTATATGCGGGATACAGCGTGAAGCTATGTATGTATGTAAGTATAGTTTGTACTGGAATGTGTTGAATGTAAAATGGTATCGGTTTCACTTTTTTTTAGCTTCACGTTGTATAGCAGGGTAGGCAGAGGAAACCTGCGAACCTAGTGTGATTGCCGTTCCTCACTTTTCTATACTATGATTGGAACGTGGTACGACGTCGGTTTTGTTTTTTTTTAGGAACACTGTGTGCTATAAAATATTGATGGTTTATATGGTAATCATTTTGGAAAATAATAATATGCATTACAAATATGTGCTTGTTGATAAATTGTTAAAATATATATTAAAAAACAATTCAATTTATTATTTGTATCAAAATGAATGTTGTTTAGCGTAGCAGTTATAATAGTATTATGATCGTAATTTATATAATTGTATTATAGTGTATTCAATTATAATATCTGTCTGTCGTGGTGCGTGGCACAAGCGTGCGACTAAGCGCGACAGGTTGTGGGTTCGATTCTCAATCTAGGAAATGTGAAAGTTATATATTTTCATTTCCTGGGTTTGGTAACAAGGCAAAGCGCTGCGTGGAGTTCTGCCACTCAGCACGGAATGCCTCCATTCGGTGGAAAGTGGGAAACGGAGTGTCTTAACACTAGGTTTTCAGGTTCCCTTTGCCTATCCTGCTATATGCGGGCTACAGCGTGAAGCTAAAAATAAATAAATAAATAAAATTATAATGCCATTTATAAATACTTGTGTATATTGTTTCCAATTTCAATTCTACTCTAATATGCATAAATGATATTACGAATCATTTAAACTAAGCAATACAGTAACTCTCTTAGTGTTTAATCTGTATGGCAATAATTATGTCCATCTAATTATAGGTAAACAGTAATTTGGCACTCAGGGATCGTTTGAGCGTTGATTCGATGTTATTATTATGGGAATGGTTAACATTAGTGAGTTATTATAGCAAATTGTGCGATGCTTGTGCATGAGATATGATTATTTGATATGAAAAAGACTTTATTTTGCACCCAAAGAACAATAATGTCACTAGTAAAATATTGTATAATAGTATTTTTCCCTGTGAGGGGACGAGGTTAGAACACAATTCGCCTCCGCCGATGGGTAGCGTCCCGTAAGAAGCGGGTATCCCAGTAGTATGGTGATAGGAGGTTAGTCTTCCGACTGGTTCGCGACCACTTTCATTTCAAAGACGAACTGTCAAATACCTAATGACGTGTTCCGGTTCGATGACCTGTAAGCCAGGATTTCCCTATTCCCACCCATGCTTTTCCAGAATGTGGTGGTTTCGATGGTGAACTGCCGCGGCCACTACATTATTCTCTTCTGCTCTCATCTGAACACTAGGTCGGCAACGTATTTATAATACCTCTGCTGTTGTAGATGTCTATGGGCGAACGTAAGCACATACCATCAGGTAGTCCTTCTGCTCGTTTGCTATCCTTCATCAACAAAAAAAAGATTATTTATATTTTTATCATCAATCTTCGTTCGAATATGTAAATTGATAATTATACACAATACTTCCTTTTATAAGAATCATCAAGAATTCACAATTCGATATCAATTTCTTAGAAATAAAATATTAGACTAACAATGACTTATTGTAGTCTCATTTTAAATATACCCGTAATACTCGGTAATGCGGGGGTGGCCACTGAAAAAGAACCGCAGATTTTAATTTTTATAGGGATTCCGAGGAATTTTACGGTACGCTGTCCTCTTATTTGTCTCAACAGTTTCTTATGTCGGGTTCCCAAAGCTTCTTTCGCAAAGCCGTTTCTGACAAAAAGGATGCCGAATCTGTCGAAAGCTCTTGTACAATCGTTATTATCTTAGAATATCTGTTTTTTTTAAGTTTAATATATATAAACAAAATAGATTATAGATTTTAGTATTGTATTTAACATAACGCTATATATCTCAATTGTTATATCAGCCGTGCGTTGCCTACTGTTGAACATATCAAGGATTTCCATATATATATCAATAAATCTATATATACATACATGAAGCAAAAACTATGGACGTTTTTTTATGAAAGTTACGCGGACGGAGGAGCATGAAACATTTATATAGTGAAGGAGTGCAGAATGACAGTATCTTTTTGAAATAATACATAAAAAATATATAAAATTAATAAAATAAATGTTACACACACTACCATGGTTTAACATCCATGTTTATATAAAGTGACAAGTACATACGTTACTAGGATGCGTTATTAACGCGTCAACAGGAACACTAGTACCATGAAATAGATGTACTAAAAATATTTTAAGTTCAATTTGTAAGAAAATTCATTTTTTTAAATTAAAACAACAATTATCTGTTTATACTGATAAAGACGTTTAAATTAAGAATCCTATTTAAACGTTGAGTTCTTTGTAAATTGTAAATGTAATATTTGATAAATAATTTCAAATCTTAAAGTTTTCTGCACAAGGAATATAATTGTGTAAAAATCTTTGCTAAACGTTGAAAATCTCAATCGTGGCAGTTAGTGAGAAACCGCGGGCGAAGTAGAGGCAACCGCAACTGACAACAAGATTATCGAGTTATAGAGCGAGGAATGAGTATAGAATGGCCTTTTAATTGATCTATCCGTTTAGTAAACAATACTGTTTATGTACTTGCTATTCAGTGTCTGTATTTCTTTCGGTCTAAATGTAAAACTAAATGAAAATGAAATCAAGGAATTGATAATATTTTTTTTTTACATCTATATATTAATACGTGAAGCAAAAACTTTGGACCCCTTTTTACGAACTTTACGCGGACGGAGGAGCATGAAACTTTGCACACTTATAGTTTATTTAGCGAAGGACTGCAAACACTACCATAGTTTGACATGCATGTTTATATAAAAATATATACGTTGCTAGACAACGCTTTGTTAACGCGTCAACGGGGACACTAGTATAGATAAATATGTAAGTGTAAAATAAAATTTCGCTCTTCAGTACCCACATTTTTATATATCTATATTATAACAATATAATTTGAAATTTACTATACTAAAATTTATTATTTAACATAAAATTTAAAATGTTTCAGCATGTAATTTATTTATTCTATTATTGTTTTTACGTAAATTCAGGCAAATATCGTAAAACAACACTAAATAAAAAGGGACTTTTCGCTATTTCGTAAATCTTAAGAATTCTCTACAAAGATATATCATTCAGACAGCTAAATCGTTCTCTTGTCGTTTTTTCAGGAATTAGCAGGATTACAAGGGCACTTTGAAATGTTATACAATTTTATTTATTTCATACTATAAATAAATATAAAAATATTACTTACAAAAATTTTTTTATGTGAAAAAGCAATACTCTTAAGAATATATTACATTTATACAAAATATAATTTCAAAGAAGATAAAATAAAAGTGCAAGTAGGTAAACTATCTCTGTACCTCTATCTAAAATAAGGTTTATTTTATAGGTAACCCAAGAGTCAATAAAACTGAAGCCAATCCTTTTCAGCAAGATATTTCGAACATTTTGTAACCTTTAGCCAATCACAAGAATACATTTGATACGCATATATCTAAAAATGTAGGACTAGATTTCTTTATAAAAATAAAGTTTATCAATACTTTATTAATAATCAAAATAAAAATCTTAGGAAAAGAGTCATATCATAAAAATTAAATTATATTCAACAAACATATGCGTTTGATTTTTTTGACAAAATCGTTCTCTCAATGACATGAGGCAACAAAGCAGTTAATTGAAACACTGCCCGCGAAGCTACGGGCTACGGGCGGCGGCGTCAGTGCTACGACGCTCGGCGCGTAGACTGCACGCCGCTACGCCGCGCTACGACGTAGCCTCTAGAACTGTGTGAAAGTGTATTTACATGTAATGTGCCAGTGTCTATCTATGTGTAGTTGGAAAGCGCTTTGCAATTCATTATTTTAAATTAATATTTATTTTAATATATTTTTTTGTTTGATAATTCAGTGAGGTTCGATGTGTGATGGATTAGTATTGTAATTTTTCAAAATGGATATGGTAAAACTAATTTATTTAATTTGTAGCAGAATACTATTAGGGGTAAAACTATATTTTATGTTTTTTTTATTATGGCGTTGATAATTCAATACTCACTGTAATAGTTGTAAAAATAATTAGACTTTAATCTTATACATTTAATTAATTTAACAAAAAATATATTTTTTTATTAACACACATGAAACTAACACTTATAAAGTCACGTGACTATTCAATATAACTAACTTTCCAATATAAATTGCTAACACTCAATTGGAAGGGTATCTGCAATCGGAACGAACGCCAATTATGGCGTGTTCGTGACGATTCAAGCGCAATAATGCGAATTACTCCAATGGGCTTTAAAAATAAGTAAAGTAGAATATTCATGAATTCCTAGAAACTAGTGAAAGTCACTTTTAGAGCTTATCAACTTTTTTTGTAACGGACTGAAAGGTTGCTGATTACTATTTCTATGAAAATACTAAGCTCTTACTGTAGTGTATTACTATTTCGTTATATAAAGTGAGTTAGGTTAAAATATTTTCATTCATAAATTCATACATACTTAATAATATTTCTAAAGATTTGCCTCGTTGACAATATAAGTGAATCACACAGATAGTTCTTCAGTATTTATTCTATGAAGAAATAATGTCTAAATAATATGTTCCTCTGTTGTATAAATTTAAATTAACTTGTAACAATAGCCAAGAGATTTAGACTTTGCCCTCTTTATATCCGTAAAAGAATGCTTGGATAACTTACACAAAAAAATATTTCTCCAACTTTTAAAGTATCTACAAAAGTTAGCGCTGCGGTTCTGTCAGTTAGCTATGGAGCTTATTATGTATAGATTTATGCTAGTTACTTTTGAACATTTAAATGTGGACACAGAAGTTATATGTAATGCCCAGTAAATGATGCTTTTAATGCATTTTACGTATATTGGGGCCATGGCTTTTCACTTCAATTTCTTTTCGGTTAAACTAGATATTTTTATCATAAAATTATATATTTCGAATATCACGCTACATTTGTACCAAAAATCGACATTTTTTTCTTTATCTGAGTACATTTTTTGTCAAGAACTGAGAACCATTGAGGGTTCAAGGACAGGTTTTAGAGGGAAGTCGAGCACAGAAGGCGTTACCAGGCCTCTTAGGTCGATACACGGAGCACGCAACGCCACATTAAATGGTAATCCTAGAGAACGATACACGGTTTCCTTCCTTAGCTTTATGAGTCACACTATGTGAAATTAAATAGATTTTTACTATACAACTTCAGAAAAGGACAGCTGTATTTGTAACTTGTTCCGGTTTGTAACTTTAGTCTATAATCAGGTTACTTACAGTATTTGTCTACTTAGTTATTTTAATTGTAAATAATTTTTAAAATTCTTATTTAAACTTTAGATTCTAGACAAGCTAATTATGTTTCAGCTCATAAAGTTTTTTGAGACTATCATAGATATAAAAAAAAACTAAATAATAAGATAAATAGGATAAATGATAGTTTTTATAATCAATGTAATATTTAATATCTTCAATGATACGTCATTACAAAATTATTTTTAATGCAATAATCGATGTGAAATATCTAGCAAATGACCTAAAAGAACGTATCGACAGTGTGAGATTTGACAGGATTTTTCAAATTAAAGCTTACTTATTTTGTCTGTGCTTTAAGAAACTTTACTACTTAGATCTTACTTCTTATATTTTAGTAACTTTTTGCCTTCGTTAGCGGAATGGGAGCGCTCTATTTTTAAATTGCAACTGCCTTGGCTAGAAGTTGCAACTTTCGTTTTAGATATGCAATTTGACATTTAAAATTGGATTGAGAATACTTTTAATGCGGACAGGGAGTGTATTTAAAAATGTACTTGAGACCAAGTCCACTTTGGAGTGCCCTAATATAAACAGTCGTAGAAAAAAAATGTTTTATGTTAAGTTGAAATTGCTTAATTTTTACTGAAGTGATATTTCTTATTAGTACTATATACACACCAGAGAAAACTAAAATGTATATTATTTAGTTTACTTTGATATTGTTGATTTTTAGTTATTGTTTTTTCTAACAAAGCCGCTTCATTTCTACATGGATTGAAAGCCTTGCCTCATTCTATGTTACTATAGTCTTTTTCAAAGTATATTCATTTAACATATATTTTTAATATGACAATAGTATAGCCTCACGCTTTATCCCTAACGGGGTCATTAAAGAGTAAATACTAAATACAATAATTATTTGTGTATATTTTCATATTTAACAAAAAAATATAAGCAGTAATAATGACGACATCTTTGAAAACCTCTTTCAATTCCATTACCACCACACTTACGTTACACGTTGTTATACATTAATCGAGGAGACCTTTTGCCTCATTGTTCACAATTTCATCGTATATATTTTCCCATCAATTTGCTATCGTTTGTGTTCGCTACGTGCTCGAGCATAATGTTTTTAATAAAGAAATATTAGGAAATGCTTTCATTAATGTAATTTTTGCTTCAATAATGAAACATGTAAATTAAAATTTTTTGTACTACGAAAATATTATTGGCCCTTTATATTTCTTTTACACAAATTTACAAAGTATAAGATGTGTAACGTCGCGTGTCTACGTACGTCGCGTGCTCCCAGCCAATATCACGCCTGACCCCATCCTGATAGCGCTGTAATTTTTACGATAATATTACACCAATTATATGAAATGTATCAGTTTTTGGGCTACCCTCTTACAATTTAGGGTGCTTATTTTCTAAAAAGACGTATGCTTCTGATGGTATTTAAATGTTTTGATTTGATATTTTTTCAACTGAAACTTACAGTTACTATCCAGTGGAAATAAGATAATAATTAAAGAGATCATAAAATTTATATATATGTCATGTAGTCTGATTATATGAATTGTTCCATGTCGGTCAATTAGTCAGAGGATGCCAATCGTGAGTGTGTGACCTGCTTGCGTGCGTCGCGTTGTCGTTTTATTTCTTTCGCCATCTGGGTTTTCTCGACTGTAAATATTTTTTTACTTTTGTATATAAATGTTATATACATACATACATACATAGCTTCACGTTGTATCCCGCATATAGCAGGGTAGGCAGAGGGAACCTAGTGTTAAGTCACTCCGTTCCCCACTTTCCGCCGAATTGAGGCATTGCGTGCTGAGTGGCGGAACTTAACGCTGCGCTTTACCTTGTTACCAAACCCAGGAAATGAAAAGTTCCATTTCCTGAAGTGGGAATCGAACCCACAACTGTGTCTCTGCGCTACGAGAGGCGCAAAATATACGGTTTTTTTTGTGAAAATAAAAATAATGATAAAACTATCCTACTGTTATCAGAAATGTGAAAATTTATATGTTAAATGTACATTGTGTATTTTTATGTTTCCTTTATATCGAATCTTGAATATTTTATACGTCTTAAAATACAATTTCTAATTTTACTATCATTTACATCCAAATTAAATGTAACAGTTCAATATTCAGAACTGTTACTATATAATTGACAGTATAATTACTATTATTTAATCATTACTATGGGTTCAAATATAGCACAATAGGTTGTAAAATCGGACATTTGTCAGCACACGCCATACTGAATCAGATTTGCACACACATAATCTGCTTTACACACACATAAATTGTTCAGTGGAATCTTTGTGTGTAGAGGCTAATTGATTTCGGCTTGGCCCTTGTTGAGTACAATAGCCCGATTGCCCTTCTGTGGAATAATTAACACCAAATGTTGGGCGCGTCCCGCTCCCTTCGTTTACTCGCTTAATGTATTTTAAAATTGCATTCTTTATAGCTGCTTTTGGCTTGTGTTACTTCATTATGGAAACAGAATACCATTCTGATCTTAGCTCTCGGTTTTTAAAAGGTAGTTAATTTAGCTTGAGTACAAAGTAATTATATTTATGTAACAGTGTAGTATTTATGGAAGTAGAAATGTTAAAACTTTTAAAATAAATATACTAAAAATATATTAATAAATTATTATACTTAGAATAAAAATGATTTCTTAAAATCAAATGCTTAGAACTTAAATCGTTTCTGTGTCGATATTCCATAAAATACATTATTCCACGTGACCCATATTGTCAATATACAAAACTTGTTTAATTTTGTACACAGGCGTAACAATTATAACATATTTCCATAGAATATAGTTAAATCAAAAGCTATTATTATATCTTTTAGTTACCCCAAAATCAAAATCATTAATAGAATACGTAACAGCAGACAAACAAAACTACATTTGAATATTATTACATAAGGTGACGTGCGTGAGCAGTTACCTAATGCTAATGCAAACGCCACTTCGCATATCACAACCCAAGATACTCTGTCAATCAAAAGCGCCCCGCAAAAGCAAACAACAGATCCTACAAACCGACTAAACATTGTCTGTTTTGTACGTCAGTCACGTGCGATCATCTGTAACCGACAAAGGACGGGGACAAAAGCCAACTTTCTTTTTGTGGCGACGCAAGTTATGAGAGACAGCGGAAACTATTTTTTAATATATTTGGTTGTTTAAAAAGCCACATGCCCATACTTTGTTTTTATATTGTACATTTTTTGAAACACACGACGCATTGAAGATTTTTGAGCATAGTGAATTTGTGAAAAATATTTTGTAGCAATAAATGTCGACTGTCGTGCAAATTGTCTCTTATAAGTATTGAAATACTTATTCAGAGTTAAAAAAATTATAAATTCACTGTCGCTTATTAATTACGACATGTGATGACACAAGATCTGGCAACAGTGATCATTTTTGCCGTGCCTCCATATCGTCATCGTCATCGGCATTGTCTACGCTGCATTATTGTAATTGTAAACGCATCCGGTGGGAGCGACATCAGACACTGAGTCTGGATGGATATCCCATTAGTATAATAGAGAGCGCTTAATTAAACGACGCCGATTCTCTAGAGAGTTAACTTCTTCGGCACGTTAACGTTTCATAAACAGTGCGGTGCTCAGAATCGAGCGCCAAATGATACGCTTCACTGAGCATTCACAAATAAATGCAAATTTCTCGGTTATAGTTAATTACGTTCAGGTTCAAAATGAATTCCAAATGTGTTTGGAAAGTAAAACTTTGTTTGAGATGACCTATTCGCCGAGTGGGCGCATGATTGTGTATTCATTTGTGGCCTCATATTAAGGACGGAGGGCTTACGAATATGACGAATTAAATTTTGATTGTTATATATATGTTAGATAGTTAGCTATCATTATTTACTTCCTTGTTTATAAATTTATTGTTCCATGTATTTAGAGAAAGCGGATTATAAATAAATACCGCTTAAATTCTTGTAGTTGTAACTTTAGAAGGTCTCTTCCAATATATCGATGTGTCTCAAAAGATGGGGGCCAGAGACAGGTGCGCTACCGTTCGGTCCAAATCGTTAAGCTTGAACTGCTCGAAATAATAAGTAGTTCTACCGTTTGAGTTGCGGAGAACGTCGCCGGCAATTCCATTCAAAGGTAGAATGAAGATAAATGGTTGAAGTCGGCTCTATAACGAGCCGAACTCGACTGTTTTCAATTTGCCCACGCTCTTGCTTCGATTTAGTGTAAATTCAGAATTGTATTTTTGTTTGGCGATCCTCGTATGTTAGATTGGGGAAATCGTATTTTCTTTTATTTTTGTGATCTTCGTGGTTTCGATGTTTCCCGTTTTGAATATGTTGACAGGATTGGAAAGATTCACTTACTTTACTCGTAGCGAGCTTTGTAAACTTTTTGTATATTTATATTGGCGGATAATAAATGCGGCTTATTTATTGCTTTAATATTAGTTAAATTTACTATGTATAAACAATATTAATAGTTATATTTTAGTGTAAATTTTAAAAAATTTGATTGGTGGCAATTTTTATGGTTTGAGGTAGTTATTATTAAATTTTACTTTCATATACTTTACGTTTATATAGTATAGTTTAAAATAATTATTTTTAGAAATTGCTACGTAAGATTTATATATTTTAAATTAAAAAAGTCGTTCCCAGTACTAGAACCAGCGCTTTTATTCGATTTAATACATACAGTGAATCAATAAAAAAAAAACAATCAAAGTTGGTGAAGTGTAAGATTTCCGTTTTGGCTTACCTCGGATTCGGCTCAGTGAAATTCTGATACTAGAATCAATTAATACATACTACCGACCTTCTTATTAATGTTATTAAAACTACCTTATTTATATTATTAAAACCCTTAAAGACTTTTATATTATAATAGTAATTTTTTGTAGCAAACTAAAAAGCCATATATATCTTGGTGCATAATTTATCTCAATATGGGACAGGCGGAAGCTGCTAACGAGACCTTTTTACACATCTCGCTTTGTGGTACGTTTGTTTCTTTTTGCATATCTTTAAAATGTTTAGGTTTTTTCACTGAGTTTATATATATTTACTGACTCTTGATATAAAGCCTTTGTTTTAAAAGCTGTCATAATGTTCCATATTTACTGTATGACGCTATGGTATATAATATATTTATTTAATTGTGTATTTAGAAAGAACTATAACGTTTATTTTATGAGTGTGAATTTATAAAATTTTGAACGATTAGTTAGGGTATTGACTTCAGATGATTTATTTTTATTATTTTACGCTGTGTCTTGCACATAGCAGTTTAGGTAGAGAGAACCAGAGAAGTTGGTCCTAAAACACTTAACGTTCTCTTTTAAAATTTCCGCTCTCTACGGTCCGCCGAATTGAGGCATTACGTGCTAAGTGGCGGTACTCAACGCCGAGCTTTACCTTGCTACCAGAGCGAGGAAATTACATTCAATATTTTCATTTCCTGGAGTACAAATCGAACCCACAACCTGTCGCGTTTACAGTAGCACACTTGTGCCTATGGGCGACTAAAGGCCTTAGTTGAAATATATATGTCCTACATATTTTATTTTAAGAAACACATGAGAGAAATGTTTTAGTATTAGATTTTGAACTCAGTGCCTTATAATCTACAGATATACAGAGTCGAATATCGTATGATTATATTAATTAAATTTATAATAAGCTATTAAGCTGTTCATTTTAATCCATAATTTAGATGTTATATAACCTTCGCAAATACCGTGATTTCCGAACTGGCAGGCGATCATACGTGAAATTAAGGTACCATTTTCAATTATTAGAGGGTCGTCAGCATCCTGCGCTTTTTGGGTGTTTTATCCAACGGGTCCAATCTGGAAAACTAATGACCTGTAAAGTATCTCCTTGGATTGAGTAATTTTTCTTCGCCACGCTCCCTACTTTTAATTGGGATTTTATTGAGTATAACTGAATTATTGGTAATGGATTCCGTTTTGATTTTGTTTTGGCTTATATAGTATTTTTTGTTGTAAATCCATGATAAACTTAACCTCAATCTTCTTTTATTTGTCCTCGTATAAAGTTCGTATGACAACTAAACAATAAAAATGATCATACTATGTGATTCCATAACTTTCTTATAACTAACTTTTTGAAATAATTTTCTGAAAATTTTACGCATCTACGTGTTTTATTTATATGATTATTTTATATTTCTTATAAAAATTGAAAACCCAGCACAGTTTCTATTGTAACACCCATTGTATTGTCATAGCATCGAGTTCGTTTTCCTATATTACGTTATCCATAAGTTTATTCACTACTCCAGACATAGAGGCAGTTTTGGACCCTGCTATTTGCTTAGGGCCGGGTTGTTCGCCTCAACAAATACTATAGTACTTGAATATTCGCTCTGGTTGCAAATGTCAAGTATAGTAGATATTAGTATGAAAGTATGTACGTCTCTTTGTTTACCAAATATATGTATGTATCAAATGCCGGATTATAAAGATGGATGAGTAAACTGGCCAAAGTAGCGCAGTAGCTCAGCATCTGACTGTAAGAACGATTGGTTCTAAGTTCAGTTTTCACTTGGGGGAAACAGTTAAATTATGCTAGGGAAAGATTAAAATTATGCTCATTAACAAATGCACTGATAACAAAGCATGGCGTTGAGTCTCGACTACGGGCGGTAAACGGAGAGCGTAGTGTCTTAAAACTAAGCTCTCTCTGACTGACTACCCTGCTATGTATGTAAAAAATATTAATATATGGTATAAATTACAAATAAAAATAAAATTATTACAACACTAAAAAGTTAATGCCTATCGTGGCGCAGAGGCACAAGCGTGCAACTGTAAACGCGACAGGTTGTGAGTTCGATTCCCACTCCAGGAAATGGAATTTTTCATTTCCTGGGTTTGGTAACAAGGCAAAGCGCGGCGTTGAGTTCCACCACTCAGCACGCAATGCCTCTATTCGGCGGAAAATGAGGAACGGAGTGTCTTAACACTAGGTTCCCTCTGCCTACCCTGCTATATGCTGGATACAGCGTGAAGCTATGTATATAAATTACAAATAAAAATAAAATTATTATAACACTAAAAAGTTCCTTATAACAATATAACTATGTTTAAAACTGTTTACGGACCACATAAATTTTCATTACAAATATCATTTGTTACTCCTAATAATGCCTATGGAAACAGTTGTTGAACTTAGAATTTTAACAAGGTTACTAACAAAAAGCTTAATTAGCGGAGAGCGGAGGTTTGTTCAGACAGACAATAGCTCGGCCTGAAAACTAGGTTTTTTTACCGCAGTTAAGAAGCCCTGGGGACGGTCACATACTAGTAATGCATTACAGTGCACTGGCTTTGAAAAACTTATGTTCATTTGTCAGTATTACTGTGTGACGCTGATATAATATATCTATTACTTGCTTTCTTCATATCACTAATTTTTTATTTAATGTTTAAGTTTACGCTTTTTGTTAACATAATTAGTAATTTTTGTAGTAATTAATACCGTAGTGGTGATAGTACTTGATTAGAGGTATTTTATAAGTATATCCACTGAATTACACTGTCACTACGTAAATACTATCAAGACATATTAAAAAGTATAGAAAATCGACTTCATTGGATTACTTAGTACTTACATAATTTACTAATATGGAAGCTGGATAATATTTATATAAAACTTATGTATACACCTTTTTTGATCTACAGAAATAGCTATACAAAATTTCTTAACAAAATATTTTAAATCATTCACAGGCACTTTGGAGTAGATGATGACTATCACTTTCGCACATTTCTCAGAGTAGGCTTCAACCACTTTCAAAGTGAACAAAATAAATCATTCATCACTTATCCCTAATTCCGCCCACAGGGAAAACTGAGAAAATCCGAAGTCCGCGTCGGTAATTAGGGGTAACTTGGCAACAAGTAGGCACAAACCTTAGTTTGCTGGGATCAAGAACATTTACAACTTTGTGGTCCTTATATTATGTGCAATAAGAGTCACGAAGTTCCAGGGTCGCACTTACTCAAAAGGCACTAATCTGGCCTTTTACCCGAAAACTAATGTGGTGATGTGGTTAATAGCAACATTTTCATTTGAAGTGTATATTTGTTTTTTCATAATATATAAAGCTTTAACTTTATTTACGTACTAAGTTTATTATTATAGCTATAAAGCGGCTCCACGGTGACTTTAATAGTACTTTACTATCTTTTCGATCGTATATTCCAAATATTTTGTAAAAATAAACTCCATTATATATTTAATATTTTTTAATCTTTGATCTTTCATTAAAAATACTATTACCTTTTAACAAAAACAATTTACCGAGGCCGGGAATAGTAACAATAGCCGTTAACGTTTACGATACCCACGATCGTAATAATAGCGAGTTTATGACGTTTTTACTCTTGCCGCGTTATCAAAATCATACTAAGCTTTATTAAGATAAACGCCTCATTTGCTTTTATGATCCGAGTCAATCCCAAAACCGTGTGTAGGTACTACGACTGGTATCGACATTAATAGTAATATTATCGTATAAAAATAAATAAATTTTATGTACTTTTAAAATATATTATAAGTGAATTTAATTTTATAGTAATTCAGTTACAGATTAAATTTCATTCGTTAAATAGACACAAATGAATTCCATTGATAATAGTTACGATGACAATATAATTAAATAAAATAATTTCAACGGTAATTTGTATTATACATATTTTTCGATACTTCCATTTTTGTTTTCTAAGCCTAAGTTATGCTTTCAATTTTATTAATAGTAATTTACTTTTATACAAGCTACTAGTCATGCCTTAAATCGGTGCTAAGTGGGGAACGAAAATATTAATGTTGGCTGTCGTAACACTAGGTTCTCAGGTTCCCTTTGCCTACCCTACTATGTGCAGGATACAGCGTGAAGTTAAAAAAAACTTACTAATCCTGTCTCAAAAAAACTTGAAACTTAATCCCCTTTTTACATAAGTGAACGTATAAAAACTATATATAATAACACAGGTACTCTACAATGTAAACATGATACCGCATCAAAGTCTTCATACGTCCACGTAAAAAGCTAAGAAGCAGGCGTCTCGTTAGCGCCATTATGCTGAACAAAGCCTTGCATTAACGTTGGTTTCAACAATATGTAATACAATATCTACGAAAAGTACCTCAACATTTACGTTTCATAGGTTTCCTACAGTGTTCATATTTGCTATAATTTGGTCTATTCCCATTAGTTGTTCTTTAAATTTTTGTAATTAGTGAATCGACAATTTATTTAATGGTTCCTAGTAAATGATGTCGCTAGGCTCAAACATATATGCATGTTTATTTAGAAGACATGTAAATGCTTTTAACTTTATATGATTGATTTTTGTATTACTAATGGATTCCTTAAAAGTTACTATACAATTAAAAATATAGACATTTTTTATAAAAAAAATACTTAAAACATGAGTTCCTAAGTAAGTTTAAGATGAAGACTAAATAATCGTGAGAACTGACAGACTCGGCCAATACCTAAACAAATTGCGAACTCGAGAAGCTCTGTAAGAGTGAAATATAACCCAACGCAATCAGCCAGTGGATAGAACGAACCGTGCTTGTAAAGAAACAAATTAGATCCGTCTCAAGAACACTGCTTTTCAAATAGATCAGGGAAAAAGACCCGTCCTGCTAATGAAGGGTTAGCGGTATACAAACTAAGAATGCTCTCGGAATATATAATAAGAAAAAATTAAATCTTGTCTTATAGTAGCTGGACTGGTTTATTTTGTTAGACTTGAATATTTTGATGAAGAAGGATAATCTATTGTGGGCACTTTAGATTTCGAGTGAGATATTTTTTTTAGCTTCAAGATGTATCCCGCATATAGCAGGGTAGGCAGAGGGTAAATGAGGCAGCACTTCATTATTTTTCAACAATTCCGTTCCCCACTTTTCGCCGGATTCAGGTATTTCTTGCTGACTAGCGGATCTCAACGCCGCGCTTTGCCTTGTCACCAAACCCAGGAAAAGAAAATACTATATTTCCTGAATGGAATCGAACTTCCACGACCTGGAAGTCATGCTTTTACAGTCGCAAGCTTCAGCTCTGCGCAGACGACAGGTGCGAAATATCCTTTATGACATAATTGCGGAATTTACATTAATACGTATAAAAATAAAATACTTCTATAAAAATATATGATGAGTATACATATTCTTTCAAATTATTACACATAAATACCTGAAAATATCGCTTAAAACACAGAGCTTGTACGTACGTACCTATGCGTGTAACTAGCGTACATAACGAGCCAACGTTTAAATCCTCGTTTGAGAAACAAACACGAGGAAGTGGAATAGAAAAGGAAAATATTGGTTTATACTTAGAATAATATTTTATGTGGAAATGAGTTCTCAATTCCGGTAAGGCTTCGTAGTTATCGGAAGCTAACGGGAACGTTCCTCAGAGGAGATTTCACGTCTCGATACATCGACCGACGTTGTTGGATATGGCATATTTATATAATGAAACTCGATATTACACGTTGAATTTGATATTGAAAATCGGATTATCTATTTATAACATAATATTTATAGTATTTGTTTTTTTTCTTAAATAAATGTAAGCTAAGGTCTTTATCATAGTAGTTTTTATCATATTTATTAGTTATAATTTTAACACCTGGGTCGTAGCGCAGAGGCATAAGCGTGCGGGCTGTAAAACCCGACAGGTTGTAGGTTCGATTCCCACTCCAGAAAATGTAAAAAGCTTAGTAATTTTATTTCCTGGGTTTGGTAACAAGGCAAATCGCGGCGTTGAGTTCAGCTACTTTTCACGCAATGTCTCAATTCGGCGGAAAGTGGGGAACGGAGTGTCTTAACACTAGGTTCTCAGGTTCCCTCTACCTATCCTACTATATGCGGGATACGGCGTAAAGTAAAAAAAAATAATTTTAATTATTTGTAAAAATAATATTTTCTGAACTTTTCTTCACCCACATCAATACGTTAATATATAAATCCACTTGAAAGATATTGCATTTTGTTGAAAATCTAAAGATTCTTATATGGCACAGATATCGAGGGTGAATTACAAAAATGAAAGGAAAGCGGTTCGGAGGGAAGCAAACCAGAATAAATTTAAAAGTTTGCGAGTTTCTGTGGAGTCAATTCAATGCCGAATCATATCGTCCCAATTTGACGGGTTTTTTGAGGTTGTATTCATCAATAGGGTATTATTTAAACTTGCTAATTGAGTTTATTGATAACAAATAATTGTATAGCAAAAAGAAGTACTCCATATATTTAGCTTTTAATATTTCTTTATCCTTGTTACAATACTTTTATATATATTGAAACGTTATATTACATATGAGAACAAATTCTTTTGTATGTGTTAAAATTAATTTAGTTTCTTTAGATTTTTGTTGAAACAATATAAAATAAACTACTCTGTGGCAGCAAAATTGTGTGGAGAACTTTGTTAGAAAAACTTACCCTTTTGAAATTTTATTATTATAAGAGATATAAGGTTAAAGTTTAAATTGCAATCTGACCACTGCTACTATACTTTAAAGATTTGATTTACAGCTTATTTGAGTTCTACTATATGATGAAAAATCTATTTTGAGCCTTAAGACGTCTCTATGACCTTGTAGACTAGAATTTAATAGTAACCCCTCGATACTTAATTTTTTTACTAAAAACAGAAATTGTAAAGGTTGTAAACGAAATTCAATTGGTGCTATATTTTAATAAGTGTACAATTGCGTTTGAATTCGAATATTGCACAAAATTAGTCGGATTCCAAAATTAGTCAAATGTGAGACCGAAATTAATAAGTATAATATAAATAAATTGTAACTTTATATACACAAAGCTTCATGAAATTATGTGCCTGTCATATGGTATGGTCAAGTCAGGCATTGTATTGTGGTGCCAGAAAAACATGGTTAATCTCCCGCAAAGAATACCGAAATATATCAAACCAAGTTCAACCATATGTAGAATAACTTTGACGAAAATTTTTCAGCTAACAATAAGATACATTTTTATGAAATATGATTCAGTGTGGCAATATTACTTACTGCAGCGCAGCCACCGGAGCGAGGCAGAGTGCAGGAAAGGTTCTAAAGTGAGCTGCCAATCCCCAAATGATGTTCCACAGGGCGGAAGTCGCAACTTTTCCTCAAAATACTCCTACGAAGAGTAACCATTATTGTAAGGACTTTGTGGTAAATTTTATTTTGTATTTACATATACAAAAATATAAGCTCTTGAAAATTAAATAATTTTGATATATTTAGAATATAAGTTTAGAAATATGAATTAACATTATGATAGAGATATTAAATTTAAAATCTTTTTTGATAATAACAACTACATATGTAGCAGGAAAATAACTTTGATTTTGTATTGGCACAGTTTTTTGCAGTTGGTATATGATAGACATATTACATGGTGGTTGTGAATCAATTTTACTGCTAAGAAAAATCACATATTTATATGGCTTTGGTAAGACAAAAAGTATAGATAGAAGTGGAATGACATATAATATGCACATATATCATGTATAGAGCTTATTGAGGGGCAAAGGGGCAGCATTTGTCTGTAAACAGGATGGTTGAGTCTCTATTCGTGGTATTAGGTATATATAAATCATTTTATAATTTTCCGTTCCGGAAAAAATGCAAAAGTGCTTTATAAACGCGTACAACTATTTGGGAATGCGAGGAAACTCTGATAAGAAATATTAGGTAATCGTTAATTTAACTTCAAATAGATTGCATATTTCATATAAAGCTCGAGAAAATGTTAGGATATCTGTATAACTTCGAGAGCAGTATAATATATTTTTAAGTCGTCTTTCTGTTTAAAGGTTCTGGGAACAAATGTTGTAATTATATAGAATAGGTATATAATTCCTAAGTTTTCCTCTCCTCTACAATTTGTTCTCAGCTTTTCACCTTAGCCGAGATAGCTTGCTGAAACAAAGTGTATTTTTAAAACCAACATTCGTTTCAGAATATGGGCGATCCCAATGCCATGCACGGCCTCAGCGACATACGCTTCACTGCAACATGGAAAACAATATTTTAATTACTTTCAAATTGTGTATAGCTTACAGAACATAATTTCGAAGAAACAATCATCATTAAGCTCTCACTATCAACTGGCTTGTTTTAACTTTAGATTACATACACCTCTGAATAGCAATCTGTGTCAAAAGACAATGAGAGAGAAATTTCTATCGACATCTTGATTACGAATATGCCGCGGGATGAATACTGACAAAGTATTTAGACCTTTTGATAGTTCCTTCAATGAGGTAGAATAGTGTATGGAATTATTTCTTCATACATTTTTGGAAAGAGTACAATTTGTTTGCAATTTAATAAATTAAATCACACAAATATTTTTGATTTATGTAACAAATATCAGATTCAACTTTTTTATAAAATTTTTTATGTATGATACTTTATTATCATTGAGCTATATGTTGGTCGTTTTAACTACATATATTTGTATATTTGAATACAAAATAGCAATAAATGTAATTATTGAATTTTCGTTATTATGTGATATTACATTCATATGCTATTCTAAATATTTTCGATAGCTTTGTAATGATTTTAGTAAAATTCCAAAAAAAGTAGAAAAATGTATAATGAAAAAAAAATACACCATTTTACTAAGTATGTCCTCTTTATGATAAAAAGTGATGGTATTAATGAGCTGCACTGACAGTTTGTATCGTTGGCTATCGGTTCTATTGAAAGCTTTTCCAATATTACACAAAAAGTCATGGATCTCAAATCCATTTCCTGGCATTGACAAACTATTATGTCTTTTATTTCTTTCTCAAATTGTTTCGTCAATTTATTTTACTTTTGTATTGAATTGACGTCCTATTGGTTGCTTGTCTAACAAATTGCTTTTATCGATGTATGCGATTATACAAGTGTATTATATTGTATTATTTCACCTACATACGTGTGTTAAGTCATGCGTTAGTAAAGAGTACTATTTTTTAATTTACTATAGAAAGAACCCCAAGTAACAGCTTAGTTTCGTGTCAGTAAGCATTGACGTCACCATGGTTTTAATACTTTTTGCGCTATAACGTCACGGCTTTTCACATTCTACTCGATGTGAATGACATATAGAGCCACTAATTGGAAAACAAGCCAGATAAGATTTTTGCTGTTTAAATACAGAAATTCGCAAATAATGAAAATAAAAAACACATTCGTATTATTGTATGTAGGTCGAGCTGAGTTTTATTTCCATGTTACGGGTTGAGATGGTAAGGCTTCGTTTGTACCACTGGTTTAATATAGGGGAAAAAGGTCGATCAGGGGGCAGCGGCAAATTGAACGACTCGAGTGCGAAGGATCGCTTACATTATTCTTTTGCGGGACCCATGTGCAATCTGTCTTTACATGTATTGAAATAAAAAAACATTGCCGTCCGCTCTGCTGATCTTTGTGTTCCAGTTTTTATACTATAGAATTGATTCTATTTGAAGAGAAATTAATGTCGAAAAGTACAATTTTATAAGTAAGTTTTAATTTTAATAAACGTAATTTAGAAGCGTTCCAAGTTTTTAATTTATAATAAGAGAATTAGGTTAAATTATATTAAAAAGATTACGATAGTTATTATCATTGAATTTGTTCTGCATATTTGGATAAGTAATTTATTTTTCCAGGGTCATGATTCGATACAAACACTTACACCCCTGACCTTTTTCAAGTTACGTAGGGTTACTATGCTCCTTTGTACCTTGACGTATCAATAGAAATATAAGCTTTTGTTGCGTCAACCTTTACAAATATAAATGTGTGTTTGTCTTCATATCCATTATTTATCTTTTATAGTATGCAGATAAGGTTTATCCTCTTTTTCATTTAATTTTTATGTTGTACTTTGTCGAGGCTTTTGTGTACTATTATATTAGGAGGCTATTTTTAGCGACAAGACTAACCAGGAAGCTTATGTTTATTTCCTTGATCTTAATGAACTCACAGGGTTCGTTTGTGGTGAATTGACGTACGTACACAAACGACTAGTATACTTCATTCGAACGCAGTAGAAAAAATAACCCAATAAATAAGCAACGCGGCATAGCTGACGTAAAAACGGGACGGACGAACAAATTTGTGCTTAGCGACTTATTTATCTTCAGCTTTCTTAATTAAAGAATTTTTTTTCGGAAACCACCACAGATTTCTTTTCGAATATTTTTTCGAGCCAAGGCCGCTCTTATATTCATTAGAGACGTGACAGGCAAGAAATTCTTCCTAATTATTCATCGGGCCCGGCGTTAAATCGTCAGTTTGCGCGTCCCTTTAATGGAGTAGAAAATAAAAAAACTTTGAAACATAACAAGTGAGGCGTGTCCCGTGTTATTCATGAGTCGGGAAGTTCAACGTGAATATTTCTTTAATATTTTGTAAACAATAGACACTGCAGTATAGAGTGTGACCTCTTTAGAACCTTAATAAAAGTTTTTTTAATATTGTTTTATGTATTTTAAAATGAAATTTTATGTTAAAGTTGATATACCGCTATCATAAATGTATAATGTAATTACTTCGTTCACTGAGTAAATTATACAACGAAAGAAACAATATTTAATTTATTTAGAATGAAGTAACATAAATTCGAGCTTCGTTTTTATAAAATCAGTTCATTTCCATTTTCCATGTAATAAAAGAACATTGGAATGTCTGCTTATAATTAATACCAGTAAAGTCGAACTTTGAGCACTTTGCGAGCTAAGTTAAATTAAACGCTCTACATCGACACGTATCAAGCGCGAGTTAAAGTGCAGCTGCGGTTTAACGCCGAATTGTATTGTAAATTAGTTTTCGAGATGAATTTTTCGGAATGCGGGTGTTGATTTCCTTTTGGGGCTTTTTTTTGTTTGAATTTCGTTTGTGCTGTATTGTTAGGATAGTTATGTAAAGGAATGCTAGGACAGACAATGGTTTTAGTTTTACATTTTGTTTGCTTATGTGTTTATTTTTGTGGTTTTAATTTTTACATTCATTAAGTAAAAAAAAAGTTGATTACGTAAGATTCGCTTTTAGAATCAGAAGAACTTGAGTTGGATTATTAAAAATTTTAATAAAAAATAATTTTAAATTTTAGTATATAAATATTAAAGTATTCATAACATTGTGTTGAAACTTACGATGCCACAAGACAATAAATAATGTTCTTAAATCCACGATCCATGACTTGGCAAATTCTTGCGCATAAATTTCGCTGAACTGACGTGCGATAACGTCCGTGCGACGTATTGATATCTAACGCGATGTTGCTCTAACTACGACGTAGCTACGTGCAAATATAGCCTATCTAGATTTCATAGTAAAATCAAATATTGTGAAATTAAATTATAAATTGACTTGGTAATAAAAATACTTTATTGATTTTAATCTATGCTATTTTATATTGCTACACGGTGTTGTTTCACGTGGGCTTAATCATTTCTTTATTGAATTTATTTATTTTACTTATTATATATAATGTTTACTATTTATACCAAGCTATCTCTTTAATAATCTTTATTATTATGTTAATTAAAAAGTGCTCTTAAAGCCTCATAAAATGCCAGCAGATTCTAATACTATTCTTGAATTACCACAAGAGTTCTATAAAAAACGGAATTCAATACTGTTCAATGAATTATTTTTTAAATAGTACTCAATGTTGAACATAACTATGGTATTTTGGAGATTTTGTGAAATAATTCTTTCATTATAAAACAAAAGTGATTTGGTTCCTGTTTTTATGAATGTTTGTAATTTATTTACTAACTCATTTCATTAATTGTTATATATATTTATATATACATACATACATACATACATAGCTTCACGCTCTATCCCGCATATAGCAGGGTAGACAGAGGGAACCTGGTGTTAAAGTTCTTTTTGGTGTTAAAGTTTCTTACCGCTAAGACACTCCGTTCCCCACTTTCCGCCGAATTGATAGAAAATTGAGGATATATATTAATTGATGTGATTAATATTTATGGTAATTAAAGTTTTAATTATTTATTCACATATAATGGAATATTTATTCCGAAATATAAGAAAAAATATTACTAATGCAAAGCACATCTTTTTTCCTTATTTATAGTTTCTTTTATTTTTTTAACTTCACGCTGTATCCCGCATATAGCGGGGTAGGCAGAGGGAATCAGAGAATCTAGTGTTAAGACTCCATTCTCTTTCAACATTTCCGTTCCCCACTTTCCGCCAAATTGAGGTATTGCATTGAGTGGCGGAACTCAACGCCGCGCTTTGCCTTGTTACCAAACCCAAGAAATGAAACTACAAATTTTATATTTTCTGGAGTGGGAATCGAACCCACAACCTGTCGCATTTTCAGTCGCACACTTGTGCCTCTGCGCCACGACAGGCGTTATTATAGTAGGAACTAAATTTATAGTAGCAGAAAAGCGATTCATTTTTTTTACAAAAGTGCATAAAAAATCAAATAAAATACCACTTTATTAAAATACTACGATAACGATAATGCGAACGCAGAAAATTAAATTAAATTTTCCATACAAAAATCTTTTCCATACATAAATCTCGCGATGAACTGTCGAGATAAATATGTCCAATGTTGCGTTTTGTGACATTATGTTCACGATACTCGGCAGCTGCAGTTTGATAATACATTTAAAGGTAATTGATTGATGGATTTATATCAGGACTACTGGCCCGTCCCAGCTTCGCCTGGAGCTTACTTCGTTGTACAAATGTTTATTTTATCTATTAACATTTATGGTGATCGACATTTGCGATAATATTTGAATTTAGGTTACTTTTTTAGTTGTGGACTTTTAGTGTTATGAAATGAAGAAACTTCAAACTCTTCTTGCATAGCAGGGTAGGTAGATAAAACCTAGTCTCTCGAGACTGTTCTCCGCTGGGCTGGCGGAACTCAACGTCGCGCTTTGTTTTATTAGAACGAGGAAATATAAATAATTTAATTAAAATAATCAATACCTCTTAACCTCTTTTGAATTTTTTACCATTACATAAAGATAACCTATTCATTAATAAATAATTTTTCAACTTGAACATGTTGTTACATTATCTCAACTTTACTTCCGCGGCTACTATTTAGACAGCATATTATGAAGAAAATGTTGTGAAAATGAATATGGAAATTTATGCAAAAGCAAAATATGTGAGGATAGAAAATTATAAACTTTACAGTGAATGTGACATGAATATGGGTAAGCCATAGACGAAAACCCTGATATGTTTCTGACAATTATTGTGTATGTTTACTTTGCATAATCATCCCATGGACGAACTCCGTACATTGTAAATAAAGGATGCTTTTAAAATATTAATATTGATCATAAGTTATGCCGGAAGAAAAATCGTACTACCAGAGGAGACTGTATTGACTGCCCTTTTTGATACTTGGTGACATGACGATTACACACTTTTTATTTTTTATCATTTATTTATATTCTTTTTTTGCGTTATACGGTATTGCCTATTCTAAATATTACTTACTTACTTAACTTCACGCTTATCCCTAGCGGGGTAGTCAGAGAGAACGGAGCGCCAAACGCTACGGTCCCTGCATGCCTCTTTCGCCTCGTCCACAGTCATTAACCTCTTCATGCATGCCCTCCGGGGAGTCCTCATGCTTATTACGTGACCTTCCTCCAGTATCATTGATACTGTATTCTCGAAGGTCAACCGAGGTCTCCCCCTAACTTTTTTACCGCTCACCTTTGCTTCGTATATCTAAATATTATTTTTTTAAATAATATTTATGTAAGTGTAGGAAGATGTCTACAAAATTGACTGACCGAACTGTATTTTTTACCAAAGTTTAAATTTTATGCAGTAAAAATGATTTGAATGTTTTTAATATTTTAACGGTATTTGTTAAAGATTTATTGCATAAGGCCTTATTTATAAACATGAGATTCAGGTTATTACATTACAATAAAATCTTTAACTGCCATAATATTAGATTCAGTCGTCACTCTTTGCAAATGTTCGACTACATACGGTACATGTGGATTCGAATCCTATTCAAAGGAACATAAGGTTATAAAATAAATTAGTTTCCCTTGTATGGTTTCGAAACTTATTTCTTAACTTAACACTACATGTCTCTTTTTAGGCAGAAGTGGAATACAGAATAAACTTTTTAGGTTACTTTTTTAAGCTTCACGCTTTACTCCTAGTGTGGTAATACCGCGAGGTTCATTACGTTGTTTTAGCCACAAAATACGGAAAAGCGTACATAGAATATATAACTAACGTTTATTATACTAATACTGATGGTCCAGTATATTTTGATTCTTGCATCTTGAAATTAAGTAGGGCTATTCATTTTCATTGCTTAAACATGTGTAGCTATTGTAAGTATGCATAAATTTGTAACCAAACGGGCATATGAATAATAAGTACCTTATGAATATTATTAGAACACTTCTGCTTTAAAGGTTTCATTAACAGAGGATCGTTAGGCAAAGAAGGTCTTATCTGAGAAGTGCTCCATATTGTTGCTTTTTTTTTTATTAACTTGTATCTCGCATATAGCAGGGTAGGCAGAGGGAATCTGAGAACCTAGTGTTAAGACACTCCGTTCTCTTTCAACAAACCCGTTCCCCACTTCGTTTCGTTGCTTTTACGTAAAATACTTGGATATGGAGGAATTTTTAATTTTTAGATATAAAAACCAATTAAATTGATTTTTTTTATTTCTATTATATGTAATAGTTGTAATAAATAAAAAAAACAACTTAAAGATAAGAAGCCAGTCGCGCAGAGCCACAAACAAAGTATTAAATATTTATTTATAATAATTAATTTTTAGTATTTTCAATTTCTCACTCTAGTAAAAAAGGCAAAGTGCAGCGTTGAGCTCCGCCACTCAGCACGCAATGCCTCAATTCGGTGGAAAATGGGGAACGGATATCTTAAGAGAACCGAGTGTTTTAATATTAGGTTCTCAGTTCTATCAGCCTACTCTGCTATATGCGTGAGACAGCGTGAAGCTACAAAAACATAAAAATATATATAAGTTTGAAAGGATTTTATTCATAAAAAAACCGCACCTACAGTCTCCGTTGTATGCAATTAGTATATAACAATCAGCTTGCAAACTAATTTTCCTAATGGCTGCATGCAATGAGAAGCAGTTATAGTATGAAGACTCATCCCATGAAGACGGCTTATGTTAGTCAAATCCCATAAGTCGTTAAGTTATATCTACGGAACTGTTTGATCTAATCATTTTGTAAGCGTTATAGTCGTCGTAGTGTCGTGGCGCAGAGGCACAAGTGTGCGACTATAAACGCGACAGATTGTGGGTTCGATTCCCACTCCAGGAAATGGAATTTTTCATTTCCTGGGTTTGGTAACAAGGCAAAGCGCGGCGTTGAGTTCCGCCATTCAGATAGCAAATACAAAGCAATGCCTCAATTCGGCGACAAGTGGGGAACGGAGTGTTAACACTAAGTTTCCTCTGCCTACCCTGCTATATGCGGGATACAGCGTGACGCTTAGTAAAGTAAGTAGTAAGTATAAATTATTTAACCGACCATAAAACAAGGAGGAAGTTTTCAATTCTATTGTACTCTTTTATGTGTCACAATACTGTATTTTGATGAGTCTAGTTTTTGATCTAACGAGTTTTTGAGTTATTGTTAATTTTTACTTTATTTTATTTGAAGTTGGTCTTCTATTTTAGTAAAAACTTATTCTCACTAACACTTATTTTTCATACCTTGTTCATTTTAAAAATACCAATAACCAATATATTACTTATTCATAATATCGATTGAAATTGGTTGTCAGTGAAGGTTGATTTATATTAAAGTGCCAGGCTCTAATAAAATTTAACTTAGTATAAATTAAATAATGAGGCCTGTCGTGGCGCACAGGCGCGAGCGTGCGACTGAAATCGTGATACGTTGTGGGTTCGATTCCCACTCCAGGTAACGAAAATATTATATATTAAATCAGCACGCAATGCTTCAATATTCCGCAGAAAGTGGAGAACGAAGTGTTTTAACACTAGGTTCTCTGATTCCCTCTGCCTACCTTGCTATACACGGGATACAGCATAAAGCAAAGAAGAAAAAGAGAAAAAATATTCATGTCATATATTCTACCCAGTTCCTACTACAACAAATAACTTATTTACCACAAATCTTATTGGCGCTTTATGTAGAAAGAACAAGTTGCAGCCACGCGGGAATCCTAGTAATTAAACTTGTGAAAAATATCTCATTACGCTTTAAATTAGTATCCTGAAGGATTTCTTAGTTGTTGTTTTATACGAGTATATTGTATTGTGATCTTTATTATATAAATATTTCATCGCAATCGCGGCGCAATGTATTGATTGTGCAGTAAAAGTTGTGGGTTCGATTCCCAGGCAGGATAATAAACATGTTTAAATTATTTTCATTTTTCCATTATGGTAAGACAAAGCGTCATGTTGAATTCCGCCACTTAGCACATAACTTCCTTGAGTGCCTTGAAACTAGGTTCACTCATATCCCCTAAGCGGGATAAAGCGTGAAGCTGCATTGCATTTTTTTATTATACTAGTGTCCCCGTAAATGCGTTAATAACGCATTGCGTCGTGACGTATATGTCACTTTGCATAAACATGAAAGTCCAACCATGGTAGTGTGTGTAACATTTTTATTTATTAACTTTTTTTTAACTTCACGCTGTATCCCGCATATAACGGGGTAGGCAGAGGGAACCAGAGAACCTAGTGTTAAGACACTTTGTTCTCTTTCAACATTTCCGTTCCCCCCTTTCCGCTAAATTGAGGCATTGTGTAACATTTATTTTATTAATTTAATATACTTTTTTACATATATAAAAATATATATTAGCATTCTGCACTCCTTCTTTATACAAACTATAAGTGTGCCAAGTTTCATGCTCCTCCGTCCGCGTAATTTTCGCAAAAAGGATCCAAAGTTTTTACTTAACGTATTTATATATAGATAATGAATGAATATAAATGAGCAATTTTAAGTATATATAGTGCTAATACCGGAGCATCACATGATCATCACTGCCAGTACATCGGTTGAATATTTGATTTATCTTTCAGAAGGATCGTCGAAGCGTAAGGCAGTAACGTAGGCGCGGTTGATGTGCACATAACCAAGTTAACGAATATACAGCTAATTTTTTTTCTTTACATATATATTTTTTATACATTGAGGTAGATAGGTTTCTCAAACATTTACTCCTTTAATACGTGCTTGTGTGGTACACATTGTCTTACCTAATCGAGACTTCATCTATATAAAAAAAAATCTCCAAGTAGCATTTGAATTGAAAGCAATCATATTTAGTTAGACTTGTAATCATCATGCAGTAAATAAAACAGAATGCAATATCATATTTATGAATGAATGTTAATTATAGTACTGCAAACAAAACAAGGCTTGTAAGTATAACTGGCATTTTGAAATAAAATAATAATTATTATTTTCGTTCCATGTTGACAAAATTTAAATAGTAAACATAGTTCATCGGGACATCACAGTTTATGTAAATAGAATCCGCATGAACTATTTTAAACAAGAGTACAACACTGATGTTTGTTCAGCCGATTCGTTATCAGTATAATCTACTTTAACAAATGAACTTTTATATATCCCGATGAAACCCATCCAATGTATTGTCATGAAAATATCTCCCTAATAAAATTTGAATAATGTCAAGTGGCACAAAATTGAATCTATTCAATAAGGTTGATCATATTTTGCGAGGTTGCTCGTTATTTGTATGAAACTCGTGGTACGTCATTTTAATTATACTCTAAAGTTATATTATAGTTAAACTGAAAGTATAGCTTTGATTACCACGGATGACAAAACCAGCTGGCTGTGTCCCGCGACTTCGTTCGCGCGGCTTATAAACCTTGAAGTTCTGTATTTTCCCGCTTTCGTAGTAAATTCAAAAGAAAACCCTATAGTTCTCACTCAGCCAAGGTACCACCATGCCTAATTTCACCTTTCTAAGGCCAGTATTCTGTCAATCACTTAGTAATGCAAGCGTTTTATACTAATATATTTTTATATTTTATTTTTAAAATCTTATAATACCATGTTTTTAAAAAAATCATGTAACTTAAATGGATAAAATAAGAGGATTAAGAGTTTTTCTCGTCTTCATTACATCCCATAAAGTCGCCAATGATCATGAAGCTGTAAAAGCCTGTTTACGTTCTCTGCAGTATTTTACTCTGACCTAATCTGATTTTATAGCGAGTATACATGTACCCGTAGGTTCGAGCACATGTTGCTAGAAACGCAGATGGCCATATGATGGTATTAGGAGATTGTGTTCACATGACGTTTTAAGGAATTGAACAGTACACGACTTTACGATTTCCTTTAAACTAATAAAATTACACTCAAGATTTTCTTATTTAACAACCGTTTTAGTAGTTGTGTAGTGTAGATCTTACTAAAAGATACTTTTGAAAATATAAACATTTTTAGTTTAGTGTGATTAAATTATATAAATAGCTATATATCTCTCCTAACATGAAGACTATATATCTCTTCGTAATCTTGATTTTAAATATAATTCGCTACATAAATATTTACAAGAATGCATTTCTTATGCAAAAGATATTTGAGAGTTATTTTAATTTAAAAATCTAATATTTAAGTATGTCTTGAGTAAATGAACTGTAAAGTAATTAATTATATATATAATTGCTAAGGAAATTGAAGTGCTATTTAATTTTCAATAAAAAGTAGTTATATTCTTAACGGGCAGACAACGTCAAACGCTTTATCCCTGTTATTTCACTGTCATTCTTTTTATGCACGTTCGTTGGTAAGCCCCGAAGCGTTTCTTTTGAACATTTAAATTTTTGATTCTTTGGACTTTTTCCACATATTTTTCATTATTCTGAAAATTTTATATTTACTATCAAAAAGGATTCAATATTTAATTTAAATGTATATTTTTATTTTACATGCGTCGTTCATTAAATAATAAAAATAATATTTTTATTTATTATTATTATTATTACATATCTGTTTGGGTTTTTCATATATCTTCACTTTTGTTAACTCAAGCAAATTCATATATATTTATTACCAATAAATAATTGCCCGGTGTAGGACTTGAAGTCAAACCATTTCGGAAATCTTAATGTAACGGAGTGTCTTAATACTAGATTCTCAGGTTCCCTCTGCTTACCCTGTTATGTGCGGGATACAGAATGAAGCTAATAGATATGGCCTTATACATTGTCCGAATAAACTTTGTTAAACAAACTTTAATCTCACTTTTTTATTTATTAAAATAGACAAGCATGTGTTATAAAACTTTGTTGAAATTCCATTTCGAAAAGTATGTATAGCGTTCTGGGTTGCTTTGAAATATAAAAGTTAGTTGTGAATTTCCGCGACTGCATGGACTTTCTCGTGGAGACGTGACGTTTGTTACGACTTAATATATATTAATCAGAGTAAACAAATCTTCTGATGGTGTATTTGTAATTCTATTTAAACCAAAATCAATAAATTAAAAATTCTATTCTGTCTTCTTCTAGCCCTTATCCCATTATTTGGGGTCGGGTCTCCTTACTCTTCTGCGCCAAGACGTGCGGTCTTGGGTTGTCGGTTCAGACAATCTCTCTTGTTTTAGGTCTCTTGCGATAGTGGACCACCAGGTCAAAGGCGGGCGGCCTCTACTTCTTTTTGGCTCTGGTATTTTTAAAGCCAAATTCACTATGTAGTCTTCGTCCCTTCTTTTAATAAAATAATAAAAATAAAATTCTAAAATAAATACCTAGATATATTACAAACTATATTACTGCATTATTTCATTTAGATTCGTTAAATAGTTTTTGTACGAAAAATTTAATTGTATTTTTTTTTCAAAATATGACTTATGTCTATATCATTAATTTCATTGAAAATAGGAAATTAATAAATGATTATATTATTACAAAAGCAGAACTCAGCTATTAACCTTTGCTATACAAACCGTATCTAAACATTTACGTGGACGTTTTCATTACCGGTCCCATACCAAGTTTCATCAGTTTGCTTCCAAAAGCTTTCTCAATCGTGAATAATTAAAGCTATTATTGTGAAGTCCGAATTGGCTTAATGAAATCCTTCCAGCCCCTACTAATTCCCTTCTTTCATTTCGACTTGCTACGTTTAACTTTTCGTCGTCGCGGAAAAAATGATCTTGTCTCTTGCATAATTTAGCAAGGATTTTGAGACAGATTGCAGATAAAATAATTTTTGTCGAAATTTGAAACGTTTCTCAAGAATATTGCCTTTTGTAGCATTTATTAAGTGGGGTGACTATTATAATTCATTCACAGATTAAAAGAATATTTCATATTAAAAAATGTATTTATTTTGTTTAATGTTTATACAAAATTGTCTACAGTTATCCTTATTATAATATTATAAATGTGAATGTAAGTTTGTTTGTTACGCTTTCAAGCCAAAACTACTCAACCGATTATTATGAAACTTAGAGGTATTAAAAAGGAAAGGAAAGAAAAGGATACTATTTATTAAAAAGAATATTGACAAAAATAAACGTTTTGTATTAAGAATTGTGTGTCATTTTTTTTTTAATCTAGCTACTTCAAAGCCTTTAAATGCATATACGCACTATAGTACGTAGTATGAACTGACATTGACCATGCGAGCGAAACCATGGGCAACAGCTAGTATAAATTAAAAATATTAAAGTAACAACAATGACATAAAATTATTTTAAAATTATATTACCAACATTATTTTCATAAGAGAACTGATTAAGACTCTATCATAAATAATAAACAAAATTACATGGCAACGCTGATCAAAGATATATTGTAAATATTTTACATTGTTATAATAAATAAAAATGAATATAACATATTTATATATTAAAAAGCAGACGCGTATACGAAGACGTCCACTAATTAAATTCTTGTCAAGTCCGTTGACACCCTTCTCTAAGCCCGATTCCCACTTTCTTTTAAAACTCCATAACTTGTGTTTTAATTTAATTATGAATATTATAATTTTCGCCTCGGGTTCACTCTCGGACGCAAATTGGCAAAGTTTATTATTTATTGTCCTGATCCGTTATAAAGTTGCGGCGACAGTAACGATATGCTGCTATCTGTGGGACGTACGCGTATATAACTCGATATTATTTGTCACATATCTGATTTGTATTAATTTCACTTAGAAGTTTATTAAAATTTGAAAATGGAGGAGATTTTCTTCGTAAATTTACCTTAAACGAGCCTTTCTGAATAAATAAATGTATTTATTATTTTAAACTAGCCGATCCCGCGTATTTCGTGTGGATATATATTTTTTATAATCGCAGATTACATAGTTTCACGCTGTATCCCGCATATAGCAGGACAGGCAGATAGAACCTAGTGTTAAGACACTCCGTTCCCCACTACTAAAATATATGCCACGAAAATATATGCGGGATACAGCGTGAAGCTATGTATGTTTGTATTATGTTATTTATACAATCCTTGTCCAGACAATAACAAATACAAAAAGAAAAGAACATGTACTTGTTGCAATTGTTTGGAAGTCATGCGGTTACATATATTCAAGTAATTATTTTTTAAAAATATAGAATTGTTCTTAAATCTAAAAACTATATGTAGGTAACTAAATGGAAGAAAATTCAACGAGAAGAAACAAAGTGACGCATAATTTCATTTTTAACGTCTCTGAATTTAATTAAATTTAAAAATTGTTTATCAGCACTTTTAAAAGCCTAATTGTTTTAATTGTATGTCGGCGTACTACCAAATATTTCGTAGTTGTTAAAATCTCAAATGAAGACGAGCATTCATTAGTTGAATGTTCTCATTTTTAATTAATCAAATTGAGATAGTTAAAAAGTTGTTCTTGTATTTATTTTAAAGAAGGCTTAAAATGAATATATTAACAAATTTAAGTTTTCTAAAACTTTCTCATATATTACAATTAATTTTTTTTTCATATTTATTAAAACTAGAGTCCCCGTTGACGTGTTAACAACGCGTTGACTTTAGCAATGTATATATCACTTTATATAAACATGGATGTCAAACCATGGTAGTGTGTGTAACATTTATTTTGTTAATTTAATATACTTTTTATGCATCATTTTAAAAAAATATTAGCATTCTGCACTCCTTCTTTATAAAAACTATAAGTGTGCCAAATTTCATGCTTCTCTTTGTTTCGTTTTGCTTCACGTATTTATGTATAGATATAATACATAAATACGTGGTATCAGTTGCTCGCAGTGGGTTGTATCCCACTGCGAGCACCATATTCATTAAAAAAGTAGCAAAATAAATTTACATGCGTTTAACATGCATTTAAAGGGGCATAAAAAAGCGTTTTCTTTAACGCCATCAATCACATAATGGGTCAATAACTCAAAGCTGAAGCACGCAAAAATATACTTTCATAGAATTTGTTCGCGGCGACCGCACGGCGGTCATACACATCTGTCATCGTCACTGTCACTCCTTGTTAAGCAAACCATACTAACTATGTACGCTCAGGTACACAGTGGTTTATGCATTTTTATATATTTCATACTCTAAAAAGTTATAGGAGGAACTAATGTTAACAATGTAATTATTGTTGGAGCCTTATTTCTAATCACTGGTTAGATCATTATAGAAATAATATTTATGATAAAATATAAAGTTTTAAGTTTGTTTAATTATATTTTTATATTTTAACGCAAACAAATCTGTAAAACCGTCGAAATGACTCAGTTAAATGCCTTGTATATGGTTTTTACCGAGAACGCGATATACTGGTACACCCAATGCAAATTACAGTTACAATACAAAAAGGCACACTTTTCTTGTAAAAGTAATCATTTACTTGTTGACTTTAAGTAGAACAAATTTTACATATCATTACAAAACCCTGTTATTTAACGCAAATCTTGTTTAATACAGACGAGACTGAACGTCTATTAAGTATATTATATTAAAGAAGCAAGTTAAAAACTAGATTTGCGCTCACAGAAATTTCGCCATTTCACTCGATTTCCATAATAGGTCACTTGGTGTGGAAGACGTTAGCATAAATTTGAGTTTTCACAGTTTCTTCTTAAAGCACATTAATATAACAGGCCATCGTTATTTAAAGTAAAAATCGAAGGAAATCATTACACTAACGGAACGAGAGGTCTCGGCTCTCTCGTTATAAGTGTCAATGTATAAAACTTAAATGACGATAGTTCCAAGTAAAGCTTCCAGAAACGGCCATTAGGTAGAGAAGTTGGCGCATCTATGCACAGTCACCGTTTTGCCGTCCCCGTCGTCGTCTCCGAACAAGTTTTTGGAATAACTTTTAATATAGTTTCCTATAAGTCTATTCTATTTGCATTACGCGTAGTTATGACGTTTAAAACTTAACCTCTAATTTTACTTTGTGTCAACCTGTTAACAAGTTCTCGGGAAGGCCAAAGTTGAATGAATTTAATTTCATTTACAGCAACATTAACCGTGATTGCACTTTATTTTATTTACAATTGTATATTTATATTATTTCTAGAATTAATTTTATAAGCTACTCTCTGTAACTTAACACAAATTACTATAGTTATATTTCTTTAAGTGTTAGTATTGATATTTGGCTCGCCGCCACAGCTAAAGATCCTGCACCCGATAATAAGCACCTGCAAGGAAGATGTGGCTAGAATTCCATTTTCAACTGTTCAAAATTCATGAGCTGTTATATTTTATTGCTACTTTAATATGATTAGTGCCGTTCAAATAATATTAGAGTTAATTGCCTTTCTATACTACTGCCTTTATAATAATTATTTTTAATTTTGGTTAGGATTTTTTTAGCTTCACAAAACAGGGCAGGCAGAGGGAACCAGAGAACCAAGTGTTAAGACACTCCTTTCTCTTTTAACACTTCCGTTCCCCACTAGGTATTTTTTTCAATACTGCATTCATTGTTTGTTTTATTGTTAGTTAGAATACCACTGTGAGTCAATTAAAGTTTGTTTACTGTTAATTGTGGCACCTACAGTATCAGTTTTTGCTGATTAAGGGATGCTCATTTATTCAAGAACTCGACTAATTGCTTTTTGCTACGCTCATTTTCAAACTGATAAAAAAGACTCGAAATTCGTGCTAGAATTTTCAATTCGATTGAAATTTGTTTTTCATTTTTAAAGCGTTAAGATTTTTAAGTGTCTTGCTTTCTTCTACTATATTATGATATTTGTTTATTATATATTATTAATTATACGTATAAATACTAATTCTAATATATTTTTTACTGCACCATATTTTTTTATTAGGCATATTATTAATTTCGGTCTTATATCTAATTTTTAACCTGTTTGAACTCACAGCCACTAAGTCAGACTTATCTGAAAGTTACTAACTAGCCCATTTATTTCATTCCCGCCGGTGATTTTATCGTACTTGCGATAATGTCAAACGTAGCATGCGAGTATTAGTTCTTCCTTGTAATGTACGTATATTTAAATGCTTTAAAAAATTTATGGAATTGTATCTGATAAGTTTTCCAGTGGAATTTTAATATTATGGGACCCTAAAATATGCATATATTAGTATAAATATATAGTACTTGTATAGAAGTAAATTTATAGTGAAAAATATAGATAGCGATAGTAGATTCATAAGTGGGCAATGCACAAGTAAATGTACATCTACGAGATATTAATACGTGATGCAAAAACTTTGTACCCCTTTTTAAGAAAATTACGCGGACGGAGGTGCATGAAATTTGGCACCCTTATACTTTATCTTACCCTTATACGAAGGAGTGCTGAATGATAATATCTTTTTAAAATACAGCGTA
The DNA here is from genome assembly GCA_033558755.1 of Philaethria dido. NCBI lineage: Eukaryota > Metazoa > Arthropoda > Insecta > Lepidoptera > Nymphalidae > Philaethria > Philaethria dido. The sequence goes on along the minus strand of JAKGSA010000311.1, from coordinate 255,918 downwards.
AAAATATATTAAATTAATAAAATAAATGTTACACATACTACCATGGTTTGACATTCATGTTTATGTAAAGTGACGTTGCTAGCAACGCGTTGTTAACCCGTCAACGGGGACACTAGTATATAGTATTCGTTATACGTATTTGGTACACTAATGACATAAGTATTTGGTACAAAATAACATAAAAATTCAATTAGGTGATTAAAAGTGAACATCGGTTTGTACTTATTCAACTTAATGCAGGAGACGCGAAAATATTTATTTTTGCTATACGAGCTTTAAATACAAAATTGCACATTATGAATTTTTTTGAATAACCTAACGATAATGGTGGAACCTTGTCATAATAATTTCGAATACTATTTATGTATGTAAAGTAAAATTCAGAGGGAAATGCTTTCGAGAGTTTAATTGATTTATCACATTTATAACTTAATGCGAAATGAGCACGTTATGGAAGTAAACTTGATTCAACGCGTGGGATTGTTATCGCACGGCAAAGCAAATACTTGCACTAAATTAACTAATTTAAGTACTCATTGTGGTTAATCAAACAACGATGTCGTACGTTAAATACCTCTATTTAGATTCTTTCTTGATTTTGACACGCAAAAGTGTAAATTTTAATGAAAGTTAGTGTTAGGCCTGATCAAATCATATGAAGATATGATCTGATAATTTTTATAGTAATTTTTTCGTTTGGCGTTTTTTGCATGAAAATGTTTAATCTTTGTTATAAATAAGTTTTGATATTTTTTTTATATAAAATATTTAAATGAATGTTGTAAAATTTGTTGAAGAAACATCGTCGTAATGTCGTCTCGACTTATTGTAACAGCGAAGTTTTTATATGTAGGGAAATATTTTGTATTTATTACACTAAATCGGCACTGAATTCTGATACTAAAAAAAAGCCATATACGAGTATAAAAACAACTAATCTCTAAGAAGGTATTTTTAAACAAAAATATATATTTTTGGGTTAATAAAGGATTAAATCGCATGATCTTACGTAGGCAATACTCTAAGACATGAGTTTTGGAGACCAGCCCAAATTGCATTTCATTTAATCTAGGCTAATATGCCTCGGAACGTAGTCGTAGTCATACAGCGACTCATTCTCAGTCAAAACCTGCTTTGCTCGTTCGCTAATTGTCAAAGTTGGGTTCCGGCCCCCCGGGCGTTATGATATCACCCGTGTGTTGAATAAAGTTTGGCAAAATTATCGTTTGTATTGCAATAAATTGCTCTAGCGTGATATTGGGAATAAATGACGCATGCTCCTGAACGATGCTTGATGAAGCTTTGTTATCAGAAACGTTTGTAACTGCTATACATGATTTATTTTAATGGTTTTTTTTATATTATTATTATTTTCGCCAATTAGTATTGGTTTGGGGTAGTTTAATTTTTGTTTGTAAGTATATGCTTAAATTGTATAATGGGAGGAACGGAATCTTAATAATTATTTATTTTTTTACATAATATAGCTTTGCATTCAAATTTCCAAGTCGAATAATGTAAAAATAAAAATGCTTTTCATACACTCTGTTTAATGAATTGAGTTACATATGTTTTAGAATTTAGAACGATGGTAGACAGATATTTGATCTACTTCCTAACTACATGTTGTTTGTTATGACGGCAATATTTATTTTCTGCTTTTTAAAATTAAAAATTTAATTTACTTATTTAACCTCTGGCTTAGTTCAAACATTTATAATAATTATTCAAATATACAAAACAGTACGTTTGTATAAAATAAAATGTAGCAAAATAGACATGCAAGATAAATACATGAATTGCAAAACTAGGGTCACTTGCACCGCACAACTGCGGTCGGTGTTGAAGTTCTCTCAACCACATTTTTGCAGTCACCGTTGAACGAATTTAGTAATGTTTGTACGTCCGCACACCTACTCCTCACATACTGGAATACTATAGTTAAGCCAGGTGTTAGTATTTAAATGAATTGAGTCAAAAGTTTTAATATTTTAAAGCTAATACTAAATATTTTTTCACTTTATAAATACGTGAAGCAAAAACTTTGTAGCCCTTTTTACGAAAATTACGCGACCGTAGGAGCATGAAATTTGGCACACTTATAATTTATATAGAGAAGGAATGCAGAATGCTAATATTTTTTTAAAGTAATGCATAAAATATATATTAAATTAACAAAATAAAAAAAAAAAAAAAAATGTTACACACACTATCCATAGCTTGACATTCATGCTTATATAAAGTGATGTATATGTCACTTGCTAAACACAACGCGTTATTAACGCGTCAACGGGTGTCCCTGCTATATTAAATGTGTTTCTAGTAAACGACAATAAATAGTATAGGTGTGATATATTTATATGGATTTTTGCTAATATGTATGAACTGACTTTAAAATAACCGAACTATTATAAACTAAAACTAATTTTTACATTGGATTCGTATAAACTTACCACATGTTGTCTCGCAGAGGCACAAACGTGCGACTGTTAACGCGACAGGTTGTGGGTTCGATTCCCACTCAAGGGAATTTTTAATTTCTTGGGTTTGGTAAACAAGGCAAAGCGCGGCGTTGAGTTCCGCCACTCAGCACGCAATGCCTAAATTCGGCGGAAAGTGGGGAATGGAGAGTCTTAACACTAGGTTCCCTCTGCCTACACTGCTACATGCGGGATACAGCGTGAAGCTATGTATGTATTATACATACATACATAGCTTACGTGAAAAATATATTGTCACAGCAAATTTGCCACCAGCTTTTGCGTTAGAGGAAATAATTTCACACGGAATAATATATGAGTATACAGAAGCACCATTAGGCAAAATATTATTATCTTCATACGACCCAAAACAAGTGTAATTACGTGTTTGAATCGAGTAAGTTTCGAGTGTGTAATAACATTCTGGAGATTGTAAGAAGAAATATTGTTATCGTCGTTGAGACACCCTTAGTCGACGTTATGATAATATTAATGTCTGTTTTTGGCTTTCACCAAAAATTATTTTACTATTTCTGCATTATGCGACATTTTTCTATTTTTATATAGAAACTAGCTTTCGGCCCGCGGCTTCGCCACGTGGAATTCGGTTATATAGCGCAACGTGGTAAGGAGTAGCCTATAGTCTTTCCCAAGGTCTAGACTATTTGTCATAATTGGTTAAGTGGTTTAGGTGAGAAAATTGTCAACAGTTGAACAATTTTACATGATTTTATGTTTGACAATAAGGAACTTCTATACAAACTTTCATCCCTTATTTTGTCTCCTTCTACCATTTTTTTCGCGATAAAAAGTATCCTATGTCCTTTCCCAAGTACAGTTTTATCTTCCTACCGAATTTCATCAAAATCGGTTCAGTGGTTTAGGCGTGAAAGCGTAACAGACAGACAGACAGACAGAGTTACTTTCGCATTTATAATATAAGTAAGGATAATGTATTCAATTTTTTTTCATTCAAATCCTAGATCTTTTAAAATCGTGTTTCAGGACGTTAAATTTATGTGCATAATGCTTCTAGCAAAAGTTTCATCATTTAAACATCGCGTACATTATTTATAATAATGAAGGCTTGAAGTTATATTTTATTTAATAACAGACAAGGAACAGGTACATACTCGTACTTGTATGTATATAATTAAATACGTCTAGTTGAAATCCTCTCAGGGTAGCAGTCGTTTAGCGAGACGTTTGCATATGAATACCGGTCTCATTAAAATAACAAAGATCACGTCTCCTACAGACTTACTCAATTAATCATTGTGTTTACTGATTAACATTCGCATTCACACAACTTATCTAGTTAGCGGATTTGCATCCAGATGGAATATCTAAGATGTTTTACGATTCTTCGGAACCGATTGTGTTGATATTCAGACAGCCTTCTTTACGAATTGAACATTAATTGCTTATAAATTTATTTATTTTTTTTAAATTCACGCTGTATCCCGCATATAGCGGGGTAGGCAGAGGGAACCAGAGAACCTAGTGTTAAGACACTCCATTCTCTTTCAACATTTCCGTTCACCACTTTCCGCCAAATTGAGGCATTGCGTGTTGAGTGGCGGAACTCAACGCCGCGCTTTGCCTTGTTATCAAACCCAGGAAATGATAATACTAAAAATTCCTGGAGTGAGAATCGAACCCACAACCTGTCGCGTTTACAGTCGCAAGCTTGTGCCTCTGCGCCACGACAACCTGTCGCGTTTACAGTCGCAAGCTTGTGCCTCTGCGCCACGACAGGTATATAGGTAATTTAATTTCACCTTTTATTGTTGAAAGTCACCCATAACAAAAGACAGTATGGCCTTGTTACTTTTATTAGTTTAACTGTTCATGGCCAATCAATATGCTCGACTAAAATATCAAATGAAAACAAAAAACACTTAAATGATTTTTTGTAACCGTTCAAGCTCATAATAACATAAAGCTAGCAAATAAATCTCAATCGGTTGCATTGTATTTTCGCTGCATTCCTCGAGACTCTTCGACGGATATTGAATTTTCATACAGATCGTTTGTTATTGCGATCGTTTTTATTTATCGAACACTTTAACCGGCACGACTGTTGACAGGAAATTAATGCGTCGGCTGATTCAATTTGTATTAACGAATGGAAACGGATCACATTTTTAACCGGTTAGCGCTTCCCTTTAGAACTTTATTTGAACGATCCTTCCTCTCTAAATATGTCTTCTTTATGATAAATATTCCGCCGAATTATTCGGAAAAACGTCTCAGAGTTTGGAAACTAGAGTGCTTAATTTAAATATTTTTTGCACGATGCGAGTACCGTGAAAAAATTTGCATGTCTTTAGACTAAATCTAGGACTTATAAACACTGTGTTCTTTATTATATGTTAAAAATAATACTTTAGTTTTGCTTTTTAATGATGTGAGTTGAATAGTTTGTACATACTTGCTTAGCTTCTAGCTTCTAGCGCTTTAATATAAACGGGGTGGTCAGAGAGAAAGGTGCGCCAAACGCTACGGCCCCTACTTCTTTCGCCCACAGTCATCAACCTCTTAATTTCACCTAATAATTTCTAATATACTTAATATAGTGAAGAAATAACCGATTATAACTTTTAAATTTATTTTTTGCTTCTTTTATTGCTTAAATCTTCGTTATTTTGATGAGCTTATCTAGTATCCGCAACGAATCAGCAAATAAAGCAACAATGAGTACATGTCTTCCATACTATAGTTTGACAATATTATTCTACATAGATTTCTATGCATTACGCAATACAGTTTTATTTTACATGGGGAATGGAGTGTCTTAACACTAGGTTCTCATTTTCCCTCTGTCTACCCTACTATAAGCGGGATACAGCGTGAACCTCAAAAAAGACCTTTATTAGACGTCACGTACTAGAATAGGCAAAAATATTACCTCTATTTTCCTATAGAATGAAAAAAAATAATTAAATTCAATTAAAAACCGTTACGGCATATGAGTCATTCATCATTCATGTATCTGTAGTAAATATCACAACAATGAAAATTGGCACGCCAGTTAGTTCAGCTGTTTTGTTAGACAAACAATAATACTTGTTACAGCATATCGTATGCATGTTTGGGAACACGGTATTAAATGTATGCGCACAAACATACTGCTGACGCGGCGATGTACGGTTACAGTTGGTTCCCACGCACAGTAGTTTTTGAACCTGGAGTATGGAGAAGGAAAGTCGCGTTTTTAGTTCATTTCTAAATTATTATGTTTGGCTGTTTTGATAATGAGCTTTTAATTAAATTTTGTATGTATTAGGATTTTTTTTTTGGATGTTTATGTATCTCCCGTTTTTTGATGTAGGCAGAGTAAATCTAGATTATAACATCCATCATTTTCGTCGTGTTTGAGATATTATAAAAAGATACTACTTTATACTTTAAAAACAAACAACTTTAACTGGAATAAACGCATATACTTAGATATTTGACAGTCCATATCGAAAATGAAATGAATGCATGTCGTTACGAACTCTTTACAATTGTCCGTTGTCACAGTTAGGCCTGGAGTTTAGCGGTTAAAATAATATGAAGACAAAGATTTTATCAAATAGTGCTTTTTTTAATTTTTTTGTATTTAAATTTGTTCAAATTATTAAAATATTAATTCGTTGCGTTCTTTTTAGCCAATACAGTGCGTAACGTCTGAAAAATTAACACATAAAAATATCATTAAATAATTATGAGTTTCAATCCCAAAAATTATAATACAAAGAGATATTGAACATAAGCTAACCACTCATACTCACATCACACTAATAGCTTATAACCACTATCAATTTAAAATAAATAATATGCTTTTAGTATTTCAAAGCGATGCAGGTGCTATTAATTATTGATACATTAACTTTAACATTAATTGAGCTTTATTAAATGTAAATATTTAAAAATATTTGTAATTTTATCTATTTAAATAACATCTTATTATAAATTTATACTCGTATGTTTAAATTTTCTAACCAATTCTTGGTTATTGCTCTGGCCTTTTGATCGTCGTTATCGTCACTTCCACGGCGACCGGTCTTGCGCCTCCCGCATCTAGCGGCTTCTGGCGATCTTGACCAGATGGTCGGTCCACCTGGTAGGGGGCCTGCCCACTGAGCGTCGTCCGGTTCGTGGTGGTCATTCTAGCACCTTAGCCATGAACGGCCATCTTTTCATTCTTTTCATATAAAATAATAATTAAAAATTAATTTTATTGAATTAAGATAATATATAGTATACAAATACAGATAGAGATAGAAAAACCATTGTTTTCTTCTAGATTTATTAATGGTTAACGCTATTTTCTAAATAGTCAAATTTAATAGTTCCTTTATAGTCATTTCCAAATATTTTATATTAATGACATTAGATCATTAATTAACACGTCACACCTCATTAAACAAATGAACATATGTCCCAGTATAAACGGTATGGAAGTCTAATGATGCATAAAATGGCTGCCAGGGCGGCCATTACGCTAGAGTCGTTAATAGCTTATTACTAGTTATCAAGATGCATATTGAAGATGGCTTGCAACGGTCTTACTGCATTTGAGAGATTAGCGAAGTGCTTCCTTACTTAATAAAACGTTAGGAGAATTGGATTGTGGAAACTCTAGACTCTACTAATTTGAAATGTAGACGAAAATTTTGCTGTTTGTTTGTATTTCTTACTTTTTAGGATTTTTTGTTTAATATTCATGTACTAATTGTTAAAATAATTGTGAATTCAGTACTATAAATGTCTTTTTCTTTTTTTTTTAACTTCACGCTGCAACCCGCATATAGCAGGGTAGACAGAGGGAACCTGAGAACCTAGTGTTAAGACACTTTGTTCTCTCATAACAACTTTGTTCCCCACTTTCTGCTGAATTGAGGCATTGCGTGGCATTGAGGCACTGAGTGGCGGAACTCAACGCCGCGCTTTGCCTTATTACCAAACCCAGAAAATGAAAATATTAACATTTCCTGCAGTGGGAATCGAACCCACAACCTGTCACGTTTACAGTCGCACGCTTGTGCCTCTGCGCCATGACAGGCGTTTTTTCTTAATATTAATATAGTTTTTTTAAACATTCATGTTTTTTGAATATTAATATTTGATCAGGATGATAGGTAAAGTATGAAATACTTAGTCAGTTACTGTTTGTAACAGTCTTTCTGTTCGCATCCTGCTTTACAATTTGATTTTTTTATTAAACTGATACAACTGCTTTTATTTGTCATACTAATATTATAAATACGAAAATTTTTCGATTATATATGTATATATATACCGTCTTTCAAGCAAAAATCACTAAAGGAATAAGTTAGCTAAGTTTGTCAAAAATATCAATATAAATTAAAGTCTTATACATTACATGAAATGTAATAATTTAAATTCATACATTAACCATAGTGTACTTCGTTTATACCATAGCATTTAAGCTTTTAAAAAAGCATTTTACCGCACAACGCGTAATCGTAGTTCCCATACGCGATAATACTGACAGCGACGCATCGGATTAGCGTTGACAGCTGACATTTGTTTTATCATCGCGAGATAATGTATATACCACAATTTTTGCTACTAAACTTAGAAAAAATATTTTTTTTGAGTTCTATATATTAACTGAAATAGCTTTAAATATTGTTGAAATAGGTCGTTAAATTTTATATGATAAAGTTTGCCGCTTTTTAAATTGTATATTCTATTCCTCTGTTCCATGTAAATTACTTGTTTTACATTTTATGTCTCTTATAACATTTTACTTTTACATTTTTTGCTCAATGTATCGAACTCTATTAATTATTTATATTTCTCCGTTCGAGAACGTTCGAAGAGGAGGACGGAGTGTTTAATATCAGGTTCTCTCTGACTACCCTGCTATGCAAGGAGTAAATTTGTAACAAAATAAATTTATTGCAGTTACAAAGACATGAGTTCATTGATTAACAATTATTTTTGAATATACAAGTATAGTCGTCACATTAAACGGAAAAAATACCTTAACTATTCTAACATTTCCTTAATTTATTTATTTCCAAGATTTTTAGTTCTACAGTAGCTATTTCTATTTGTTAATTAATTAAAATGTTATTAGCGAAGCCGTTTTCTCTTATTTTGCATCACACTCGCGGGAATATGATACGAGGCAAGGACAGGGTTGCGGCGTACCCTATACTAATGTAATATATGTTTTTAAACTAAAAATATATTTAACACAGTAATGTAATATGCTAAATAAAAAATAAAGTTTGTGCTTACGGATTTTGCAAATAAGGTCGTTAGTGAGTTAATTAAGATCAAGCTTGATTAAACGTTTAGAAGTTGCCAAGTGATAGATGACTTCAGTTTATTCGGTTTTATTGTTTGCGGGCTTTCGATTAAATTGCACTTTTTGTTTTATATTTTTAAAGTACATTCGCTTAGTGACATATAAAGGTAGAAATATGTATGATTTAATGTTTGTTACATAGTATCTTTATATATAAAAATGAATGTTTGTCTGTATGTCATCGATGAACTCAAAAACTACTATATCGATTATTATGAAAATTGGTACATATATGTATTTTTCTACGGAGAAGGTTTGTATAATATGTTCATTGATGTCACACGCAACCAGTTGAGCTGCAGAGTAGCAACTTCGACCCCGTTAAACAGATTGTCATGGTAATCAGTATGACAATGTATTTTTACAAAGAGAAATAAATAAAAATGAATGTTTGTCTGTATGTCATCGATGAACTCAAAAAAAATCTTAAATTTATTTTAGTTCTTGGTGTAGCAACGCGCGCCGGGTACAGCTATTGTTTTATACAAATTTAGACTAATAAATGTCCTCATAAATGAAATTGTTTAATTAATATGATAAATTTATGGTGAAAAACACATATAGGTTTTATGACTTTTTCGCGTTTTTATTACTCATACTAATTAAACTACGTATTTGTTAAATATACATATTTATGTTGAATATAAATAGGTAAACTAGTGTATTATTAAACCCCATGTTAGGAAGCATACAGCAGTCTAACAAATTATACGCGATATATCTGTTATAAATAAATAGTTTCGTTTATTGCTTTTCATTTTCATCTTTATCTGGTGTTTCTTTATGTATTTAAACTTAATTTTTACTAATATATGATGTGTGTTTTGGTTGGAAGTAAATAAATAAACGCTGTACCCCGCATATAGCAGGGTAGACAGAAGGAACCTAGTGTTAAGGCACTCCGTTTCCCACTTTCCGCCGAAGTGAGCCATTGCGTGCTGAGTGATGGAGATATAATTAAATAAATATTATATCATTTTTGAAATATTGAACAAATTGTTGTTTCTGACAACAAAGAAAAGGGAGGAAACTTCTTTACTTTCCATACATTCACTGTTTAATTGAGTTCAAGAAAGAGGAGCTGGGAACAGTGCCTGAAACTTGCGATTTGAGTGTAGGCCAAAAGGATTCCTTTGAAATACGCCGTTCATTTCTTCTATCCGAACTTCTCTCTTCAAGGAACTAAACAAAAAACTAATTTCGCCTTCGATATACGTGCTAAATATTAACTTGCAGAGATTTCGCTGATATTCGTTCTTCCATTGTGTACAGATTAAAACCGTTAAACCGTTTTGGGCAGTTCGTTGATAATTTCAAACTACTTGTTTAGTTATTTTATATAAATTTACAATTAAGATATTTATAAATATTTACTTTTCAAAGACCTGTAAATTCTACCAATATTACACGTTAGGCTTCTAGGATAAACGAAAAAGTCCGATGAAAATGACCAAATACTAGCATTCTCAGGGATTTTTATGTACAGGGATATATTAATGAAATGTTGTTATATAAAAATATATAACATATTACTCTACATTATATTGAATATCCAATATAATAATTTTATGTAAAAAATTTATATATTAAAAATTTAGTTAAATCTTAATCCTAAACATTGAGGTACAACTACACCTTTCTATTCAAACACAAAATGCACAACAGCATAATAATATAATTTCATACTTCCAAGATAAACCAGTCTTGTGAGTATGTCGTGCTGAAATAATTTGGCAATCGTGTCGGTCGAGTGCCTTTATAATAAAGGCAAGTAACTCCTACTATGCAAATAGCTTCAGTCGACGGTCACACCTGCTCCGTTCTTATTGGAAGTTATAAGTCGTGCAAACTGTTCTCCCTCTCTACCATATCATATTTACCTGTCTCTCTTTCACCGTGAAACTGAGAATACTTTATTGAATTCCAAGGTAAAATTTGAAATGCTTTCGTTACCTGCATTTACCAAAGTATGGAGTGAAAACTTCGATGAATAAGTGCCGGAAGTTAGTTATATTCGAACTTTACGTAAACTATGATGTCAAAGAAATCATCTGGGTATTATGATTCGTATAGGTGATATGAATATCGGAATTATGTAAGTACATTAGAAAATAAACAAAATATATGATTTCGTTGAAGATTAGCACTCTATATTTTTTTATAAACATAAGTACACCGTATAGTTTTTTTTTTTTCCTGAGTACCTTATCACTTCTCTTACGATTTGCAGAATAAATCGTATGGCAATCGAAATGGGAAGGGTAATTTCATTACACGATTAATTTATTTTTATTAGTAAAATGAAAAAGTATTTAAGTTTTTATATTCATAATCAACAAAACGATAAACAAAAAATTACTGTACCTGTATACAATACATGGATTTTGTCTGTAAATCTCAACGTACAGTATATAGCATCTAACTGGAAATCGTTTGCATGCTCCATAGTCCATTTTACATGTTATGACACGATGAAATCCTACGAGTGCTACGCAATCGCTACAATACACGATTGTAGCACATTGCTACAAGTGACTTATGCATAGGCTACTCTGATTCAACTGCTGCCAATTTATGGTTCAATAAAAGTCAATGTTCACACTAAGCTTTACACATCGAACTTTAACTTCGTCTTACATTTTTTGTTAGAAAATTAAATGAGTATTTCTTTACGCATTTACAGAATTCAATTAAAAAATATATATATAAAAAATATATTTGTATAAAGATAACTATTGAAAAGCGCTTTCCAAACTTTGCGAAAATGTATACCAGTCTAATCATTGCTATTGGATTGGTATACAACATTGGTTTCAATATCTTTACAGGTGCAATAAAAGGAGAGCAACGCTTATGATTTCTATTTCAATTAATAAAAAATGTGTTTGAAGAAAAGAAGGTGCCGTTGTAGTGTTACAAGACGAACGTACAAGTGTTGTGAGTTACAAGGATCCAGTTGAGAAGACAGAAACGCAATAACAATGGAATATGGTTGAACTATCGCTTTCATCTTATCCGAACTGTGCTTCCGGAAAATGATTACGCGCAGTGAACCCTAGCGAAACTCGTCATATATCGGAAGAAACTATAAAACCAAATATTTGTATATACCTAAATTATATAGTTACTCGTCGTTGTCCTTTACAATACTCTCTTAGCCTAATATTTCGAATTTTTTAATCATCGAAACGGTTGTCGTATTTTTTGTGATAAATTATTGCTAGTCTAATTTCTTGAAAGTTTTTATCGTAAGTGGCAAAACTCGGTTGTGATGTGTATAGTGTTTAAGCAGTAAGTAAATTTGGGGCATATAATATTGTATTCTGTTTGGTATTTGGGTTCTGTGGGTTTTGTGGGTTGTTGGCGCGGGGAGGCCGCGCGGTGATGTCGGGTACGGTGCACTGTCACGTAGTATTTGGCGCAGGCGCAGCCCGGCGCCAGTAAGATGCGAGAGCGGCGACGCGCACACCACCGCACCGCCGCTCTACTCGCCTGCATCTTCTTCCTCTCTCAAGCTGACGCTGCTGGTGAGTTACATACTAATTTTAGAATTACACACAAAACCCATTTATTTCTTTTATTGCTACATTTAGCTTATACTACGATTTGCATAAATATCATATAAAATACAGTTCTCGATATTATTAAAGCAACTAGAAAGTATTTAAACTAAAATGATTCAGTATTCAAATTTTGACAAGCATAACTTGAAATAAATGGGACTTACAGACTGACCTGCATGCTATTATTAAGTTGTTACTTAAACACTTCTGGAATGTAAAGAACGAACTGACGACGTAACGGCACGGCATTCACCGTATAACCGTATAATTATACAAAATACTACCAAATTGAAGCGTATTATTATTTATTATTGGCCAGGGAAAAAGACACTTGTGCCTAATTTACGTTTTTTTATGTCTCTATTTAAAAAGAATGTAATAAGGCATGAAATTATCATGAATACTAATAATTTAATAAGTAATATTGAATAAACACACTATATATTGCTATGACATATATATGTAATACATAAGCTCATAGATTTATATACTATGGTAGGTATGTATATCGCTAGTCATAATAAAAAAAATATTATTTGAATCTTTATTCACTTGGATATCAATTAATTCACTGGAAAGCTGTCTAACCGTAAAACCTGTCTTTATTTTCCAATCGTTGATTGTTTTATATCAAAGTGAAACAATATTGTATTTCTATTTTTCCATCGGTACATTTTATTAAACTAACCGTTTGAAATATAAAAAACCTCAAAACTGTTTAAAAGTCGATAGCGTGGTTATGTATTCGTTCTGTTAGAGTTTATTTTTAAAATAACAGAGCTATAAAAACTTGCGTACTTTTTTTTGCATAATGATATTATATTATAAACATACATTATACTAAACATAGACTTTGTATTTTTTTTCTTTTAAAATCTCATCTTGAATTGTGGAATATGAAATACTATCTTCAATAAGAAATCCCAAGCAGTTGCATTAAAGCTATAAGATACTTTGTTATTATTTCAAAGAAACAAGAAACTCGGTCGTTGGTAAGAAAAAGTAAAATCAGAATAGTCCTTGGTGCATTTAAAACTATCCACTGCTGTTATGTCGGCGGATGTTTCGCTGACTTAATAGTACACAACGAGACAGTAATAAAAGTGATACGACCATTACTGCCATCCAGTTTGAATCCGCCAAGTAGAATTAGCATAATGCCCTTATACTAAACTTTGTAATTATGCGTATGTTACCTTATAACAGAAGCGCACGAAGGGTTAAATAGTGGTTCCGTATGAACACGTCTCATATCCAGCCATTAGCATAGCGGGAAGGTTACATTAACATAAAACTCCAACCAAAAATCGCATCCGTGTTGGGTCTAAGTCTACCCTTCCCTGCATAATTATGTTTCACTGCTTTATGAAAATGAGATGTTAAAATGGCTTCACGCGTCGAAATTAAATGTCGAGTTTCGGTTATGAGCCCACCTTGCTACACTTAAAAGTAACACACCGCGTATCTCTATACTCTAAATATATATTATATTAAATTGTTACCAAATATAAACTTCACGAGAATTGCGTATTCATCACTAAAACGTTATAATTGTCAATTGTTATTCTTTTTAAACTCTCATTTGTGGCACTTTCAAGTGAAGAACTCTCAAAATTCATAAATATTATACAAAGGGAGGCAATCATACACTTTATTCAAACAATATTTTTCATGATAAAATCCGTGCGTACTTAATCCCGTTCCCGATGAATCATTTATTGGTTCACACGCGCTCGCTCTTGAAGACAGATATTAACCTGCGCGAAGAAAAGGGAGTTATTGTTATTTTACTTCTTAAATTGTTATAATGCCATCGTTAGAGACACGCGGTGTGTCATTTGCATAAGCGGGCCGAGCGCGGCTGCGTCGGCGATAAAACGACCCGCGCCGAACTTATGAACGCAATTAATGAACGAAATGATACAACAACGAAACCGACTTCACAAAATTACCCTTTTTGCAAACGCTATACAAATTACACTCAGTACGGCTTAAACATTAATTTTCGATTAAGAATTTTTATTGTGCTCGTAACGGCACAGAAAAAATGCTTTATGTGTGCACATATTGGAATAAGTAAAAAAGATTTCGTATTAGATCTTTACGACAGCCAGAAAATATATTACAGACGTGACTATGTTCGTCGGTCTCGATTACGCTCGTTGAATCGATTCCTCGAAAAAATTACGCCGCCACAGTCTTTGATTTGCATTTTAATATGCGAAAGAGGATAACGCGGAATGAACCTGTCATATTGTGCTAAAGGGATACGTTATGGATCGAGCCACTGAAGCGCTCTTTAATTTAGATGTTTTCATTTTATTTTTATTTTTGTAATTTTAAAGATTTATTTATTATGTGATATGATTTTTAATTTTTTAGGTAATTTTATTTTTTCCGATTTCAAATTAGTTTCCAAAAATAAAATGGCTTTAAACTTTACTTTTTTAGGCTGTAGTTAATTGAATAGTTCTAAAAATAAGATTATGTTTTCAACTGTTTCTTTATGTAGTAAAAAGATAAGCTCACGACCAAGACTTACTTTATTTCCGTTGCACATATGATTGCCCTTCGACATACATTACTTAATATCAAAATTTGTCATAAATTTTTTGAAACATATAAAATGCTGCTAATGTAATATCGTGTATACTCCTTACACATTTGATCATAAATAATAATTTTCATTTTATTTAAAAAGATATACTTTTTACTTTTATAAAAGATACCTCAGAAGCTACTAAATACCTCAAAATATAATTTGTAAGTGAAAATAAAGCATATTCCGAGTAACTAACGTCTGAGATAATCTAAATGCTAATACTGCGTCATATCGTATCAAGGATTTGAGATCGAGTGCCTTGTTTAGACGCCTTCGGGATTCTGCGTCAATACGTCCATTGAAATTCATTAATAAAGAAAATATGCATTGTTAAAATGTAAATTTTGAAATTAAATTCTAGATATAAGGATAAAATTTTCAACTTGTGGAACTTTAATATATGCATATTGCAAGTAGGTGGACAATATTTAGAGCAATGTAGTATGTAGTTTTTACAATAGGACGGCATGAATAAAAAAATATTTGTCATAGCTTCACGTCGAGCGCTTTAAATAATATTTTAAAACTGAATTAATTTAAGTTATTTAAATACGTTTTGTAATTTTACTCAACATGTAAATTTTTTTGTAAATAAGTTTTTGTTACAAAGAATTCAAAAACTACTAGCCAGATCTTAACCATATTTAAATAGGAATACATCAGAAGCACTAGCTATCATGAAAAAAAGAATCATCAAAATTGGATCCTTGAATATAAAAAATACAACCGAATAGAGAACATCCTCCTTTTTTGAAGTCGGTTAACAAATAAATATATTTTCTTTTCTAATAATTATATGAAATCATATCATCAAAACATTAAAGAATTACATATATGTACTTATCTATAAGTTTTTTCTTTAGCTTCATGCTGTATCCTGCATATACCAGGATAGGCAGAGGGAACCAGAGAATCTAGTATTTAGACACCGTTCCCCACTTTCCGCCGAATTTACAAGTAATCGTGTTCATTCTTTATGTATACAATTTGAAATTAATAATAAATTGATTTACACAAAGCGTTTTGAATAAATAATTTTGAATTTTCCACTGAATGATGAATCTATGACAGTATGTACGCCGCTTTATAACACTGATCCATCTTCATGAATATGTAAGAAAGATAATTTCCTACTTTGAAAAGAGTTATTGTTTATAACGATTTAAGTATCATGAAGTGTTTTCCTTTAAGTTTAACTCTTGTAAAGGTATGTTATTATCTATGCATATAAAACACTTGCCTTTCAGTCACATAGTGACTGACAAACAGGTTAAATTAAGACTTTTTTTTACGAAAACGTAAGTTTTTTTTAGTTTATGCAGAGAAAGTCGCAGGACTAACTAGTTTTATTATAATAAAATTGACAGTACACTTTTAAAAAGTAAAGTAAATTAATACAATAATATAATATGCAATGCAATTTGGCACTCAATTCGGCGGAAAGTGGGGAACGGGATTGTTGAAAGAGAATGGAGTGTCTTAACACTAGGTTCCCTGGTTCCCTCTGCCTACCCTGCTATATGCGGGTTACAGCGTGAAGTTAAAAAAAAAAGTTAATATGTTCACTTGTGAGATACGGGTGTAGAAATTCTATTTGTACTGTATGATATGGCTTATGTATAAGTTAGTCTAATTGACTATCATATCTAAAATATATATAAGCTTCATAGTTTCCCTATCTTTGCTTAATTATATATAATAAATACTAAAGTAAATTTTACTACATCGAAAAAACCAATCATTTTATATTAATGGCTTCTTATAAATATATAGTATTTAAAATTGTACTTTACCAATGTAAATACAAATTTAATGTTTACAGAATCCTATATTAAATACATAATGAGATATTTTAAAGAGTATCCATTACTTCAATATTGCGTAAATTTAAAATATATGATATAATACAAAAACTTACAGGATAACAGAATTTAACCTCACATTCTATTAAATAATACATTGAAGAGCTCAACCAACTGAGCCACCGTCCTCATTCCTATTACTCTCGTAACAGCATTCCTGGTGTACGACAATATTGTCTGCTAAAACAAGAAATCTAACGCCACAAAGGATTTAACGTGAAAAATCCCAACCGAGCGTCTGTCGGCACACAGACCGGTAGATATTAATCCTACCCCAATAATCGCTTCTGATAAGAGAGATTTCCTTCCAATCCCCAGTAATAGAAAGTTTCAGCTTGGATAGTCTCTTATTTAAAAAATATCGTTTAGAAATCAATTGACTGTAATATTGATATCATAGGACACTATAATATATTTACTGTTTTATTTTTTATGATCATATATTTGTTTTTTTTTTTTTAATTATGGCCGTTATAACAATTTTTAATATATTAAAATGAATGTTCGTCTATATGTCGTCAAAAAACTACTGTACCGATTATTATGAAAATTGGTACATATATACACATTACAATACATATTTTATAGAGGAATATATAAAAATGAATGTTTGTCTGTATTTCATCGATGAACTCAAAACTTTCCTTAAATTTATTTTAGTTGTAGGCGTAGCAACGCCGACCGGGCACAGCTAGTATTTAATAAAATAAGAAATAAAATATTAATTTCACTTTCTTTTAAACAGTATAAATTATCGAAGAACAGATTTCATATAAAAAATCTTTGTTATAACAAAATCTTTTTGGAACAAAATATTCCAATGATATGAAGTAAATTTTTGCAGCTGCACGGAGTCTTAACGACGGCGCGCGACTGAGTTTTAATGCTCTCTTATTGGTACTCTAATACTATCTGTAAGCAATGTTGAGAATTTTGCATACTCGGCGTATTATATGCAGACACAGAAAATTTTAAATGTTTTGTTAACAGTTTTATTCGAACTACATACATACAGATATCTGTCTATACGCGAAGAAAAAACTTTGGATCACTTTTTACGAAAATTAACTGGACGGTGGAGAATGAAACTTGGCACACTTGTAGTTTATATAGCGAAGGAGTGCACAATGATAATATCTTTTCAAAATAATGCATAAAATTATATCAAATTAATGAAATAGATGTTATACACATTACCATGGTTTGACATCCATATTTATATAAAGTGGCATATACGTTGCTAGTGACTAGTTCAAGTAGATATGTGACGTAATTTTACAGCTACAATTTCATGTTCTCGACAATCTAAATAAGCAGAGAGAATTTAGTGTCCAAAGACTGTTCTCTCCTTTCCACCTGAATATGACATAATTAAATATTTCTTATAAAATGAAATTTACAAGCAGTATTTTATATCACTTTTTAATTTTATTATAACGCCATTAAAATCCATTATCCAACGCACATCTGAAGAGTATTATTTCCAGACCATTCATTTCTCATTTTATACTGAAGTGGCCTATCGAAAGCCTCAAGCTTGAATTTGGAGGACAAGATAATCTTGACTCTTGCTTATATATGTAAACGTTATTAAATCTATAAAAACGGTGGAACGTGAAACTAAAATAATATTCCCTTTATAAAAGCCTCTTCAGATGCTATCTCGAGTTGCGTTCGTAATTACCAACTAACGCTAGAAAAATTGGCGAGCGGCGCAAAATGGTGGGTCTTTAGCGAGACGGTAAGCAAACAAGCCCGGAGATAAGGTGCATTCAGGGCTAAATTGTAAAAGCGTTGAGGGCTTCTAACAAAGAATCTTATTAACCTTTCTCTAACTAGTGAACAACGATACGATAACACAATGCCTCGAACGAGAATACATCAAGGCCATTTAAGCAATACGGGTGCTGTAATTTTGATGCCCATACACATTAGTTTAATCTCTTTGCTATGTAATAATGTAATCCAATTTAAATGTATTCGTTTTTAATAGCAGCCATTAGATCGGTTTTATTGTACAAGCAATTTGTAAAGCAAATATTTGTCGGAACAATGTGTGTAATATGCAATTTGTAAGCGATTAAGTCAAGCATGCGAAAACATTAAATGATGTACGAAACATTGAAAAACGGAAGGGTACGAATATATTCCTATTAATTTTATATTAATTTAAAAATATCGGAACAGATTTTTGTTCAGATGTCTCTCCATATGTCCTATTAATACTTATATAAATTTAAATCTATACCTAAAAGCTAGAATTTAAACTAACTAAGTATCAATCTAGAACACACACATACATACATAGATAGCTTCACGATGTATCCCGCATATAGCATGGTAGACTGAGGGAACCTACTGTTAAGACACTCCGTTCCCCACTTTCCGCCGAATTGAGGCATTGCGTGCTGAGCGGCGGAACTCAACGCCGCGCTTTGCTTTGTTACCAAACCCAGGAAATGAAAAATTCCATATCCTGGAGTGGGAATCGAACCTACAACCTGTCGCGTTTCCAGTCGCACGCTTGTGCCTCTGCACCACGACAGGCGTTATCTCCGAAATTTTTGATAAATATCGTAGTTCAAAAATGATATCCCTATGCATTATTTTCGTGTCATACTTCTATAGTTAGCGATTTGGACTACATTTCGAAAAAAACATTTATCGAATCAGATTTTTATATTACTTATCAGGCTTTTTTAGTATTTTAATAAGCCTCGTTATTTGAATAGACTTTAAAATATCGATGTGACCACATTTCCCCGGAAGTCTTTTGAACCCACACCTTTCACTGAAAAGTGCTTCCACTGAATGGAGATGTAAACATGATACATGCATAGTTTACACTGCTTTTACTTGGCCGAAGTTAATGGGACTGAGTATGCACCTCCACACTATGAAAGAGTCTGCCTTATCTCTCGTATTAAAGAGCCTCGCTTGAGTTGCCTTGTTGAGGGATTTTAGTTGGTGACTATGAATAGATGACTATGCTAAAAACGTATTTTATTTTTTTACCATATCTAGGTAACTAGGTTTCGTCTGTATTTTGAATTTATGGCTTGTTTTTTCTATATGTAACTGCTTATTAATTTGTAGGGAATATTTTAGTAGATAACATTAAAACTAGAAGAATGCGGCATCTTCATTCGATACTGAAGGTAATGTTAAGCCTATGGGCTAATATTAAGCCCATGTTTTTTTTTTCAGATTAGATGTGCTTTTTAAAGTGTTAAAGACAGCGTCAAACCTGTAACCATTAGGTGTTCTATCGGACGGTTATTAATTGCGCCACTGTAGTGTTTTTCTTATTATCGAGAATTTTATTTTTTCAAATATTTTTGCCTGTCGTGGCGCAGAGGGACAAGCGACACGCGACAGGTTATGGGCTCGATCCCACGCCAGGAAATGAAAATACTAAGAAAATACCGGCGGAAAGGTGGGAAGGGAACGGAATTGTTGAAAGAGAATGGAGTGTCTTAACATTAAGTTCTCAGGTTCCCTCTGCCTACCCTGCTATGTACGGAATAAAGCGTAAAGCTAAAAAAATCTTAATACTTGTTTCAAAAATAAATATCATACAACTTCTTCTTAATAACTGCTAAACACTAGTGTAACAAACCTCATATTTTATAAAGGCGAAGAGATTAAAGTTTCTTATATCTCAAGTTCCGCTTTGGTATCCAGAAGTTGGTGTGTGGATAGATCGTGAAATATCGTCGAGTCCGTTTCTTTTTAAAATATTGCCTCCATACACTTTCTCTATTTAATGTTAAATATGAAGTTTTAAACAGATCTCACCCAATCTATCTTCAATAATATTCCGTATTGAGTTTTAAACTATATTATTTCTATAAGTTAGATTGTATTGAATTCAGTGACGCTCTTTTTAGTATGCCTAATCCTACTGTTGTTTTACTGGTTTACTTACATTATTTTACTGGTGGATCAATTTTAATGATTCCTCTTCATGATCGCTAATGCGGTCCCATCATAAATTTTGTTAAAATCCTGATGAGGAGTTTTTGAGGTATTTGTAATAATTTTAGCGCAAAGTGCGCTAAAAAGTAAGATTATTACAAACATATATGAATCACACACTTTATATGAGTCACAAATCTCAGTCTTAATACCCAAAGTGGAAACATATAGACAAAAAAAATGTTAAGACTATCGTGGCCCAATACAGCGTTTGAGTCCAAACGCGATTGCTTGTGAATTCGATTCCCATTCTGAATAATGACTATATTTAAATTAAGTTAATTTCTTCGCTCTCTTCTAGTTAGAAAGCGTGACGTTCACTTACGCCACTAGACGTACAAAATCTCGAATTATGATGAAACTGGACAACAGAGTGTGTTCTTTCTGACTACCCTGCTATGTGGAATGAAACTTGAAACCGAAAAAAAATGTTTGATTTACATAGCATTATTTACTATTTATAAGTAATTATTGGTTGGGTACCGTCAAAAGCTTATATATTTACCAACATACCTCAAATATTCAGCGACATACACGACCATGCATTTTTTATGTATTTTTTATTGATATAGCAGCGTGAGTGCAGTGTTTCAATCTCGCTATGTTATTCAGTCACATAGGGTCATCGTTATTACTTTTCGGTCTCGGTTAGGTTTATTCGCGTTCGTGCTTCGCGTTTGAATGCGTATATTTTTTAAATGACTTAGCCTATGTATGGGGTAAGGTGTCTAATTTTTTTTAATAATTTTGTCTAGTTTTTTAAAATAGAATAGATTTTTAAATTTTTTTTTAATTTTATGCTTGTAACGTTGGTAAAGTGTGATATTTTGTGTATGTTGATTGATATAATTGAGTAGAAAAAATTAAAACATAAGGAATATTAAATTTATTTATGATTTTTCTATAGTAAAATAACATAGGTTTGATCAAAAGTACTAAACGACACTTGAAAGTATGATTATATTTAAATCATTTTCATTACCTATCAGCGTAAAGGACTGTTCTACTATAACAATAATATTTTGTTTCATACAATAATTGTCAGAAATAACTTTTAAACATATCCATAAGTGCAATATTCCAACGAGTACTTGTATTTTATATGTAATTAGTGAGGTATATTCTGAGAATGAATTTTTGAGATTTAATCCTAAATAATATTTTACTTACAAATGTACTTTAAAAATGTTTAAAATAATAAAATATATATATATATCACATACCTTCTAATAGAGCTCGAGGATGTTTGTATCAAAAATCATATTACCACAAGTGCGAATTGAGGGCAGACTTCATATTTTATTATACTTGTTCAAAAACGCCTCAAGAATCTTTCATCTAATTTTACGTGAGCGTTTTATTCAATTCAATTCTTTTTATGGTTTCAGAAGTGCCAATTGCACGCAATTTAAGGCTTTACCTTAAACAAGAATTGTGGGTATTTGTAACAAAAGAAATATCTTTTTATAGCTTTATTCAAGTATAGGTAATATCCTATAAAATGGCAATGGTCGACGCACACGCAATCGTAAATTTTTAACATATTTTTATAGACATACGCCACAGTGAGTGCAGTGTTTCAATCTCGGTATATGGTGTTTTTATACAGCTCACTTAGGGTCACTGTTATTACTTTCGACCCTGTTACATATAAGCCTCAATTTCGTCTTTCGTGTACGTGATCTAGTTGTCGGTATTATATTATTCGATCAGGCCTTCTTACATATATGTTTTTTGTAGCTTTTTTTCACGCTGTATCACGCACATAGCAGAATAGGCAGAGAGAACCTAAGAACCTAGTGTAAAAAACTCCGTTCTCTTAGCATTTCCGTTCCCCACTTTCCGCCGAGTTGAGGCATTGCGTGCTGAGTGGCGGAACTCAACGCCGCGCTTTGCCTTATTTCCATTGTATGTTTGTGTGTTCCTTTATATTATACAGCAAAAAAACGTAAATTAACCAAACTTTCAGGCATTATTCAATTATAGTTCCCAAAATATTATTATCCTCATTATTTGACTGATTGTTAATTTTGTTTTATTGATATTTATACAGTTTATAGCTTATATATAAAGTTTATACAATAAAACATTACATTGATTGCTGTAAATTCTATAATTTAAATGTCAATAGCGAAATATTATGTATGGTATTGACATGTGACATATGGAATTTACCACAATCATATTTTTTTTTAACTTCTCGCTGTAACCCGCATATAGAAGGGTAGGCAGAGGGAACCAAAGAACCTAGTGTTAAGATACTCCATTCTCTTTCAACAATTCAGTTCCCCACTTTCCGCTCAATTGAGGCATTGCGTGTTGATCGGCGGAACTTAACGCCGCGCTTTGCCTTGTTACCAAACCCAAGAAATGAAAATACTAAATTTTACATTTCCTGGAGTGGGAATCGAACCCACAACCTGTCGCGTTTGCAGTCGCATGCTTGCCTTTGCGCCACGACAGGCGTTCACAATCAATGTAAAGACTAAATAAATATTTTTGAGGTTTTCACTGTTTTATGTACATATTATTATTCTTATATAAATATTTCAAACTTTGAGTTATCTAACCTGCTTTAGTTTCATCTGATGTTTTTTATAACTTATGAAAACAATACTTGTTATTAAGTACGTCAAGAGTACTCCTTACAACAGTAAGTTAGTTAAAAATTTATAGTTTTTCATTTCAAGCAAACTAAAACAAAAAACGTGATTTTAGATTAATAGAAGCGAAGTTTGTTTCATACTTTGTTTTGTTAGAGAAAGGA
The DNA here is from genome assembly GCA_033558755.1 of Philaethria dido. Lineage (NCBI taxonomy): Eukaryota > Metazoa > Arthropoda > Insecta > Lepidoptera > Nymphalidae > Philaethria > Philaethria dido. Next base: position 232,335 of record JAKGSA010000311.1, on the reverse strand, counting down.
ATGAGTCTCGAACGAAAATTATGCAGACGGAGGAACATAAAATTTGGCACACTTATAAAGTATAAGTATAAATATAGAGAAGGAGTGCAGAATGCTAACATTTTTTTTAAATAATGCACAAAAAGTATATTAAATTAACAAAATAAATGTTACATACACTACCGTGGTTTGACATCCATGTTTATATAAAGTGACATATACGTCACTACACAATGTGTTATTAACGCATTTACGGAGACACTAGTATATATAAATCATTAGATTTTTTCCTTCAATAAAAAATGTGATTTAAAAAAATCTTATTTCCTTTACAATTATTATATTTTTATAAAATCCTTTAGATTTCATCTCAGCATTCTTAGTGAAACGTTCTAAACTTAACGTTTACATAGTAATGTACTTGATATATATTCTCTTTTCGTCTTTGCTTTCAAACCTTCAAATTCCCCTCGGCAGGCTGTTGTGCATAACGATGAAGCTGTTTGTCTACTGTGATACTTGTGAGGATAATCTAAATGTATACACAGCGTCTAAATGAACGTAGCCACTAAACAAACACATTTATGTATATTACTTGAAGCCGTCGTGTTGAAATAGTACAGCGGCTCTCTGTAAATACGATGGTGTCGAGTTAGTTTCCCATACTTCATGCTGTATCCCGCACATAGCACATGGTGAAGCTGAGAGTCTAGTGTTTTGACACTCTGTTCTATTAAGAACTAATTAGAACTTAAGAACTGTTAACTTAGAATTTATTTAAATCGTTGTTGATATTAAATATATTATGTCGTTCATATTTATATAACTAGTTCTTTCAGAAAGAAAGTTATTTTTATATATAAGTAATTTAGTTGTCGTAATATACGATATACTATATAACTTGATGCCCTCCATATATAATTAGCATTTTCAATTTGCCAGCTTTTATTATACGTTCAAATAATTTACGTAAATCATTAAATTTAATTGGCTTTTATCAAAAGGCCTCTCATAAAGGATTGTATGAATTAAGAGTCGTATTAAATTATTTTTGTAAAAAAAAAATATTAAATTTGCGTAATATTACTCTTACGATGTGTTGTATTATCCTATGTATGTTTATTAATGAAATTAATTTAAATTTTCGAAGCTATTATAACTTTATACTTCAGGGTTAAATGTAATTAAAAATTTAATTGCCTATTACTATAAAATTAAACAATATTTAAAATACATATTGAAAATCGTAATCTATAGTTCAACTTTAAATTTTATAATTAAATTAAAATTTTAACAATAAAAGAAACCCGAGGTAACTGACAAATAAAATACACTAAAAAGTGACGTTAGTACGAAAAACTCAAAAAGTACTTGTCATGTCTTAAATCTATATATAAATATGTGAAACAAAAACTTTGGGCCCATTTTACAAAAATTACGCGGACGGAAGAGCATCAAATTTGGCACACTTATAATTTATATAGAGAAAGAAAAAATAATGCATAAAAAGTAAAATAAATTAATAAAATAAATGACATTCACGTTTATATACAGTGACATATACATACATTGCTAAAGACAACGCGTTGTTAACGCGTCACCGGGGCCACTAGTAAACTTAAATGGACATCACTAGCTATTGTATAAATAAGAGCTATCTAAATTGGTGCAACCAGTAAAAGTTATGCGATTAAAAAATTACAATCAAGCTGAAAGCCTCTTTTTTTTGAAATCAGTTAAAAATTAAAACTTTATTTAATTATATATATTTTCTTGTTAAAACCCTATTGGTGTCATTCGATGTGCGGAAGTATATTGATATAAAGTAACAATACAATTATTTCATATCAGGTCTTCGCTTAATCGGATGAACGGCAGTAAATCGAATTACTGTACTCACAATGCTCTTTCTGCGAGCTTCATGTTCTATCAACTGAAATATTTTTTATGAGGAAATATGACATGTGTATAGTAACTTTCTGTGCGAAATAACTTAATAATAATAATTATTGGTTATTTTATTATAAGAAGCCTGTCGTGGCGCAGAGGCACAAGCGTGCGACTGTAAACGCGACAGGTTGTGGGTTCGATTCCCACTCAAGGAAATGAAAAATTTGAAATAATATGTTTTGATAGTTTTAAAGTGTTAATCACACACTTAGGAAATGAAAAACATTTTTCATAAAAGGTATAAAATTTTGAATGCAGCTGTACTCGAACCCGCGCCTCTTGGAAACCGTCCAAGCGCTCTGACCACTAAGCCATGCGTTCTATATTATCATTTCCTCACTATATCAAGGCAAAACGCGGCGTTGAGTTCTGCCGCGCAATGCCTCAATTCGGTGGAAAGTCAGGAATGGAAACGTTAAAAGAGAATAATGTCTTAACACTAGGTTCTCTGGTTCCCTCTGCCTACCCTACTATTTGCGAGATATAACGTGAAGCTAAAAAAAATATCGTAACCATTCCAAAGTTTAACAACTTATCTAGGCAATTACTATAAATTAGGTTCATTAAAGATAAGGGCTATACCGCAATAATACTAACTTTAAATATTTTGTAAATATTCATGATAATAAGCAAATAATAGATATATCCCTAATGTACTTTTTTATTTATTTAAAAAAAAGAGATTTTTATATTATGTTTTTCAGAATCCTTAACTTATATGAATTACGTTATTAAATACATTCCAAGTAATAAAGCTTCTTTAATAGAATACATCAGGATGTTTTATCAAAATGAAATATCTTTTTAGGAAGCTTGGAATGGCAACTTGAGATGATGGTAGTTTAAAATATTATGACTAAAATATAAGTATGAGAATGCAATTATACAGAAAGAAATCAAGAGTCCTGTTCAACATATGAATAATTATATATGAAAAGCGTGTTTTAACCCGACTGTCAGAGGAGGGCTATGTATTTCGCGCGTATCATGTATGTTTGTAATATTCTTTATTACCTCATATGTTCCAAACCTCGGGACCGAATTATATAATTAAGGTGACGTTAAATAGGTATTGATATTCCAAGTTTCCTTAGATATGTGACGTCAATTTTAATTCAATATGGCGCCCTCTAGAGGCAATTACGTCATGAATAAAAACAAAAAAGTTGTTGATGGGTACCGTGTGGGGTACCAAATGAAAGGACTTAATTAGGACATTCAAAATATATAACACACAATTAACTTTTATAGCTTACTTTATTTGTATTTGCTTCCTAAATTTGAAGAATTGGTTCAGTCGTGTTTTTTGTTCTGTATAATTATATATTTTATATTTAGACTTATTTTATATTTGATATTATGTATTTTCATAGCTTTGTGTAAAAGATTTATGAGTAACGAGGAATGCCGTAAATATTCATAAATTATAAGGTAGATAATAACCATAAAATTTCACAACAGGTGAGAACATCACCAGTAAATTGGCTGACGCTTTACTTCCTTGAGAAAGTGATGATATTACTTTTATATCCTCTCGGATATGCTTTCCCATGTAAAACCATGATGGTAAGGAATTTACACTGTTATTCTTATTTTATAGTGTTACTTAACAATATTAAAGTAACGCCTATCGTGGCGCAGAGGCATAAGTGTGCGACTGTAAATGCGACAGGTTGTGGGTTCGATTCCCACTTCAGGAAATGTAAAAGTTTAGTATTTTATTTTCTGGGTTTTGTAACAAGGCAAAGCGCGGCGTTGAGTTCCGCCACTCAGCACGCAATGAATTCGGCGGAAAGTGGGGAACGGAGTGTCTTAACACTAGGATCTCAGGTTCCCTCTTTCTACCCTGCTATATGCGGGATACAGCGTGAAGCTAACAAAAATATATTAAATGGTTTCGTACTAAATAGGCAAACCTTTTATACTGAAAAATAATTACAAAAAATGAAAATGAACTATAATTAATTAATCGGAAAATTGAAATAAAGATGACTTGGCTCTTTTGTACTCTAGTAGAAATTTTCTACCTTAAATAATGTTTTTCTTAATAAACCAAAAACAACGAGCAAGAGAATTTATGTAATAGTACATGTTGGAATAATATTATATTATATGAGCATATTAAATTTCTGGTGAAGCTCTATATGTATGTATTATAATTATGAACGTCTACAATACAATACGAAATAATTAATCTCAATTTAAATATCTTCAATTCTAACAAAAAAAATAGTGAATATTTTACAAAATATTAAGAAATGCCTGTCGTGGCGCAGAGGCACAACGTGCGACTGTAAATGTGACAGGTTGTGGGTTCGATCCCCACTCCAGGAAATGAAATTTTTCGTTTCTTGGGTTTGGTAATGAGGCAAAAAGCGGCGTTGAGTTCCGCCAATCGGCACGTAATGCCTTAATTCGGCGGAAAGTGAGGAGCGGAATGTCTTAACACTAGGTTCCCTCTGCTTACACTGCTACATGCGGGATACAGCGTGAAGCTATATATGTATATTAAGTTAAATGAAAAGCCATCTTGTTTCATACATATGCTCGTTGCCAAAAGTTTCTATCGCCCTCGCCAGTGGACTCAAATGTATGTAGAAATAAGTGTTCATTTTAATTTAAATATTTTATATTTCGCAGCAAATATTTTACTTGCGCGCGTGTCATTAGTTCTCGACAGGAAGACATTGTCTGAAAAATTGCATGACTAAAAGTTTTAGCTCTTTTGTGAGCTAAATGAGTAATGCGGCACAATTATGCGACTTTTGAAATACGGTACGGTGTTGTCTAGCAAATAAAGTTTGTTGCCTTATTTAAAAGATTAATAATATAAAAGTTGTATATCCGAAAATATCTTTTTCTATCTTAATTATTTTGTTTAGGCAGACAGTGGAAAACGGAGTGTTTTGACACTTTTCTCTTTGACTATCCTGTTTTGTGGAAAAAAATCAGAAGCTGAAAAAAATAGGTTTTGTTGTTTTATACATACAAAAGTTATTAATTAAGTGCTTTCACACTAAAAGCTTTTTTGTAACCTAGATATATATTAATATATTTTAATGTAGTGAAGTGATACATCATTAAACTTTCTCTGTCCCCGTAAAATGCGAATAGGATAAGCATAGGTTCAAAGAATGCCTTTTTGATGTAATTTTTACGTATACAACTAGCAGTGTACTAATATAAATAGATACATATAGTTACTAGAGAAATGTTATTCAAAACAAATAATAACTTAAAAAAAAAAACAAAAAATAAAACTTATTTCAAGTAAAATGCAAAAAAAAATTCAACTATAATACGAATAACTCAAAAACAACTCGTCAGATCTTACCTAAGTTAAAATGGTAAAATCACAAGCACTAGCTATCGTATAAAAAAGTATAATCAAAATTGTTTCACCCAGTAAATAGTTATATGGTAATACACAAAAGAATAAAGTCGCATTAAGATCTTCCTCCTTTTTTTAAGTAGGTTAGTATAAATTTGTAATTAAAAGTATAATAAATCAGTGAAAAGCATGTAAAAAATACATGTTTTGAATTGTAAGTAAATCCTGTAATTTTGTTATTTTAATTACAGCGTCTAGTTTACGGTGTGCAACTGTGAGAGCACTTTCAAATTTACAGTCTGCGATAGATAATTGTGTACTTTTTGAATTTATAGTATGAATAAGTTGTTCGTGTCCTGAGTATTGAATATTATATACTAGTACGCTGAAATAAACTGAATTGTATTGTTTAGTTTCCTTATTTCGTTGTCTGCAAACAGTGAATGGCCATTGTAAAATAGAAATTTAAATATATTTTTATATTCCTATGTTTTGTTGTACTCAGTTATAAAATATTCTCAAATAAATTTATTAATATTAATTACTTGTAGTAAGTTAGGCCGCCTTTGCCTAACGTTTTATAAAACTTATAATTTATTTTATTTGTTGCAATAAAGAATTTTTATTATTAAAGTAAAATAAGCATTTACTCTAAGGAACTAATATAGGCAATGCTGTCTATATTCTATTAGGTAATAACGTCTTGAGGTATTTTATTATGTTCATGCTTCATTTAGTAGAGTCCTTATATTAATTTTCATTATTCCGTAACTTTCCACTTGTATCAACTTTACCTTTATAAAAAATATTATGTATATGAAAGATGTAAGTGGAAATCTTTGTAAATAGGTATTCTGATCTACAAGCCATATTAACGTAAAGTTTCATCCAGATTTGTTTCGAAAGAGCAAAAAACTTCCAACTATCAATGCCTACAAATTTTCCTATTCAAATATTTTTCTTAGCTGCATACTGTATCCCGCACACAGCAGGGTAGGCATAGGAAACTAGGGAACCTAGCGATAAGATACTACGTTCTCTTTTAACATTTCCGTTCCCCTCTTTCCGCCGAAATTGAAATATTGAGTGCTGAGTGGCAGAACTCAACGCCGCGATTTGCCTTGTTATCAGAGCGAGGAAATGTAAATACTAAATATTATTTAATATTTTCATTTCCTGGAGTGAGATCGAACCCACGACCTGTCACATTTACAGTCACACGATTGTGCCTCTGCAACACGACAGACCTCAAATAATTGTATTATATAAATATTAATAATATAATATTTATATATACTAACATATTTATATGACATTATATCTATCATGACTTAATACAGACATGATCCATAATTTATATGTACATCTATATTCAAATAACCCGATATTATTACGTTATCGGAGGAGGTCGTCCGGCAATTTCCGGTAGCGGGATAACAGGTGAAACTGCTTTAAGGGCTAAACTCCTTATTCGGAATTATTACACCTTGGAATTACGCGATAATACCTTATGAGTAATAAAGTTTGTATATTCATATTTTTGATAGATTTAAAATTATTTTGAATTTTTTTAATCTGTTTGATGTGAGACATATAGACAATGATCATATTCCCACATTTTACATAGCTTCACGCTGTACCCCGCATATAGCAGGGTAGGCAGAGGGAACCTAGTGTTAAGACACTCTGTTTCCAACTTTCCACCGAATTGAGGCATATATATTCCTAATAACTTGTTATATACATTATGTACTAAGAGTTAGTAATTTTGAAATATATTTTTATTTCCATGTCCGATTCGAAGCTATTTGAAGAAAATCATAAGACTTTCGGAATATAATTTAATTTGTGGCAACAGAAGATGGAATTTAAAGTATACTTTAGCTATAGCATAGTTTCATAAAACCAATTTAGTGGTAACCCTAGACGTAACTGCTAGTTATTGTTTTCTCATTCTTAATTTTCATATAATTTTCACATTTATCTCACTTTCGATTTTACTTCATTTTTAATTGTATACGATGGGACATTATTTTTAAATTTAAGGTTTTTTTTATCTTAGAGGTAAATCAGATAATATACGATGAAATACAAAAACATGTAATTTTATTATCGATTCTAAAATAAACTTTAGGTTATATTAATATGTAATAAGATTTTATATTTTATTAGAAAAGAAAAGAAAAATATATATAAATAAAAAAATAAATTAGAATATTTTCAACGCCTGTCGTGGCGCAGATGCACAAGCGTGCGACTGTAAACGCGACAAGTTGTGGGTTTGATTCCCACTCCAGTAAATGTAAAATTTATTATTTTCATTTCAATCCAAACCCAAGTTTGGTAACAAGGCAAAGCGCGGCGTTGAACTCCGCTACTCAACCCGCAATGCCTCAATTCGGCGGAAAGTGGGGTACGGAATTGTTGAAAGAGAATGGAGTGTCTTAACACTAGGTTATCTGGTTCCCTCTGCCTACCCCGCTATATGCGGGATACAGCGTGAAGTTAAAAAAAAAAGAATATTTGCAGTTTTTTATTTTTTTTTAAATGTCTTGGATCTTTAAATATGCGTTTAATCATGATCCCCATGAAAGTTAACATAAAATTTGTTCATCAATCAGTTATTTTCGAAAGCTCACAGTGTACAGTTTGTCGCATTGGCACGCTAGACACGTATCGAGATGCGAACATACCAGGAAATCGGAAATGCGTATCGGCTTCCCGAGAGATAAGAATATATCATCGACTTCTTTGGAACCCTACTGCTGCCTTAAGTAACTGAATTCAAGTTGAGATTCTTCGCAAAATAAAGTTTATGTGGACACGGCAAACAGCATGTTTTAAAACGTGATACCTACATTCATTTTATTATTTTCTGAGATATTCGTGCTTAAAATTTGGAGTTTGTTTTGTTTAAATATTGAAAAGCTGTGCTTGTAAATGTAAACCTAAATAATTATTATTCCTGTCATAGATGGATCTTATCGATATTCATAATTATATATATTTCTGTTAGCTTCCCGCTGTATCCCGCACATAGTAGGGCAGGCAGAAGGAATCTGAGAACCTAGTGTTATGACGCTCCGTTGCCCGAATTGAGGCATTGCGTGCCGAGTGGCAGAACTTAACACCGCGCTTTGCCTTAAATAGCGCGAGGAATACTAAATATTAGTTCCGTTCAGTTCTTTGATTATAGCGCTTCGAACGTGCGTACTAAATGTTAAATATGATAAATATTGTAATACTTTCATTTTTCTGGAGTGGGAATCGAACCCATAACCTGTCGCGGTTACAGTCGCACGTTTGTTTTCTCTGCGTCACGACTGGCCTCATAATAATATTAATTTTAAATATTTGTTATAAAACTCTATGGCAATATCCTTATTCAAATAGATCAATAAAATCTATTGGCATATCATTATGCGCGTACTATCGTATATCTATCTAATATCGTAATCTCTACAACAAATAGATCAACAATTGAATTGTTTTTATTTCAAGAAACATCCTCTAAGGCCTTTTATGCAAAGTAAACCTATTATTTTAATCGTTTATGCTAAAACACGTTTCTTTATTCAAATAACTATTTACAGTAGTTTAATTAACGTATTTTATTTAGTTATACATAGAATTGAAACAAATATTCATTATTAATTTTTGTGAACATTATAACCGAATTATTCAGCGAAGTATATTAAATTATGAAATAAAATATAATTTGCAACGTCTATCGTGGCACAGAGGCACAAGCGTGTGACGGAAAACGCGACAGGTTGTGGGTTCGATTGCCACTCCAGGAAATGTTAGTGTTTTCATTTCCTGGATTTAGTAACAAGGCAAAGCGCAGCGTTAAGTTCCACCACTCAGCATGCAATGCCTGAATTCGGCGGAAAGTGGGCAACGGTGTGTTTTAATACTAAGTTTCCTCTGCTTTCCCTGCTATATGCGGGACACAGCGTTAAGCTATGTATGTAAAGAAATATATTATTTATGTAATATATTATTTAGGTATTTAATCCCTAAAATGAAACAAAATTGAAATAGAAGAATAAACATTGTTTATAACATGATTGCATATGATTACTGTTTGCATGTGTAACAGGTTAAGGCGAGTCAAAGCACTGTGGACTTAGCAAGTAAATCGATCAATCGCAAAATGTCGTTGAACAAGGCAAAGCTGACGCGCACTTTTCAAGTTAAAAGCTAAATAGCTGAATTCATACTGGCTTTGTGAACATTCCACATATTTTCTCGTATAGTCAACGGATATTGTTCTCGATATAGCGCTGAGCCAGCTGAATTGCCACGACTTGACGAATGGGTAATGAATAGTTAACACATTTCGATACGGTTGCATTATAGATACGCCATTGTCCTGGGATTTACTTGCCAACCCAATATGTTTATTTATTTCGATTAGTGTTAGTAGTTATTTATAATGTCATATATAATTATGTACATATTCAGAAAGTATCGAGTATAAGTTAGAAGAAGAAGTAAATCCATGGATTCACCGTGCCCATCGCGTTGCAGAGAGAGGAGTTTGCCTACAACTCAAGTGAAGGTTTAAGGAGCCCCTTTAAAATGCGTATTAACTTTCACCTCCACCGTCCGCGCTCCTCTCTCTATCTAACCAAATTTGAAAATATTCTACTACGGAAATAAAGAATTATTGAAATTAATATTAATTATTAAAATTAATTACAAATACGTGCTAGAAATGAACTGATAATAGTTCTAGACAGGCCGAGATCTTTTAGTAGATTATAGAGAGATTTCGCTGTTATACCTCTCGCGCCTACCTCTACCGATAAACCAATTTACATACGTATCTTTCATATAAACCTCGTTGTATATGGGTAAGTGTAAATTTGCTGGAATGGGAGTATTTTTCTCGTTAGTTTTATAAACCAATAGTCAATTGAATTCAATGTTTTGCTTATTGAAGCGGATTCTTTCAACCGTGCCATTCGAATACAATATTTCCAATTCGTTATTCAAATGTTCCATATTAGATGGTTGAATTCTCCGCTTAATCGTCTGATCATTGATAAATTTGAAATTTCAATAAATAAATAAACTATATTTAATATATAACGCCTGTCGTGGTGCAGAGGCACAAGCGTACGACTGTAAACGCGACAGGTTGTGGGTTTGATTCTCACTCTAGGAAATGAAGTATTTTCACTTTCTGGATTTGGTAACAAGGCAAGGTACGGCATTGAGTTCCGCCACTCAGCACGCAAGCCTCAATCCAGCGAAAAGTGGGGAACAGAGTGTCTTAACACTAGGTTCTCAGGTATATTTAGGTGATATAATTAAAAATTTAAATATTAAAATACATATACATGTCCAATGTATACGTATATACTTGTCGTTCAATAACATGTTGTAATTGTAATGAAAGAAGAATTTTATTATTTTTATTAGTCAATGGAGGGTCTTGTTAAATTTTATTATAAAACTCTGATTCGTCAAAAAACAAAAAGCGCGTGCCAAATTGCCTATCCACAAAGTCCTTATTCTCTTGACAAAGTTAAATATATTTTTATTTGGCTGTTTTCCGTACGCTCAGACCTTGTTATTACGAATTCTCGAGTATTTCTATTTCGACACGTCTAAAGCAACATTACTCGACTCTTATTAATCACGTCCTGTTTCGCGATTTTTTTTTGACCGCAAGGAAATAATAAATTTTGTCTAATTTGCATTTTGGCCCTCTTCGGCTTTATTGAGCAATTTTTAACGTTTGAGCTCTTCTTATTATATTAATTTTGTTACTGCCCTCTTTAAATTCTAATAGACAAAGTTCAAAGTAATAAGTTATTAATCATCGCAGATAATAAAATGTTTTCATGGTTAAAGAATACAATTACGATGCTAATATCATAATACACGGGAGAAATGAATAGAAAAATAAATTTCGAAAGCAAATCCGAGATAACCGGTCAGCCGTTCGATCTCATCAATCATTAGGCCGGCCCAGAGGCTGATAGATGTAGCCCTGGACGAGATTGCGGGCCTCCCTTGACGTATCAATTTATAAGACAAAGAATGAACTGTCAGTCTCCCGGCGGATTAGCGTTGAGCATTCACTATAATGACGCGAGCTATTGACACCACGATACAAGAAGGCTTCTAAAAGTCAACTACATATATAAATACCTCAGGAAGCTAATTATTGTATTAGTTACATATTATTGTAAGACTATGATAAATTATACATGTACTGTTCAGTATTGCAAAGGTTACCCGTAAAATATTATGTTTCCGCACCTCCGCGGCTTCTGCCTGCGGTTTCATCTATAAACTAAGTTATTCAACAAGCTCGAACTCGTAAACAGTACTAACATTATTACCTATGCCGCACATAGTTTGCACAAGCTGCTACTATTTAAACCTCCTTTTTGGGCAAAACGGAAACTTTGGTTTATGGTTGATTTAGAAACTTAAAGGCGTGCTTATATTTTGTTAAAACATATTTCGAAAAGCAATTGATTGATGTTTTTGTAAAGAAATGGGCATTGTTAGAATAGCTCTTACAATTACTATTTATGATGTCTCCTCTGCGAATACATAAGTTGTTCTTGCAATCAACTGTACAAATATTTTATCCGTACAATATTCTGCTAACGCCTACTATAAAGGTTAAGTAAACATTCCCCAACCATCCAATTAAATGCCAATCGATTCTCATTTTATCCGCGCAAAGTATTAATTGAATCGTTTGCGCATCACAAGAAGTCTAAAGAGTGGAACTACTACTGTGAAATGTTGATTACTCTCTTGAGTTATGGGTCTTTGTTTCAGTACAGTATTGCAGTGTATTTTCTTATAAAAAGGTTAGAAGTATAGTAACTTTTCCTCAAAACTCTAGGATACAGTCGCGTCAATTACCTTGATAATGATTTATTTTATAGCTCTAAGAGCTCCTGTTTAAATTCTGCAAGAGCTAGTGCTTGTTCGAAGTAGTATTTCCACTCTAGTTTGGCTTCACGAGGACATATTGATTTGAAATACTTAATTGTAGTACTATAAATTACTTTAAAGCATGCTTAACATAGAAACTCGGCAATGGACAAAGTTGAATATAAAAGAAAAATGGCAATTCTAAAGATACTGCCAGGAAATGTAACAAGAAAAGATAATTGTTTTCTTGATTAATTCTGAATACGAAAATGTTCTTCCGTTCCCGACGGAGATCCGTCTGTTTATACTGTTTGCGTAATTGAAATAATCAGTGTTTTTTGAATTCTAGCAGAAATCTGCAAGATATTGTATTTCTTTATCTGATTTGAGTAACATCAATAATGGACAAAATTGATTCTACTATAGACATTTATTAAAATAAGGAATTTTAATAATCTTTTTTGTTTTCATAATATTTGCGTATTTTTATAAATATTAAATTAAAGATCTAGTTTTGCACAAATTCTCACATATTCTTCTTCATACAGGGACAGATAGAGAAAACCAAATGCTTTATTATTTTATTTTTCTTTTTTCGCTTATTATGTCTAATCCCAATGCCGCACTTTATTCAGAACGTGAACCTAAGTTTCGATTACCTTATTTTTTTTTCGATTGAATTTTAAACATATTACTAGCGAGCACACCTAGATACTTATTTCTTATGCCACGATGACTTCATATACATATTTAAGTTGAAAGAAGAATAATAACATAACAGTCTTATAATTTTAAATCTTTTCTCATGCTAACGTTGCTCGTCATACAAATCTGTTAGTGCATTTTAACTTAAGTTATTTTCAATTCCATCTATCTTAGTTTTAATATACTTGAGTGCTTCATTGCAGTCAAACATTTTGTACTCTTCATGTACGGTATTATTTTTCAAGAGTAATAGCTACTAGTACCTATTTACTTTGTACCTACTACGTACGTATCACGAACTCTACAACATATATGAAGTCATTTGCTCTAGCAACATAAATGTGTATAAAACATATTTACTTGAATTTCAAAAGAAACACTTCTAAACCTGTAATTTAATAAGTAATAAAATCAATTGATTCTATAACTTCATACATGAACCTAAATTTGGAGAATTGTTTGAGAATAGGCTCGTCAGAAGTAATATTCCTCAGCTCTAACTTCTCGCATTTACCAAATTTTATGGAAATAAGCAACATTGTAGAATTCAGTGTGTGTATTATGTGTTATTATAAATTGGAAACGGTCGGGCCCTATTCAAATGTCGACGAATATAAATGCTTTCAGGCTCATTATAGTCCGCGAAACATTAATACTACTTTGGGTTTTATATTTACCTGAGAACGTTTATGTACACTACTTGGAAGCAATCGAGCCTTTGCATACATTATTATCTTCCATTCTATCATCTTTGTTCACTTTTATTATCATTGTGAGTGCTCACTCTCTAACCGCTTGGTTTGCTTTTAATTTACTCTCGCTGTAGTACTTTTTCAATTCTAGTCAGATATTTCTATGTAAGATGACTGTCTTATTATTTGGCAGTGGCGCTTGTTGAAACTTGTTTTGTAAGTTTTCTATTTGACTTTCCAACTTAAACTTATGCTAAGTAAATGATGTCATTGAAACGCGAAGCTCCAAATATTTTGACGGTATCGATACTTTGTGAAACTATTTTCAGTAGTCTGATGTTTGCGAAATGAGTATTTGCGTGATCGATAAAAGTTTTGGTGCCTGTTTATAGTTAGGTGGTTGGTATAATCTGAACTAGTTGATAGATTTGAAGTTTTTTTTTTAAGTGCTAATCACACACTTAGGAAACGGAAAACATATTATTTGAACGCAGCGGGACTCATAACAAGCGTATAAGATTTTCGATCCAGCCGGATATAGAACGCATGGTTTAGTGGTTAGAGCGTTTGGACAGTTTCCAAGAGGCGCAGGTTCGAGGTCCCGCTGCGCTTAAATTGTGACACGTTTTCCAAGTATGTTTTGTTTAGTTGATAGATCTCCAATCTGATAATAAGATAAGTTTAAGTTTTAATTTACATTTCAGCTATCTTCACTATCCTTTTTTGTATAAAGCATTGCTATAACAGCTTTCAATTTGCTGAGTGCGCTCTCGCACGCTGACGACCTTGTCGTGATCTATCTCATACATATGTCATTAAAGCTTTTCATGTTACGATGCAACTGGTGTTAGTCGTAGTTTATTTTTATAAAGAACTCGCCCTCTTTATTCTTTAGTAAAGCTGTCATGTAAAAAGATAGCGCAAATAGAAATTACAAGTGATATGCTATGCATAACTTTGAGGGCTTTAAAGACCAAAGAATGTAAAGAAAATTTATCATGTTTTTACATAATATAATTATCTGTCATCTCTATATTAATGATGTAATACATAAATACTTACATATGAGACAGTCCATAAAAGAATAAATGAAGCAATACAATTTCTGGCAGAACATAAGTTCTTCCATAAAAATCATACAATCATTATCTAATATATTATAATACTTAATATGCACGCACATCGTAGTCTAACTAAGGACTAAATATTGCTGTCATATTCCGTATCGTTTATATCTCCTACACTTGTTGCATACAACTTAAGTCCATTACACGTTCATTGTTATTAGATCGGTATTTCAAATGCTATCCTGTTTTCCTCTTTCCCATTCACATAAATTCATTCAGCCGTATGATTAGACTCAGCGTTAATATTATTTGATTATTGTATTCGAATATCGTCGAGCGTAATTTTAGCGCTATCGCTCCCAATTGAATGGGGCTATAGATTTTTATGTGCTGTTTCGCGATTACTATCTTTATAGTTACAGTTTGTATAAATAGGCCCTTATGTTATCTTTTATCGGTTGTTCCACTTTGTCTACTCAATACGCTTCGATAAACATTTTGCATTTTGTTTCCGTCGGTACCGCAATACCATAACTATATGCAAATTAATTGTTATCTGTTTAATATATATTTGTTTTGTTTTTATTCTTGAAACAATAGTCGTTATTGTCAAATATTATGCTATAAGGTATTTTAGTCTTAATTTAAGACGATTAAATCATACTAAGTTCTAATAATATCGAACTTATTACGTTTTTTGTAAAAATTAAACGCTTTAATTATAAAATAGTTTCCCCGTTGACGCGTTAATTACGCGTTGTCTTTAGTAATGTATATGTCATTTTATATAAACATGGATGTTAAACCATGGCAGTGTGTGTAACATTTATTTTATTAATTTTATATGTTTTTCATGTATTATTTTAAAAGATACTCTCATTCTGCTCTCCTTCGTTTTATAAACTATAAGTGTGCCAAGTTTCAAGGTCCTCCGTCCGCGTAATTTTCGTTAAAAGGGGTTCAAAGTTTTTGCTTCACTTATAAATGTATAGATATTGTTATATATGTTTTTGACTTAAATACTATAGAATATAGTTTTAAATATATCTTATTGTAGAATTTTATTTTAATCTCAAATTTAAAATAAAAAGTTGGTATAGCTTATTGTACAAGTTAACGTTGTAGTCAACTATAAATAGTCGACGATCTTTTAAACTCATTGCAGTAGGTAAGTAGCACTTACACAGTAATGACCAGATCATCAAGGGTGCAATGAAGCAAATGGACGACACCCATCCTGTTTTATAAGCAATTTATGTAATTTGACTTTGATTAAAAGCAATTTTATAGAAGCAATTTCAATAAAAGGCTTCAATATAAATTAAAAGCTACACGCTATTAAAACATCTAGCCTTATATTAGATTTTAAATTTACTGTAAATATTTTAATTTAGTAATATTACAGAAAATTCAGGATTCTCATATTTTTTATTAATACTTCATAATCTGGGCTACTTTAGCTTCACGCTGTATGCCGCATATAGCAGGGTAGGCAGAGGGAATCAGAGAACCTCTTTAAGACACTCCGCTCTCTTTTAACATTGCTTTCTGCCGAATCATCAGATTTTTTAAAAATATTACTTGTCATACCAAAAAAAAAAACTATACAGCTAGTAAAATTTTATCAATAAACAAAAGAATTTCCTACCAACAACCATTTTGAAATGTGAAATCTCCTGTAGTTAATTAAATTAACATGCTCCGAACTAGCTCAGCGTTTCGAGTAGATTTTTTCCCCGATCACTCCTCCTTTTACGATCACCCATAAAACTGAATGGTCAATAGTAACTAACTCGACTCGCGAGTTTCAGCTTCTGTTGGGAAATTGTAAGTGTTGTACAGAGTCCACTTTTTGTAGCTCAAAGGGAAATTCGTTGTATAAATTTCAACTGGATTTGTATTTACATAGATATTTATTTGTTAACGTTTGTGGTAATTGTTTTAAGGTAAAAAAATAGTATAAAAATAAGAAAATATTAAATTATTTTTTACGTCATTCACGTCCCTTGTTTATATAGAAATAGAATAATATTATTTTGAATATAAATTTCTATTTTTCTGACAGGTTCTCTCTGCACTGGTTTATCAATATTTATTTATCTTACCACTAAAAGTCAGTATATTGCTTAAATTGAATTTAAATCACCGTCAGCGTTTCTTTATTTTTAATGAAACTATGCGATTTGCTATTACGATTCATTCGCCTCGTAACGTACTTTTTTCTCCTCGTAGTGACCGTTACGAGTGGTCATAAATGGAATGGCCACAGAAATGGGCGGTCGAAGTTGCCTTACGGACTTTCGATGAACCCAATCGTTCCGCCTTTTTCGTTTTCAGAAGTGGGATAGACAGTTGGACGTGAAAGCGAGCTGAAATATTAATATAGTAGAATAAAGGCATCGACTATACGTGAGAGCAATTTTTCTTAAATTTTGTGACCGTATGATTTAGAATTCTTGCTTTTTCTCCAATTTCTTACAAAATGTTGAATTACAATTTCATTTCTGCTATAAAGAACAAAGAAAATCGATTTTCACTTTGTTCTGGCTGTATTAATAGTACTTACTGGTAGTCCATTTTATACATGAAAACTAT
Source organism: Philaethria dido (assembly GCA_033558755.1). Taxonomy (NCBI): domain Eukaryota; kingdom Metazoa; phylum Arthropoda; class Insecta; order Lepidoptera; family Nymphalidae; genus Philaethria; species Philaethria dido. Next base: position 215,107 of record JAKGSA010000311.1, on the reverse strand, counting down.
TTTAAATATAAAAAACCTCATGATGATATCTTAAAATAAATATTCAGACTTACATATGCACAAAGCGTGTGTAGATGAATTTGTTATATTATAGAATGAATAAATTACTAAAACAACGTCAAGCAAATCACATATTTTTAGATATATGTGAAATAGCATAACAAATTTACTTGCCTGTCAATGATAACTTTAATTTAAAATTGATGGCCCTAAAGTGTTTTTTAAAAGAAAGTATATTACTCTTCCAAATTTATTAATTAGGTAAAATAATGAGATAATATCTAAATTTAAATGTTAATACATTTTTATGATAATTTTACAATTGTTTGAAAAAAAGTGATTTAAAACAAAACATAATTACCAATTTGCTATTATTTAATCGTAACAAATGCTTTATATATACGATACCTACTAAAATAGACGTAAATAAAATCACTGTTATTATAACAGTTAATTTCTCTTTAATTAAAATGTAATTTGTTTAACAGAATGCATAATTATTCCGCAACTAATATAATTACAAGGATACTGTAGCATTTCCAGTTCACTTCATATATTTAATGTACATTTTTACATATTATCTATATATAAATACGTGAAGCAACAACTTTGGACCCCTTTTAACGAAAATAACGCGGATGCAGGAGCATGGAACTTGGCACACTTATAGTTTATATAGAGAAGGATTGCAGAATGCTAATTTTTTTTAAAAATAATTAATAAAAAGTATATTAAATTAATAAAATAAATGTTACACATACTACCATGATTTGACATCCATGTTTATATAAAGTGACATATACGTCACCACGCAATGCATTATTAACGCATTGACTGGGACAGCAGTATATATAAATCTATGTTGGGAAATATATGAAAACTGAAGAGCGGAAAGTTTTAAAAGAACGGAGTATCTTAACACTAGGTTCTCAGGTTCCCTCTGCCTAATCTACTATATGCAGGATACAGCGTGAAGCTAAAACAAAAATGTTTATTCCAAATATTTTCTATGAGCACTTCACATAGTACAGATACAGGAAAAGTCATAAAGTCCAGCTACTACATTATCAATAGGGAATAAAATGAGATTGATATGCCTAAGGGACTATCTCCCCACGAAATCCATTACGCACTTTATACTTCGAAACATACTACAGTACGATTCTCGTATATAACCTTTATCTTTGGAAGATCATCCATTATAGAGATAAAAGGTTTTATTAAGAGGCTAACAGGCAACTTTTAGATTCATTCATTTGTAAATATGTTATGATATGATATTATGGGAAATAAAAGATTCTTATAGATTTTCAATGGAATTAGAGATAGATCTTTTTAGTTCGACGCCTTTTTCCGCACAGTAGGGTAGTCCAAGAGGACCTAGTGTCTAAACACTACGTCCTCAACTTTCTGTTTAAAATCGTAATATTGTGTCTGTGCATGTTAAAAGAGAACGGAGTGTCTCAACACTAAGTTCTCAGAATCCCTCTGCCTACCCTGCTATGTGCTGGATGCAGAGTAAAGCATGTCGAGTTGCACCTTGTATTGTTTTACTAAAAGGGAGAAATTAAAATTTTTAAATATTTAACATTCCCTAAATTGGGCTCCAACCCACAATCAATCGTGTGTATAAAGACGCTGTCACTGCGCCACGATATCCTCCCACAGATTTTTTTCAGGTTAATTATATTTATTTAAACAATAAGAATAACTTATTTTTTCATGATTTGTGAAAGAGATGAGAATATGTATGTGATCCCATTAACTGCCTTTTAATATTGCATTTTGTAACTTTTCGTAACTGACAACACGTCATAAACAAAAATTTACTAAACATTCACTCTCGCTCTGGTGACTCGCCGCGTTATTCAATTTTAGTTCAAATGTTGGCTTCATGCCCAAATGTGCCATTATTCACGAAAACTTATCCGTTTTGTAATATTTTTTAAAATAATTTCGTTAAATCCTGTACCTAACTAATTTCAATTATTTTGATGTTACCTCGGTGTGTATAGAGAGGATCTAGTTGAATTTCATCACTCCATTGTACATTTCCAACCCATTTAAGAGGCTTTACGCGTTGGATAAAACCCATATATTTTTATAAATTTGACATTTCCATGTGGGACCCATAGTCGTATATAGCAAGAGAATTTCTAATATATATACATATATAGTTATAAGATACAAACATACATCAAATACTAACTACGCCACGAAGGCGTTTATATTGATTGCCCATAAAGTATTTATTAATTAATTGCAACAAGCAATAAGACTACAATACCATAAATTACAATAGACAGTCTATATATTTACTATTTAGTTGTGTTACTAACAATGTTTCTTCATATAAAGCAATATTTATCACAGTACATTAATTGGAAAGTTAGAAGATTCCCGACGAAGCTAAAAACTATTATAGCCGTAGCAAGCCCTAATTAACAAGTTCACCACCCTAAGTACATGATTACTGAACTACAACAATATCACACAACTCCTATTTCGAGGATTAACTTTATACAATAAGTTTGTAAAAGGCCTCGTTTATCATCTTACTTCTCAAAGCCTTCCCAGTACTTTAGAAAACATTAATGGTATTTTACGCTACATAACTTCTAAGCTAATGGTTTCAATCTGATTTTTATGTTCGTATTACAAGAACAACCACGAACCTTGTGCAATGTTTAAGTTTAGAAACATGTATTTATTATGAACAATATTTGAAATTAAACAGCAGGTAGGTATTGTTGCTCTACCATATTAACAACATTGTATATTTTTTAATACAGCTTGCGTTTGACTTCCAATTATCCTAATGAGTGGTCATAGTGTGGTTTACATTGTTACTTTCGAAAATATACCGCACTATGTATGTTAAATCCACTACCAATTTAAGTTTAGTACTGTAATAACCACAAAAATTGCATGCCACAAAAATTGGTTCATAGAATTGTTAGTATAGTTCAGTCGAATTGCTATATTTTTATCCAGAGTTGTCTAGATTAGGTGTAGTCATATGACTACTATACTACTACTTTACTTACAAACATATATATGTTTGTGAGTAAAAGTGAGATATTTTAGATTTGTCGTCGTTTTTTTATGATATATTTTACGTTATACGTAAAATTTAACAAATATATTGCACGAAGAACTGATTCATTTTATAAATATAATAATTTATGATTTTCTTAAATAAATTTTATTATTTTTGAATTTCTAAGTATTTTTGATTGTTTAAGTGAATATTTACCGTGCTTTGGTATAAAAATTATACCAAATATTCAATACACCTGTTGTGCAATAGCACTATCCGATTCTTCTCAACTATAAATACACATAACTTGAACTACCATCTCAAAGACAACACTAGCCCTTAGTCAAAGGTAAAAAAGAAAGCGACGAATCTAATAAACGGCTCCAGATCCATTCCGTTTGAACCGACATCCACAATACGAAGATCTTTTGGGTAATGTCCATTTACTCTTCGTTAGCGTCCATCAAAATGACTTTAAGGGATCGCGGCGGGTCAAGTTTGGTTGGTGTCGATACATGTCCAATTCTGCGAAATGGAAGGATATACCCCGGGGACGGCCTCTCACAATAGACCTTTCAGAACGAGGGCCATTAATTCACAACTTTGTTTTATAAAACGTGATGTGACAGAATCGACTTATTGTAAACTTATTTGATGATAATTCAGCGCCGATGTTTTAATGAAAAACCGATTAATATTGTAAAACCCTTTCGGGATAATGCGTCATTAAAATGAAAGTCCCAAAATCGGTTACGAGAACAACGTTTTCGTCTTCTTGGTACTTTACCAGATATGACATTTGTGAGCTTCAAGTTATGTTTCTCTGCTTATTTAATCAGCTAACTAAAAAAAGATATTAGCAGTACGCTATAGGAATTCATCTAAAAACAAAACAACATATCTTAATTAACAATAATTGAAAATTCTTTCATTACTCAAATGAAATTGAAAGCCGTAGTATTAGTATTGTTGCCTCTTGATCACCAATAAATTTCTTAATCATCATTTGGCAAATGAACCACTAGAGACTTAAAATATTGTATCTATTGTTATTAGAATATATTAAGGGGCATATTGAAATAGACATCGTCATCCTCTATAATCCCAGCATCCCTTTGATCGCTGTGATCAGAAATTATTCCTACACGAACGTAATCTCGGCGAGATTATCTGTGTGCCGACATACGATCGAATACGATATGTTTATTGAAATAAATCACGTCCGCTACGAACAATGCCGTTTGTTCACTAGTATCCGTTTTTTTATTAAGCCAGAGGACGGTTCAGGCCAATGTTCCGGGATTTACGAGTGTTTGCGGACCGACGAATGTGCTTCTACTGCTCCAAAGTAGCCCGTACCATGGAACGTAAAATATGAACTAGATTTGAATGGATTGGTGTTTTTTACCGTTTATTATTCTAATGGTGGATGGTGGTTCCTAATTTGTATTAATTTTGTTAAAACTAGCGTCCCCGTTGTCACGTTAACAACGCGTTGCCTAGTATATGTAACTTTATATAAACATGGATATCAAACCATTTTATTATTTTAATATATTTTTATGCGTCATTTTAAAAATATAAGCCAAAGATAGCAGAATGATAAGTAATTCTACTATCCTTGGCTATATACGATAAGTGTGCCAAGTTTCATATTCTTCCGTCCGCGTATTTTTTATAAATAGGGGTACAAAGTTTTTGCTTCACGTATTAATATATAGGTAACAATTTTTGTAAATGTAATTTACATTTATATACTTAAATAATTTCTACAGTACTAAAATTGTAGAGCATTCTTTTTGAGTACACTATGCAAAATTTAAAACAACTCTATTTATGTCACCTCTAAAATAAAGTCATGACATAAAAGAATAATGATAACGTCGTAATATGAGTATTGCCTAGAGCGTGTAGTATTATACGTCAAGACGAGTTATGAATTCAGGAGCCGCATGAGAAATAGTTGAGATCTGGGACTTATTCGCCTGGATTGTGCAGTTGAAATGTGAACCTGACAAAAGGGAGAAAATTGTTATTTATTGGTCCACAGCAAGTAATAGAAAACATATTTCTTTGTTGTGAAATCTTAATTTCAGTAGTTCAAAGAATGTATAAAAATTTTACAGATGTGGTACATATGGCCTATTTGGCTTATTAAAAAAAAGAAACTAAACTTAATAATCTTCTAGATATCTTAAATAGTTATTAATAAAATAATAGTTAATATTAACGCCTGTCGTGGCGCAGAGGGACAAGCTTGCGACTGTAAACGCGACAGGTTGTGGGTTCGATTCTCACTCCAGGTAATTGAATTTTTCATTTAAACACTAGGTTCCCTCTGCCTACCTTGCTATATGCGGGATATGTATGTTATTAATAGATAGTAGAAAGATTTAAGGTATTTGCTGATTTATTCTAGTTTTAACACTGCCCCAAACATCTAATGCATAAGCACCGTATTAAATAATATCCCCTGGTCTTTGACTGTTGCCAACTTGACTACCTTAGCTAGATAGTTTTATTATTATAGCTTATAACAATTTAGTACATGAAAATACATAAATAAATATCCAAGATATAAGACACAATTTTATGGCGCCTTCAGCGAACGCGCTATCGTTAATATAACACCGAGCAGCGTACTAATGTATTCAAAAAAGTTATTTTATGAACTGCCTATAAAAACACAATGGCCACATCTAATGCCCAAATTTCACCTTTTTCAATATAAAAGCGTATAAAGTATTGTAGACTCAATGCCCAGCTTTGAGCCGGTTTAATTTTGTGGGGCTATTTTTTAGACCATTACCCCAGCCATCATTCTGCGATTGGACTTTTAAATGGACGAATAATCACAGAAGCTTGTACCACTCATTGTTGATAAAACTCTTTTTAACATTAATGCAATGCAATGCGATTTATATAGATATATTATTATTTTATATCCATAATACGTTTTATTATTTAATATGAGAATAAAAATAATATTTAATTGACTTAGAAAATGGAAGAGGTTCTCAATTTTTTTTTTTTATATGTGTAACCGTATAACTTTTATTAGCTAAACCAATTTAGATGATTCTTGCTTTACATTATAGCTGGCTAGTGCTACTGTTGTGGCCCTATTTAAATTTAGTTAAGATCGAACGAGTAGGTTGTGAGTTATTCGTAATAATTTTACTTCTTGATGCATTTTATTTATAATCGGTTTGCCTTTATTGTTAAAATCATATTTTATATATACCATATATGATACCATAGTACGTTTTATTGCTTGGTCATATTTGTTTAATAATTTAAATATAGTTTATTTATATTTATCATTAATTTAGAAAATATTAAAGAAATTGTAAGATATAAGTCGAACTTAATATTATCTCGATAGAATAACTTCTAATTAACTCTTTCAAGAACCTTCGTAAAGAGAGAAATTTTGATTAGCAAGCAAGTAAAGTAAAATGTATAAGTTAAAAACTTTTATTTCTATAAATGAAACGGAAATTATAAAGTTGTATCAACATTATATTAATAAATATTTAAGTATATATAACATAAATTTCCATCAAGGATATCCTTGCGTTTGGCTATAAACGCGATAGGTTGTGGGTTCCATTCCCACTCGCGGTATGATTGTATTTAAATTATTTTTATTTCTCCACTATGATTAGTCCCCATAGTGGGGAACGGATTTGTGAAAGAAAATGGAGTGTCTTAACTCTAGGTGCTCAGGTTCTGTCTGCCTACCCTGGTATATGCAGGATACAGCGTGAAGCTAAAAAAAAACTATGTTTATTCAAAGACCATTGAGTTCCGCCACTAAACACGCAATGTCTCTTATTCACGTGGAAAGCAGAGAACGGAGTGATTTCACACTAGTTTCTCATTGACTACCCTGCTAAAAAAGGTAAAAAGCGAGAAGCTACAAAAAATATATTTAAATCATCATGATCGCATCTCATCAGACATCAAATTTATTAGTACAAATTTCACCCTCGGCTCCACACTGAATCTCAGATTACTAATGAGGGTGCTAAAGGAAACGAGTTCACATTACCTACCTCACATTCGATAGAGTAATGGAGCGTTGGTTTACGCTCAATATACGCCAAATAAGACTTTATCATTTCACCCATATTCTACATCCGAGAAGGAAATATGCTACTTGACACACTGCCAAGAATAAATCAGATTTCCCGCAGTAACCTTACGTTTTCTGATACTTCTTACGTACATTGTAAACCTTTTGTTGGCCATATTAAAATTTAAATTGGTTCTTTCATAATTTATTGAATATTTAATAAAGGAAGGATAAGCGGAATAAGTGAGTACTCACCAGGGATCGCTTTCGTTTAGATAATTTGTTGTAATTAATTTAACTAACACTGTGTCATAGCTTTATAAGGTATAGTGTTGTATTAATTGTTTAATATTATTATTGTTTATTTATTAAGAAAACTATAGAAATAGAAATTAAATGATACTCAGTTCTATTTGTTCACATCTTTCGAATTTATTTCAAGCATATCTTAAGGCAATACGCGGCGTTCAGTTCCGCCATTTAGCATGCAATGCTTCAATTCGGCGGAAAGTGGGGAACGGAAATGTTAAAAGAGAACGGAGTGTCTTAACACTAGGGCTCCCTCTGCTTATCCTGCTATTTGCGGGATACAGCGTGAAGCTATATCTTGTTAAGTAATGATCTTTCAAAATCTTCAAATGCATGCTTCAATATGTAATAAAATGCAGAATTAATTCATGAAAAATATTTCTAAACCACACAAATGGGCGAAATACTTTATAGGTACATTAAAATCTTTATTACATTGTCACAAGTTTCATAACAGTTATCCAACTAGTTGTGGGAACAGTGCTTCTGGTGTGAACGCTATTACTATACTAGGTACATAGCATTTGTATATTGTTTCCCACTTGTTTTTGAAAATTTACATTCCACGCAAACAAATAATGTTTAACTGTTTCGGGTAATTTCAGCATTACATACATTTTAATGATTTATCAACAATTTTTATTAAACACGCATTTACGTCGCCTTGTTTATTTAATTTACAATAATACCTTTTGTAAAGTATTTAATTCGTCTGTTTTATTGTTATTATTTCACTATAAATTAATATTTAATTACTGTAATATAGATAATGGTCATTTTACGCCCTAACATATATTATTTTTATAATATATAGACAGAAATTCAATATACATCTAGTGTACACCTCTTTTACCATATTAGTAATCCATATCGAATTTGATTTCTCTTTACGAATATGTTTTTACCTATACTGACTGTATGAACAGAACTGCATTCACAATTATATGCCAAATCTTCACGGTTTATTGGGCTGCACCGTACTTTACAGGAAATAAAAACGCAATTTGACCATATATATATTATATAATATATATAATATATTTATTTATATTGTTGTAATAATATAATACTCTTAAATAATTTACAGTCGACAGTTAATATTAGCTGTACCGTATTTTGCTTTTTTTGCGGCTACTCTGTACATAGATCGGTTACTGGTAATCTCCACTCATCCCTCGTCCAAGGTACGGGGCTTTCAGTTCTTTGTTTTTTATTTTTAACATGGATACGAGATGAAAACTTCTTTCATAGACTAATCCCACGGTGGCCTCGGAAAAATCACGATTTACTTTGTTGTACAGCGGAGCTTAGCCGCAATATTTTCAGAGCAATTTTAATAGTCCTATGGCGGGATTTATCCCTGCGTTTGTTATCATTAGTTTGTTAACTTTGCTCTCACCCGCGTCGTCGCATCGCGGATCGTATACTATAATTGATTACGGTCGCAATTCTTTGCACCACTCACGTTTCGCTTCTGATACTCAGCTCAGACTGGCCAATTTGTAAATATTCCGAACTAATAAAACTCGCTTCCGCTCGAGTTTGTAAAGAGATACAGTCCCAAGGTGAAATTACTTTCGGACTTTTATTGAGAAACTGAGGGAATCCCGACATGCCATAACAAAGTTTCAACTGACCGGCATACTGCTGTCTAACTTTTGCCAGTTCCTGTTATTGATATTGGAGGGCTGGGGGCTTCCTATAAAGCTCCAGATGTCGCGACGGTCCCAATACACGCTCTAATGCCAACAATAAATAACGCAGAAAATTGTCTCCACTTACGCACCCTCCATATATCATTTCTAGTCTATATCTTCTCATTGTCTTTCCTTTTACGTAACTTTTCACCCCAAATGTGATACGGTCTAACAAATAGGGCGAAGTCTGTTTATTTTTATGTCAGTATATTTAGCAAAAAATTGCAGGATGGGAGCTTTTACCTATATGAGGTAATACGAAAGCCTCACATATCACGATAACCGTGTCATGACATTTTTCACACACAGCACACACACTCTATGTAAGCTTTTACGGAGCACTAACCTAGCTACGCCACATTTAGGCTGACTAACTTACGTACTATTTGCGTATAACATGCGATGCTGCCATTTTAGTGTAATAATATTTATACTATATCAATGTTGCCATAACATAACGTTGAAATATGAACTTTATTTCTTTAAATGATATTAAAGTAAACCTCTGAATTATGACAGCTTTAACAATATACTACACGCAGTGGCTTTTTATTTTGTTTTAACCGCGTTTTACATTGGGAACGGCAAACATTAACGTAATCGTTCCTTTATGTAAATCACGAAATAAGATGCAGATATTGTCATGTTTTTGCTAACCGTACTTTTATTTCTCATTTGAAGTCATTCGCTCTCGGAACGCTGCCGCGTGCACGTGCCGATTTGATTTATGACTCACTGAATAAATAACTTGGTAGACTTTACAGATTTTTTTCACGATATTAAATGGTGTACATTTTTATCAACTCATCAACAACACAGTCACGCGCGTTGCGGTAGCGCAAAAATCCCATTGGAATTTATGTACATCGCGCTAGCAAAAATTGTGAAACTGAGAAATAAATTATGCCTTTATGGAAATTATCTGATTGCTGCAATCGTATTTTCTTAGTAGCCATTGTTTTTTGTTTTTGCGCCGAATTTTATGTCGTGATTCTTTAATTTCTATAAATATACATTGATACCTACCTACATATATATATATAATTACATATATATTATATACAAATCAAAATAAAAAAAATAAGTTCTTTATCATTTTTTCTAACTTTTTTAGCTATACATATGGATACGTCATAATAAAAATTGTATACTTATATGAAGACGAAAACTTAATAAAACGTATTTGAATTCACATAAAATGTACACCACTCTATAACTTTACTTATTTAGTACAACTTTATATTTAATTTAAATTCTACTCTAAATATAATAGAATCAAATAACGCAGAACAGCCACTCTATCAAAAACATAAGTTAGCAAAATATTTGAACATCGCTTTATCTCCCAAATCTGATGCGTAATCGTTAAAATGTTTCGGATGGGCATTGTTAATTGATATCTGATGAAATGTCTAATAATTTTACGGGATATTATATCGGTTGGACGCTCGTTAAGCGATTTCGAATAATTAATTAATATTGCCGGAATCGCTGGGTTTGCGCACCGAAATATTAATTGGTGACAATTTTTATAGCAATACCATTGAAAACGCTATTTTAGTGTAAATTCAAGTCTTAGACTCAAGTTTACTGTTTTTAATGTATTTTTTAATATTTTTAAAGAAAATGGGTAACGGAAATATTAGAAGAGAATAGAGTGTCTTAACACTAGGTTCTCTGGTTCCCTCTACCTACCCTGCTACTTGCGAGATACGGCGAAAAGCTAAAAAATAACGAGTGGAATAATGATATCTTATAAATATATTATATAAACAAATGACAATATGTAAATAGCAATACATAAAATTCATTAAAATCTTGGAGTTCTTCAGACAGTCCCATCGTATGCATTTCTCACGTAAATAATTCATAACTTGGCCAGCAAACTCGATATCTAAGTTTACCGAAGCGTCTCTAAATAATATTTATTTACCTGGCGTTGCCCGACTTTGAAATGTTCAGTTTACTTTTAAGGAAAATTGCTTTTGACTCGACTTTGCGATTGAAATAAAAGTATATGTAATATACTACGCCAATACACAAGGAGCAGAGTTCCTTTAAGATTTTTAGGTTACATTTTCCATTGAAATTTACTATTTTTAAAAATATATGAATAATATAATTTATTTATTTCTCTTATATATTATTTCTTTATTTATAGAAGAAATAATTGTAACATGTAGACAGGTCAAAATTAAATACTTAAGACTGTATATGATACTAAATATTGAGCAAGGAACGCTAGAATGTCGAGTTTTGTAAACCTTGGATTCCAATGATTCCTGTACTGGTGATTATTTAGTTTTGTCTTGAGTTATCGATAAATCAATAAAAGAAACAAAAATAAAACATAGAATGTATTCTATATCTATATACTAGGTTTTAGAAACTATTAAATTAATATTTAAAAGTCAGTGTAATATGTCACTCCAAACGCCATTATTTTATTCATTTATTAAGAAGTTGTCGCTTTACTTACTGAACTATTTTACTAATTAAATTACGAAAATTATAAACACCATTTGGTTGCAAAAAAATTAATGACGTATTTTCTGTTGTATTTATACAGTGCGTTGAGAAATTTCTTAGATATATATCAAGCTACATTAAAAAATATCTGTTTTAATAAAAAAAAATAAATAAAGTTATGTCCTTTTCCATACCTCTAAGAGTAAGTATATGTAAAAAGTTTCATTATAATCGGTTGAGTAGTTGTAACGTAAAAGCGTAACAAACAAATTTCAATCACATTTATAATATCAGTAGAGATGTTACATAAATATAAATATATACAGATATTGTACAGATATTTTAGATTCTCATATAAATAAATCTTATTTTGACAAGTGATAAAGCAATGAAATTGTAGTTTCCATTTAAACCTTTAAGGGATGCTGTGAGAAGTTGGAATTCTCAGAAATAGGATGGATAGCAGTTCTCAAACTATGCGCCTCCGTAATACACTGTATTAAGATATTTTATTATGAATCTGAATTTGAATGTTCTGTATCCATTTATCATGGAACTATAAGAAACAGTCAGTTGAAGTCTTATCCAATCAATCCGTCAAATACAGATTTTAGAACTACAGTTTGTCATACTATGTAGTGTATCTTATAAATTGCTTTTTAAAAGAAGAAGAAGAAAGAGCTTTTTAAGTAAATGCTGATATTAACCGACATTGGGAAAAAAGGATGTATGAGTATGTTTTTTACGAAAACGCAAACGGAGGGTAAATGAAACTTGGCACACTAATAGTTTATATAGCGAAGCAGTGCAGAACGATAATATTTTTTTAAAAATAATGCCCAAAAAATGGTCCTACAACCATGTTTATATAAGCGTTGTTAACGCGTCAACGGGGATACTAGTTATATTAAATATCTATATATTTTTTTAAATACATAATAATATATATATGCATTTATATAAATATATGTACTATTCAAATATACAATAATATGACTGTATATCATGTTCATACAAACAAATTCACGTAACATTGTAGAGGATCTACTGACAAATACTTTAGTGCATTGTTTCACGAGATGCGGGTCGTCGTAATAGGTTACCGCTGGCGGTGTGCGCGAACAAAAAATATCACTTTGTTAATAGTATTTGTAACTAACGTTTACGTGGTTTCATAAGTTTTTAATTTATTTTCCATGTTATTTTATGTTACACTATAAGCTATCTTGAATATTTTATTAATTCCTTTTGCATAATAACTTTTATATCCAGTAGAAAAAGCGAGAATATTAAGTACCTATTATACATTCTCGTTATTTCCCCTTCGATAGGTTATATATTTTATATAACGCCTGTCGTGGTGCAGAGGCACAAGCGTGCGACTGTAAACGCTACAGGTTGTGGGTTCGATTCCCACTCCAGGAAATGGAAGTTTTATTTCCTGGGTTTGGTAACAAGGCAAAGCGCGGCGTTGAGTTCCACCACTCAGCACGCAATGCTTGAGGCATTGGCTCTGGCGGAAAGTGGGGAACGGATTTGTTGAAAGAGAACGCAGTGTCTTAA